>JAAXCT010000136.1:600000-1171118 GCA_012490785.1 Eragrostis nindensis | reverse complement strand
TCTATATATTTTATCCATACTTGTCGCATTTTCCACGATATAAATGGCATACAGGCTTACACGTACACCAATAAAAAAGAAACTCACGATCTTTGGAAACTGCAAACGGATCTGACGAGAGTAATCTCATATATAGAATTTTTCGAATGATAGGTATTGCATTTGTACTATTAATGGTAGTTCCGAACTTTTCAACGCGGCAAATGCTGCTAAGTTGCCGGGTAATCCAAGTCTAATCATCAAGTCATTTTCACAAAAAGTATATCTACGTACGTGGTAAAATTGGCAGCTTGTCACCCCGAAGTTCTTGTCACTGTCAGAAGTTTATCGTGTGCATCTTCCAGTGATCCTGTCCTTTGCTTATACATGACTATGACAACGAACCAAACACGATACCATACCGAACTTTAATCAATTTCTTTGTTCGTTACTTGTATGATCTGCCATGTCTCTCCGTCTTGAAAGGGAAAGGAGAAAGAGCCTTCGTGCCGTGCACTGTGCGTTGCGATGTCAGTCAAGCGGACGAATGAACAGTAAACATCGTCATCGATGGTTTTGGAATACTGATTTGCGTGTGCTCCGCTCGTCCGTGATGATTTTGATCGATTATTAATATGCTTCCAATAATGGCTTATAGTACAAGAAGTATGCTTGCAATATTCTGCTCACGAGTTCCCGCCACTGTTTATTCTGATTATGCTGCTTTCAGGGATTCAATATCCAGGCGCTTATATAAACAAATGAATTTCCGCAACACTGTTCTGCAACGCCCGTCAAGGTCTGAATATGTCACACGCGATCGTGATGGTCTCCATCACAAAGGCAAGAACCAGTCAGTGACCCGCGGGTGGTTGATCACGCACGTCGATCTCCTACACAATCACTAGACGTGAGTTTACTGAATCAAACTTGCAAAATGACACTCTGCCACCGGTTAATTCCGTAGTACTAATCAATCGACGTCTCTGTCTCGTCAGCCCCGTTTTTCAGTTGCAATTTGCCACTTCAAAAGCTACGCACGGAAACTCTGGAACCCGGACAGTCTGGCTGCTACTCGTAGCTTTTTGAGACGTCGATTTCGTGTCATGAAACACCCAGCAAATAGTAAAACGACCTGTCATGAACATGACGGAGGGATGGGTCGCTGCCGTCAGTAACGGCTGAAGTCTAAGCCTTCACGAGAAAGCAAGCGAAATTTAGCAGAAACCGGAATAAAGCATATGCTTCTGAACCAGAAGAGAGTGGCTACGCGAAACTTGCTCCTTGACGTTCGACCGAGAACACGGTGAATCTTGGAACACTTCCGTTTATACTACTGACAGAAACGGGACGCCCGTTTTAACTTCTAGAACCCAGGCAGTGACCGCGTCCGCGGCAAAAAAAAAACATTCAACACGCACGTAGAGCAAGATGTTCACACGGATCGAACGAAGCCTCCGAAGACAAGCGGAATAGAGCACGAAGCCAAATCAAACCGAAGCAGCTAGGTACCTACGAGACGGGGCAGCTCTGATACGTGACGGACGCCCTGTTTCAGAAGTGCCGCGTCGCAAGCGTTGCATTGTGTTGATCGAGCGTTCAAACACGTGTCGTGATCACGGGCCATGCTATTGCTGCGAGCGTGTTGAACGTTCTGGGTCCCCGGGGCATTGAAGAGCCGACCCCGCTGAGCAAGTGTGTGCCGAGATGATTGGGCGGCGAAGGTTGCTGTCGACGTTCTCGCGCTTCCTTCGTCCTCTGGACCAGAAAACGATCCATGGGGCCATCCAGGAACAGTGAGGGAGGCATCTCTGAACCGTGCAAGCTATTGACCGCTTCTCCAATATAGAGCGCGTGCGCGGCGATCAAATTAGCACCGGAAGTCCTCGCGCACTCGTGGCCGTGTCCTCTTGTTGCGTCAGCGAGATTACCCTTTTTTTTTGGAAAATTATTCGCGGGGTACGTACGGACTACAGGAATACAGGATGCACGACAAATTAAAAGGCTTTGTTGTGGCTGCGGAAAGAGGGCGGCAGATACTCGCGTTTTCTTCCCGTATTTTGGTTTGATCACGTATCGGATTCGCTGGTGTCTGTCGTCTGGCATTGGGTTGAATAATGAAGGAGGGTTCAGAATATGCCATCCCAAAGCTTCGATGCGGCTTCTTTGCACCGACACCGCTCGTTAGACGTGATTGGTAGTGGTGGCAGTCTGGTAGGCACGAGTGGCCGCCACGCGGCTCTCCAGCAGACTAGCAGTGACGTAGCCGTGACGTCAATTCCCGGCCCGGCGAGAGTCGTTCTGGTTGCTTGTTGATTGCCGAGGCCGCCACTCGTTTTTCTGGTGAGCTGTGAGCCTGTGAGCAGCTTCTAGCTTTTCCAGATGGGACAGTCCTGAATTCGGTACCGTAGCATGGTGTTAATTTATTCCAGAACGAGTTTCGGCAAAACCCAACCGGCAACGGACACGCGAACCTGAACTTACATACAGTACGCGATACGCGTCGCCCAGCAGAAACACGTACGGGGGCCAGCCGGCCAGACCAGGTCAGGCCAGGCGAGCACGGGGACCTGGCAATGGCAACGGTAAAAGTCTCGCTCGCTGACGTCCCGCGGCGTACGCGGTCAAGCGGCCGAGGCGAGTACAGCGACGTGCACGTACCGCCGGCGTACGTGCGCGCCACGTACTTTTTTTTTCCTTCGCTTTTGCGCGCCTCAGGTCTCTGCATTTCGTCAAGCTGTCCCGAGCGCGGGGTTTGGAGTTTGGACCACCTACCCAGCGCCGCCTGATCTCGCCCCAGCAGCGTAAATGCGACGGGGCGGCGGTGTGTGCTCTCAGGTTTGAAGGGGTCGTCGTGCCTTTCCCCACTCGGTACTACGCGACGAAGACCACGACCTAGAATAGAACTTGAAAATGGAAATTGGCCGAGGAAGGAGGCAGTGGTTTGGGATCGACCGGTAACCCTTTTTTCTAACGCGCGCCTGCAAGTGTCCAACGGCTACTTTCTACCGCATTGGCTCAGCTTTAAGCGCACGCGGTCGTGAAGCTCGCTCCGATCTGGTCATCCGGACATGGAGCGACTTGCACCAACGAGCGGCAACTTTGGGAACTCGTTGCGCTGCCATCCGACAGAACTACCCGAATCGTGGGTTGTAACGTAACTGTGCTTCAGATTCAGCCCATGGCCCAATTCAAAGAACTCGGGAGCGCGCCCAAACAGGCAGCACTGGGCCTCAAGGTCGTGTCCGTTGTTGCGTCGTAAATGTATTTCAGCTGGTGCACCTCTTCCCGTCCAAGGATTTACAACATACTGAGACGATAATACAATGCTTCGGAGTAATGCTTGTAATTGTCTCTTGATTCCTCCAAATCAGCTAAGGCATACCTCGTAATCCAAGGCTCACGACCCATCTAACAACAAAATGTTCAAAACTAGCATCTGATAAACAGTTAAACGATGAGCAAATATTATTTTTCATCGATCACACAGCATGCACATAGACAAAACAAGACGAGAGAGCAAATTTGAAACATCCCACTTACGTGTTGTTCTCCCCAATCATGACCAATTATGCGGGCCAAATCAAGCTTCAATAAGAAGCCACCCATCAGCTGTCCAAATGAATTGCGGAAAGGAAAAAAAAGAGATGCAAAACAAATAAGAAGCGGATCCTCCTGACAAGCATTCCTATACAGGTTCATGTTGCAACGAAAATTTCCAGCAATGCCCGAGGCCTTTTCACCAGTTCTTATTTCTCCTTGTTATCATATTTGGAGGAATGACCATCTTGTTCATCCTACGGAAGGGTAGCTCTCATCTCCTTCCTGTCTGGTCCAAAAGACTGCACAATCAAACAAGAGACTGTGAGAGCCTGTCATCGGATTATTCCGGAGAAAAAGAAAATCGAGGTGCAAATATTAACATGAATACATACGGCCATGGCAACACATAAGACTAAGAGAAAAAAAAAAGGTCACATATATACAATGACAATTCAAACTATGGTCGAACTATGATCATATTAAGATGACTAGTGCACAATAAACGCTTCTAAAATGACTATTGTCTAGTGCAACTCCCTTCAATCCAGAAACTTGTTCTGAAATGATTGTACTCATACCTTTGGACATATCCTTTCAGCAAAAAAAAAAATCAAATTCCATTCGGGGAAAAAAAAATCAAATTCGTAACTAGAGTTAAAATCATGGGCACTCTTACATGGTTCGTTCAACATATTAATATACAAGCACCAGAATCAATACACACTGCTGAAAATCAATTCCATATGAAGCCAACCACCAATGCAACATACAGACAGAGCGACAATATTTGCATAAACACATTCACGTAATAAGGAGAATGCAGCCATTTAAGCAGAGTAAGGTGTGCACTGGGTTTTATGCATCTCACATTTGTTACGATGGGTAAAACATAAGTTTAACAAAATAGATTTAACCCTAACATACCTCCACACCAAAGCCCTTCTTGTAAACATTCGTGAAGAGCTCAGAAGTATCAGGCATAGAGCTTTCCTGCAAATATTTAATGGTGCATAGGTAGTGGTAAGCATAAGTAACTTAAAGCCAAAAAATATAATAACATGTTTATAATCAAATCGAACCTTCGCCTTAGCAATGGCAGCGTCAACATCTTTCCTGATTTCTTTTTCCATATCCTGAGAAGAAATAATAAGTGTATCACAATATAGAATATAGACTGAATGGAATGACATTTCACTACCTACTATAAAAGAAAAATGGTACCTTGAGCTCAGCGGCAGTTGCTAGGTCATAAGCATAGATCAACTTTCTAACTCTCTCGATCGGATCACGCTCCTGGTGGTATTGTCACACGATTAGTTGAAATCCACTCTTAGTGTGCTTGATTCCAAAATGAAAGATGAAGGCATCCTTACCTGTCTAACACCTGAAATCTCGTCCCTGGTACGGTAAGTGCTTCCTGGATCTGACATAGAGTGACCATGGTACCTGTAGGTGTCCATCTCAAGAACCTGTATGCATACAGTTGGGAAGATTAGTAAATATCATTCCAGAATATAACTGAAAAAGCAACAGGTACATAAACAATGCCAGTGAGTATGAACAACATGTACACGTACAAATTTTCTACTGAATGAGCCTTGATGACAGAATATAGCAGTAGCAACACATTGAGTTAGCATAACACATTAACCTATATAATACAATGAACAATAATTTGGCCACTGATGCGGTAGCTAGAGTGGGAAGCATATCACTCTTATGGATCAACAAACAACCATTTATGAAAGAATACCACAATGCAAAACAGATCTCAAACAAAATCAACCGTTTCCAATCTGATTGCTCCAATGCTGAAATTCTTGCTGGCACATTGATGTAAACTGTTGCGAGTAGACTCAAGAAACAACACACCAGTGCCGCTATTGAACATACAGGCGTACTTCATCTAGTTCCTCCAACGTACTCTAGGGAATATTAAATCACAAAATAGAAAGTGTGGGAAACTGTTTTAGATACATAAAATACTCAGGATTGGCCGAGGGAGATCCAAACCATTGCATCATGCTTGGAAATTGTGCTTTCCTAACACAAGCTAAGTGCAGCTCTGGAGTTAATTCCAATCTGCTGTTTTTATTCATCATGCCAATCTAAGAAATGTATATGAAGCAACTAGCAACAGTGCACCACTGTCCAAGCCCAATTGGTTCAACAGCATAGTGTGCATATCCAAATAACAGAAGGAAAACAAAAGTTTATAGTACTCACAATTGGGCCATTTGCAACAGCGTGATCCTTCGCAAATTTGCATGCTTGCTTCACAGCAAGAAACATCCATTCCATCAACCTAGACCGAATACCGAAAGATGTCAATAGAAAATATAAGCAATAATATCATGGAACCCAAACTTACGGTATAAGCCCCGAAGTTGGAGATTACATGTAGGAAAAGTAGGAAGCATACATCAACATTCCCATAATTTCCAATAAAATAGCCTAAGATGAAACATGTTTAACAAAGGAGTTTACTTCCATCAAAAACCGTAATAAATCGGTCAAATTAAAATTGCTGGTAGGTAGTTACAGTGAATCATTAGATTGATTTGCTTCTATAATTGCTGACCAGCCTACCATGTGCTGATACCGTACTGAATCAGACACACATTCTATTAAGGAACACGTCTTTCACAACTAACAAAGATGGTAACCAGAGAATCTACAGGGCTACCTCCATATACATCAATCAAAACGAGCCACGTATAGAAATCAAATTTATCATAGCATTAAAACTTCACGAATCCAAATATTATGATGAGCAAGTTAACAAGAAGAATTCAACATCACCTTCAATCCAGGCACATAGTCACCACGCTTGTAGTAGGCAGGGCTCTTCGCCGCTCTCCACTCAGCAGTCCCCATCCCATCTGTCAATAAATAAAATCCAGATCATGTCACGTCAGATGAACAATCAGATATCAAGATGTAGCATCAATTACCAAAAAGTGATAAACTAACTCACAATGGTTGTTTTCGCAGACCAATATGGCGGGCAGCTTCCAAAGGGCCGAAATGTTCAGCGCCTCAAAGAGCTGTCCCTGGTTAGCAGCACCGTCACCATAGAGCGCGAAAGTGGCGGTGTCCTCCTTCTTGTACTTCTGCGCGAAGGCAAGTCCGCATCCGAGGGGCACCTGCGCGCCGACGATGCCGTGCCCGCCGTAGAAGTTGGCGTCCTTCTTGTAGAAATGCATGGATCCGCCCTTCCCACGAGAGCACCCGCCCTCGCGGCCCATGAGCTCGGCGAAGGCAGAGAAACGAGGTCACCACCACGGGCGAGATAGGTGCAGTGATCACGGTAGGCGGTGATTATCGAATCGGAGCGCGTGATGGCGGCCTCCATGCCGACGGGACGGCCTCCTGGCCATCGTAGAGGTGGCAGAACCCGCGGATGAGCTTGGCCTTGTAGAGGGAATCGGCGGCGATCTCCATGCGGCGCATCACGGACATGTCGCGGAAGAAGGTCATGAGCTCGGCGGGGGAGGTGGTGACGTCGCGGGACGGCGGGTCGACGAGATGGGCGGTAAAGGGGACGGAGGTCTCGATGGTGAGCGAGGCCGTGGAGTCGGAGATCGGGCGCACCGCCATGAAGGCCGTGGCCGGGGCCCGCGTGGCGGGAAGGCGGCGGAGGAGGGCGGCCGCTGCCATGGCGACGGCGCGCTAGGGTTCCGGGCAGATGGGAAGGAAGGTGAGGGGGGGGGGGGTAGGAATCAGATAGACGAGAGAGATTTTTATTCGCGGAGTTGTTGCATTCTTAAGAAGAGGTTGGTTGGTGATTTGCTCGGGTGGGCTTGGCGGGCTGGCTGGCGGCGCAGATTGCTCCCGTGCGGACGAACGCGATGCTGTAATTTAATTGGTTGATGTAGTTTGACCAATATAACATACTCCTAATGAGATTTGCAATATATAGTTAAAATAAATCGGAGACACGACAAGTGACGACCAAGACGTTTTGTTTGAGGTACGAGCGCATCTGATATCCGTTTATTTATCATTTTCGTATGGTATCTGGTATTCTGGTCTCTCCTAATGTGAACAGTAATTATAAAACTTTTCCTGACTGTCAGAATTGTGGTTGGAGACAGACAATATACTCTCTCCCTCCTTTTTTCTTGGCGTTCAGATAAAAAAAAAGAGGGGGGGAGGGGTACTTTTTTGGCCTCGGCAATTTTTTATGCTACTTTCCTGGAAAATTAGTAAAAAAAGTGGCTGCAAGTAGATCAAAACTTCCTTACTGTCACCAAGATCTGAATTTAACTTAGGGCCAAACCACTTCAATATGATACTACCAACTGGTATGCACTAGACTAAGTTATGTTGCCGTCGATGATGTTGGGAATATTTGGATAAGTTATTAGGCAGCCAAAGCAAAGCCAAGTAGCCAACTGAATTTCTTAATTCAAAAGAACCCAAGCAACAGCGAGGGGCCAATCATGGCACAATGTCTCCATCAACTATCCTTCTCAACTTTGTCGGAGTTGGGTGTGCAAGGAATCTGAGCGCATGATTGTGATAGGACAATCTGGGGTTTGGTCAAATCCTTTAATGCAGAATTACACCAAAAAAAAACATTTGAATTGATTTGTTACCAGCAATAATTTTCGATATGAAATGGACAAGGGTTTCAAGTACATTGGCGGCCTATATATAAAGTCTCTGAATAAATGCCGGCAAAACCTGAAGAGTGTGTTGGTCAAATGAAATACTACTGAATATAGTTTCAATGCCCTTGAATCTAACTAAAAATTTTGAATACAATTGAACTTGTGCAAAAAAAGATAACACAGGACACTAACTACGTTCTTAGGAGTTCCAACGGTCGATGGCAGGATGTCGGGAAGCTTTAGAAGCATTAGACAAGCACAACATCAAAAATGAACAGTAGAGAAGTTACAGCTTACAGTACAGAAATGAGATATGCTTCGCTCTCTTTTTGGATCCTGCATTGAGTAAATACAATGAGCCCTAGGCAAAGTCATGTCTTCTTTTCACCTGCTTTTGACAAATTTTACAGTCAATTCCCAAGCATGCTCTAAGAATTGCAATGCTTGAGCATATGATTAGCCTACAAAAATTGGTTAATAGCAGACTGGCCCAGGTGTTGCCGTACAATGTTGCTGCCTTGCGCCAAATCAGAATACCATGATTTCCATGCATCAACGTAATGAGCAAAAAGATCACCAAGGGCTGCATTCAGAAAAATCCAGAAAAAATGAGTCCAACACACAATAACACATCCTGATAACAACATTCACTATAGTGGCTTATGAAGATCAATATCCCCATACTCATGACACTGTACTGGAGATATGCTGCAAAGTTTTAGTTCTTACTACTTAGATTGTGCTTCAATTTAGGGTGGCCAAAGGTAAACATGATGATGCTATTGGTTTGGCTGGAGTTTCTAGGAGCATTGGGTTACTAGGAACAAGAAAACGTACAGATAATACTAATTTGAGCAAACTTGAATCCATTATTAGGTTCTGGCAAGAGTTCTTTTTTTTTTGGGGATATCTGGCAATGAGTTTGTGACGCATACTTTGTTCCGAATTTCAGCAAGATAGACATGCTTTATACTCCAATCCTAAATCATGACAAAACTTCAGTTTCCTATAAATAAAAATTCTCCTAAGAAGCAAAGATTCTAGCTTAGACGATGGAATCAAAGCAAGGATTAAGAAGTTTTGCACCCACCTTGGTTCTGGTACTGTGGTCGAAACGAAGCAGAAAGGCTCTCCCAGTCCTCAGCCCTCTCCCTTTGCCCAGATTTATTAGCACCGCCAGGCTCCTGTTTCCTAGCACTAGCAGGGTGGAAGGGTCCATAAACAAAACCACTCCTGCTACCCTGCCCCAGGCGGCTCTGCACAGATAATTTGCAGCTCTTCAAGATGTCACTACCACTCTGTGCCAGTTTAGCTTTCTTCTGGATTGTTGTATCCAGATTGCTTCTATGCATGTTAATGTTAGTGAGGTCAGTCCCAAATGTTCTTTTGTTTGACACAGTCTTCGCAGACTGTGGTACAGCAACTGTGACACTAGCTTCTGTTTTCGGTCTACCCGCCTTGGTCACCCAACGGAATGCAGGCTTCTTTGTGTTCGCTTGATGTACCTGAAAGCCAGTTCAATAGTGGATGATAAGAAAAGGCTGCTATAATATATTTTATTCTATTTGAAATAAACCAGCTATTATAATTGGGTTGCAATTCTACCATCAGTGAGCATGACCAGCTTACCTTCTCAATTAGATTTAAGGAGGAAAGTACATTGGCAAATATATATAATCTCCGAACTTTAGCTGAATTACAAAAAAAAGTAACGATTAGATTATATTTGATAAATACTGAAACTAACTACACTGCACGATAATGTAAGAGAAAATTCAAGTACTAACTTCTCATATTGGTCTCCTCATGGCCGTCGCCAAGGAGCAGCTTTGAAGCTTCATCGAGTGAGATCGTGTCAACCTGCTCCAAGTATAGATTTCATATCAATGAACTGATCATGCATGAATCTTTAGGAAGAATTAAAGATAAGAGTTGCACACCTCCGTGGTGAGGAAGAGCTTCACAAAATTCTGTGTGAGCAACCCAAGTGACTTCTCCTTCCTATGATCTGAAATGTAACTAAAATTCTGAGCCCAACAAACATAATGTAACACGCACATCTTGACTCAAAATGAAGTAAATAGCTATGTACCAGATCTAAGCCGGCATTGCGGTGCACCAGGCTTGTCAGTAGGATTTTCTACAGTCTGGCTCAGTTTCTCACTGTCGGTATCACCATCTGGATCACCCAACTTATCATCATCTTCGTCGTCAGACATCTTTTTACAGCCATAGGATAAGAAACGTTATAGTTAGAAACTACAATCTGCACATCACAATCAGATACATCTGTTCGAATTGTAAAGGGCAAGAAAGATTAGTATGTCATACATTAGCAGCAGATTGCTGCTCCTTTTGCAGAGGAGCCAAGCCGGACTTCTCTCTGAAGTCCCTCTCCTGAAAACACCAAGAGAAAAGAAATGTCAATTTGGATGGATGAAATCCACGGTTCTTGGTCGAATCATCACGTAGGGGACCAACGCAAACCTTGAGTTCTCGCAATGCCATCGGGACTCCGTCAAAGCCTATCCAAGTATAGCGATTCTTGGCCTTCCTCATGAGGATCTTGTCGAAGGGGATTTCAAACAAAAGTCAGAACCCGTTAAAGATGGTAGTAAGCAAGAATTCGATCCAAGAAAGGCCAAAGAACTAACCCCAACGCTCTCGAGGACGTTGACAATGTCGTAGATCCGGCGCCTCTCCACGCCAAGAATCCTGGCCGCATCGTCCAGCCCGATAGGCTCCGTTGTTGTCGCGGTTGTACAAAGCCACAAAACTGAAAGAAATTCACAAAGAATTCGGTAAGAACAGCAAAGATCGAAGAGAACTCAGAAATTGCCAATCCCGGTAAGCGGGCGGAGGCTGGGAGAAGCTCACTTGGAGCAGAGGAGGCCGAGTGACTTCTCCTTGCGGCTGTACGTGTGGTGGCGGGACTTGGGGCCCCCGCCCCCGGTGGACACCGCCCGCGGCCGCTCCTGCTGCGGCAAAGCAGACTCCATCGCGGCCGCCGCAGCCGCGGCCGCCGCCGCATGGGCGACGCAAGAAGAGGACGAGGCCATCGACGCCGACGTCGCCATCGGTTCGCGCGAGATGGCCGCGAGGATTCCGCAGGATTTGTGCTCGCGATGTGGTGCGGGTCTCGGAGCGGAGCGGAGGGAATTCTTGGAGCGGTGGTGGTGGTGATGTTATAGATGGTCAGATCTGTGCGGGGGCGAGGGAGAAGGCGCGGCGCCGGCCGTCGAATCGAATCTGGAGGGGCTCGATTTGGCGCCGCGGCGGCGGACTCGCCCCCTTTCAAATTTTTCTACCGTGCGGCTTGCTCGCGTGGGATCTGCTCGGGTGGGCGCGTGGGAGGCGTGAGGGGTTTCCGGGGTTTCAAATTTAAGCAGCAGACGCGCGCGGCTTGGCGCCGAGGAGGCGAGGAGCGGGGGGGCACGTGCGCGGAAGCCGGCTACTGGCCGTCGGATTTGGGCTTGTTTTTTCTTTTTGTTTTTCCTTTGCGCTTGAATGCTTGATGATCGCGTCGCGCGGAGTTCGTTCTCGTCATTTTCCGCGGCCGAAGAGCGCGGGCAGGCGCGCGTCTCGAGGGGATCTGTGCCTAGGAACGGCACATCGCACATGGAGGAGGGGCCGATGGCGCGGAGTGACGCGGCTGCGCGCCACGTGAATACGCCAATGTTTTGGTGGTTTGGCATGATGGTATCGGTTGCCCGCGACGCACGCACCAATGCCGCGAAATCGTGGACGACGAGTTCCCCTGCTCGCCGTGGTCTCGCCGTGGCGCGTGAGTTGCCTGACGGATATGCGGAATGCCTCTTCCAGAATTCAGAAATTCGCGGGTAACACACTGTGATATTGTCGTTGCTAGCATTTCTGCGGCGAGCAGGCGAGGACTACCATCTCCCAATTCCGGTTGCCGTCTGCCATCAGCCAGCCACCGGCACGCTTGCCGGCAAGAGCAAGCGCGCACCTTGAAATCTGCGGGCCAGCATCATCCAACCATGTATTCGGTGTTCCCAAGCCTTCTTGGGCCAACTAACGGGCCACATTTTCTAGATTGGCCGTCTTTGGCTCTTTGCCTAGTAGCAGATGTACTTGCAAGGAGTTCGATTCTGATCCCTGTAGGTAGGCATGATGTACTCCCAATTCCGATGGAGTTTGTAACTCATATACTAGTCAATAAATTGGTTCGAAAAAATATACTAGTCAATAAAGGGTGAAGTTGCGCTCAAAAAAAAAAAAAGCAGAGCGCATGATCCGTCGTGACCACTGGCTGATGAGCTTCCGCATGTTCGTCAGAAAATTCAAGCGCAAATGCATGAAGGGCTGAAATGTGTCCATGCTGCTCAGTGCTCACCACCGAACGGCACTTGAAGCGCTCACTTGGCCGTGGAAACGACGAGTATCCTGGGCTGAAGTATAATGACATCACTCTCAGAGATGTAATTTCATTGCGTCTAGCGCCAACAGTCGGCCATACTTTGAAGAAGCTCGCGAGTACAGAAGCGTTTTATACATACGAAATATTTACAAGAAGCATCCATAGTTCCATAGGATGATACATCGTGAGTACGTTCGATGCTAAGTTGTTAACTAATTCTCAAGTAGTATGATGGGACAAAACAAAGAGATCGCTCTCATGCCAAGCTGAGCATACTCCTGGGCACTGTTGCTTCAGTCTCAGGTGAGGCTGGATGATCAAGAAGACAATCAGGTTCAAGATTAAAGAAGTTTGTGCAGCTAGACTAGTACCCAATCGTTTAAGCTTTGGAGTAACTCTCATAAACCTCCAAATTCTTGTTCACGACAACCTTTCAGCTCAAAGGATGAAAAGGTTCCAAAAGCTCCTTCAATAAGAAGGCTGCAGCTGAAGAGAGTATTATAGCTGCATCCAAGCTCATAAGCAACACGAGAAGTCCACACTTCAAACGAATGTCGTCCTCATACTTAACCCATCCTGAAGAAATTAAGAGGAAAAAATAGTTGTCAAGTAGTTGAGCAGAACCAATAATGTAAGGCATTTTGCAGACAAAGAATAAATAAATGTGGGTTGGTGGCAAATGAGAGGGAAGCTCTACCTGTCACAAAAGGAGAAAGATTGCTCGGATGCATTGCATATATAATCTTGAAATGCCATAACTTTTAAATCAATTCGATATATTATGTACAAGTACCACTTTTATGTTGCATCATTATTGTCAGCATTTTTTGGACCGAAATAATGTCAGCTTCAAGCTTCACTAATTTACTATTTAGGAAAATCTTATTGGCACACCTACTATTTCTGCTGCAACAACTAAATTATAGAAAGCTTGTTTATTGGAGCTTTCACTGACAAAAAAGAATTACCTTGACTTTTGTAAAGTTGTATCCTTCCTCCGGCCTTCTGGAGTAACCACTGTTTTCCTACAGATGATATGTTTGGCTCTGCTAAAGGGTTGGTGGTGACAAATCCACCGTGAAGCCCAAACTTCCGCCTTTCCCATTTGTAAGAAGTTCTGCTCTCCTCTGAGCTGTTTGCTGCGTCGGACATAGAAAACCGGGAGGAGTGCCTGCCACCATCGCGCCTTCTCCAGAATTTTGGGCTCAGAATGCAGCAGGTGTTTACATTAGGTTCCCTGTTTGACATCCTTCCTGAAGAAAAAGGCCAAGTCACGAGAGATCTCGTCCAATGCCATCTCCAGCCCATGCACCCTTGTCTCCAAAGAATTCATGCCATTCTCAGACTTCCCCATAAATTTCTGATAGACCAAATAGATGAAAATTTTCAGGCATGCTCCCAGAAGAAAAGGAGGGTAACAAAAGTTCAATTCATGAGTTTGTGTTCATAAAGCCTCGCTAATGACTATGCCTTGCAATATGAAATGTTAATTGCCAAGTGACAAATGCACATATCGGCAGGATGATAATATGACTTCATGGCACTACGCAAATCAGTGTGTTGTGACATTTGGCAATGCCATGTTATGTGGGAATCCTGGACAGCACCGTGACATGTTCAGTTATACGTATGTTAACATTAATTATCATACTTGAACTCCAACCCTACAAGCCACTGATGATACAGAAAAAAGTCAATGTTGAACGTTGATCAGCATTATACAGTAGTGGTCCCTTTCCAGCATTGCGCATTTGTGCACCAAGACAAAAATTTACCCTCTTCTTGCAAGCAATATAGATGTTGCAACTAAATATCCAGAACATCTACAGTCGTCAACATGGACTAACTTGCCCTTTTCCTCTGGTACAATAGCCAAGCAATCCATTTTTACAGACTAATGGCCATGACCCTTACATTTCTATACAGAAGAATTTCCCTCCTTTTTTATGAAAAGAATGGCTACAAGCCTTATAAGCATCACAGATGAAATGTAAAATATGTTATTCAATGCAAGAAAGGAAAAATTACCTGGAGAAGATCTAGTAAACTGCTTTGCTGATTTTCAATCTGAAGCAGCTGGGACCTGATCTCTGACAAGCTCTCGTCTTTGTGAACTGATTGAAACCTCTCTGACCCACCTTCAACTTCTGATATCTCTTCCAAATCACCAACACCCTCATATGGAACAACTCGTGACCCAGTTTTCAGTCCAGCAACCTCACTGCCCTGGAAGAGTGTCCTCCTTGCCTCCAGTCTCTCTCTCACATTGCCTCCTTTCACAAGTTTCTCCTCTGTCACCATTTTGATAGGGGTAGCATCTGGAGCAACAGATGAGTCAACCTTGTAGTCACAATTCTTGGCTCGGACCACTTTGCGGTGTGAAGGAGGCGAGAGCTTCTTGTTCCTGATAGATGAAGTGCTATTTGTTTTGGTGACGCTTGGTGACACATCAAGTGGAAGCGATCTGCCCCTCCTTGTTGCCGTTGGAGCTGAGTTTGAGCCTAAGGAAGCAGCTGGATATCGCCCATCACTTGCACTCCCTGTGTAATTACAATATTATTATTGTCATCAACAATCAAAACATATTGATGCAGCATGTATCCAACGATTCAAAATTTTATTACTACCAAATTAGAATAGAATCTTACTCAACCAAAACAGCTCCTTTTATGTGGTTCTTTACAACTTTCAACGCAAAGAATTTCTGCTATTCTTTATTTCTTGCAGCGTACAAATATAAATCACCAGATCTGTACAAGCAGAACAACGAAGGGAATGATCCTCACCTGTAAAAGAAGATCTTCGTTGTGACTGCGACGCTACTGGCGCAGCAGAGGAGCATTCGTCCTCTTCAGCATCCGGGATCTCCTTCCACACCTCGATCATCCTGTTCATCGACTCTCGCACAACCTTGACCTACATTGGCGAAATTCGATATTGAAAATCTCAGCACCAACACACAGATCCAAAAGCTGAAGATGTCATCACCAAGATCCGGACCCAATTAAAGGCCTAACCTTGTCAAACCTTCTGGCCTCGAACAAAGTTATGCAAGAGGATTTGTAGCTCACAAGAAGATCCGTGTGTTCCAAGGCCAATGCGGCAAGAGCCTCCGCCGCGGCTTTCCTTGCTGCCCAATCGTCACAAGCGATTGCATCGCGGAGGCACGGGATGGAGGCGGTTACTTCGGTAGCGCCACCCATACTCGCGGAGGCGCCGATGAGGGTGATGAGCGCGGGCTTGGCCTTGAAGGCATTGCTGCGGAGGAGCTTGAGGAGGCGCGGCTGGAGCTTGTGGAGGTAGGAAACGAGGTCGGTGGTGAGGGCGGACGCCTCGACGGCGGCGGCCGTGGCAAGCGCTGCCGCCAACTGCGCGCACTGGTCCTGCTCGTGGAGGAGCGCGTCCGTGAGGGGCCGGAGCGCGGCGGACGCGGAGGCCGAGGCGGCCGCCGCCGCGCGGGCGGGTGTCGACGAGGGCGGCGCGGACGGAGGAGTCCTGGTCCCGGACGCGGCGGAGCGCGGCGGCGAGGATGCGCGGGATGAGCGGCGCGACGGCGTCGCGCGGGTGGGAGGCTGCGACGAGCGCGAGCGCGCGGAGCGAGTGGCGGCGGAGCGGGGTCTTGTCGGTGGGGCGCGCGTCCGAGACCGCCGAGACGAAGGCCGGGAGCTCGTCCGCGTCCAGCGCGCGCGCGATGGCCTCGAGCTCGGCGGCCGCCATGGCCTCGGTGTCGCGGTCGGAGAGCTTGAGGAGGCAGCGGTTCACGCGCTGCTTCAGCGGCTCACGCCGCGGAGCGGTGCCCATGGCTGCAGCGCGCGAGCCACGAGCGGTTGCCGCTTTGGTGTAGGCGTGTAGCACGGCAAGTTTTATGGCGTGCGCGGGGCAAGGCAGCGGCGTGGAGTGGCATGAAAGCCAGCAGCCTGGCTGGCTACTGCGATGATATATCTCGGTCGCCAAATAGGTCCGTGCCGGGTGGGGTGTAGGCAGCTCCGCTACTGCTGCTTCTCTTTTGTTTTCTTCTTTTTCAACTTTTCTTTTTTCACTCTCTTTCCCTTTATCTGACATGGATGGAAGAACTCAACAGCAGAGCTTTGTACGTTTAGTGCCTGTTCGTGTTTTTAGGCCTAGAGGTCATATCAAAACTAATCTTGCTATTTATGCGTCTTAAATAAGTTTAATTACAAAACCTTTTTACAGATGTGGGCTAATTTGCGAGACGAATCTAATAAGCCTAATTAATCTATGTTTCGCTACAGTGATGCTACAGTAACCATCGTCTAATCACGGCTTAATTACCCTCATTAGATTCGTCTCGCAAATTAGTACAAGGTTCTGCAGTTAGTTTTATAATTAGACTTATTTGAGACGCCTAAATAACAAGATTAGTCTTGATGTGACCTTTAGGCCTAAAGAAACGAACACCCCTTAGTCGAGTATCAAAGTCGGTTAAACAAACTTAATTATTCTGTAATATTAAATCCCTATTCGTGCAGCGCTTTGTATGGCAAAATGCCAAACGATACCGCAGCCTGGCGCTATTCGCACGTACTACCATTTCTTTTCTTCAGATAATTTGGGAGAAAGGGATTTGCTACTCGTAGAATTATTCAGTAGCCAGCTGGGCACATATGCCCTGAAATGGATTAGTTAGTTGTATCGCTGGATGATTGGAATGAGTTGCATCAATCGAACTAACACACCCCTAATGATATGGTTCCGAGCTCGAGGGTTTCTGACAACAAACCATTTGGGCAAAAGAAGAAAACAAAACAAACGAGGAACAGGAGCTGCCAGCTTCGCGAATTATGATGATTGGTCTGGACATCGCAACATGAGCAGTCTAAAGTCTAGACGCATTCTCGGAGTTGATTTTGTTTCCATGGGACTAGCAGCTACCCCAGAGATGCACGGCGATGAAAACGTATTAGGCCATTCGCATTCTTTCATAAGCATTAAATCTTATACTATATTTATATTTTTTGCTGACTTACGGGGTGTTCGGTTTTTTAGACTAATTTTAAGCCTCTTAGAATCTTGTCATTTAGGGATATTAAATAAAGTCTAATTAAAAACTAACTGCAGAACCCTGTGCTAATTCCAGACAAATCTAATGAGGGTAATTAAGCAGTGATTAGATGATGGTTACTGTAGCATCACTGTAGCAAAACTTAGATTAATTAGGCTCATTAGATTCGTCTCGTAAATTAGCACACATCTGTAAAAAAGTTTTGTAATTAGACTTATTAATACTCCTAAATAGCAAGATTAGTTTTAACGTAACCTTTAGGACTAATGAAACAAACACCCCCTTAGCAAGGTAATTATGAGAAGAGAGAAGAGAAAATTTCATCTCTTGTGAGAAGCCTTTCATCCTCATGAAAAAAAGGTGACTCTCTTTTCTAAAATTGGTTTTAGAAACAATAAAATAAAAGTTTGCAATGAGAATGGCCTTACTACTACAGCACAGCAACCTAAACGATTGCTAGTGTTTTGTCTCCATGTAGAAATTTACAAAAACACCATATAAAGACGATGCAAGCCTGAAATAGTAATGGTCCATTTGGAGCAGGCCCGCAAAGGACACACCATGGCGTGCGACAAAATGGAGTGGTAAATCAGAAGGCGCTATTGTCTGAAAGTTAGTGGCCACCTAGCTTGGTCCCCAGTGCTTCACGTACTTTTCTAGTTTACGTAAGTAAAATTTTCATGTCAAATATGAGTGCTAACAAAAACGTTTGCGTGTATGTATGTGAATTCCTACATCTTGCTGGAAAACGTATTTTTTTTCTTTTCTTCCCGTGATGCCGGTGGCATGTATACGTGCTGGCTGCACGGGACCAATAACGCATACGCGCATACGCTCAGTGTCGAATAGTAATGGAACAGTGCAGTTACATGCTGCACCACCAACATACTACACTTTACGGCACTTCCCGCGCATAAATGCCCACGCTACAGGGAGTAACTCGTGTTGGTCACGCACGCAATGAAACGCAACAAGCGACCAAGCGAGGAACGGACGGACGGACAACGCTCGGCAGGCGCTAGCTTCGCTTGCGCAGGCGGAAGCTCGCGGCAGCGCGGTGGAAGAAAGCTGGGCGTTCCAGCCGCGCAGTCAGCGAGGGCTGGAGCGCCGCGCGCGGCGGCCTGTCCTCACGACGCTTGGCGTCATGCCGTGCCGTCCCGAGCTGCGGGCGAGAGAAAGCGTGCTGGGCAGGTGAGCATCCGAGCTGGCCGCCGCTCGGCGAGCCGGGCGGCCGGCACGTGACGGCACGCCGCTGGGTGCCAGCCTTTTGGCTTTGCGCAAAGCCGGAGCTGGCCTTCTTCAAAGCGGAGTGGAAAAAAAGAGAGAACAGCACGGTTTTGTGGACGTATCGCAGTATGCGGCAACAAAAGCTATTTATACGAAATCGTCTTTCAACGCTCGCTTTAAAGTTTACAAACCTGTACTAAAGCAGTGAATATATACTGTGCATTGTGCATGTGAGGCGTTATCTTGAAGCCGAAAAAGGTTATATTCGTACGTTCCTGAAGCTAAGAAGAAGAAGAAGAAGAAGAAAAACCTGTTCTTCCAGGCCTCTGACTGAAGAAGCGTGACAATAGCGTTTGATTGAGCGGCATCAAGTGAACTGCAACCCGTTTGACCTCTACGACGAGAATAAGTACTACGAAACAATGCGCAAACTTGCTGACATCATATTCCTTGCAGGTTCACATGCGAAGATTGAGCCGGATAACTGCTGCGATATTTGTTTGGGATTAGTTCTCCTTTATTTCACATGGCAGTGTATGGTACGGTACTATTCACACACAAAAAGAAAGTGTATGGTTCGGGACAGCCTGTAGGAGAACGAACGCGCGCGCGTGACTATCAGATTCAGATTCTTGACAGAATGCCGTCAATGATTGGAATATATGTCTACGTCCTTAGTTAAAAACTACTATACAAGTTACAGCCCTGTGGATGAACGACACCTAAAACACGTTGTCTAAACAAGAGCATTGCTTCGTGGAGTAGTGCTTTGATGCACAGCAATGAGGTTCACTATCTCGGGCAACTGGGTAACGCCACGATAGTTAATCCTGTATGTCATGGGAATCATGAATTTTCGTGGTATAAAGTAACACGACTGAATTACACCGAGGTGTGTTTTTGTCGTTCCAAACAATATACTGATAGTATAAAGTAATGAAATATCGAACAAATAAGACGAAATGCAGTGAGTAGGTGTCAACCGCCAGTGGCTCAGCGGCTTTGGACCAAAAGGGTGCGTGCCTGACAGTGGCAACGCCAACACCAGTGATTGGCTCTGACGGCGGACGCTTGTTTGGTGGCACTCACTGTCTCACAGTGACAGAGTCTCGCAGTCCTCCAGCCCGGTGCCATGTGGCTTTGATGGTTGTGGTGCCCCTGGCATGGAACACCATGCCAATGCCGTGTCGCAGGGGACGGGAGCCGTTCGTTCGTTCTCGTTCAGAGAGGGAGGAGAAGGCAGCGTTAGGTTAGATTACGCGCACGCGCCACATGCGCCGCGGCACAATCATAGGTGCCTGCTTCCCCTTCCATCACGCCGGCCATGTGCTCCGCTTTCTTGGACCCCGAGAACAAAAATCCCTAGCGATCATCACCCCTGCCACACACCACTGGTGAAGTGGTGATTTTGGGACCCTGTGACACGTTCTTTTGCTGTGAATTTCAAGAAATCACAGCATGTGCCAAGAGATTATTGTCGAATTTCTGCGGAACGCCGTAGAGGGTCGTGCAGCAGGAGGTTGGCGACGTTGGTAGTAAAACATAATTTCGTTTTGTCCATGTTCGTATGCACCTCGATAGTATCCGTAGTGTCCGGTGGACCACGGGGGGCTGTGCTAATCCCCGCGCGCGCGCGCGAGTACGCCAAGCCGCGTGCGAGGTTCCGACAGCTAAACGACACCCGTTTTTCCTCCTTCCCGGTTCGCCTCCACTCCATCCTCTCCGTCTCCGGCGACGCTCCCCCGCCGCCAGCCGCCGCCTCGTCTCCGGCGGCTACCGCCGCCAGATCCGCCGCCCGCTCCCGCCGCCGCCGCTAAATTCTCCGAAGCCCGCTCCCCCGCCGCCAACCTCCTCTCCCGTCTCCGGCGGCTGCCGCCGCCGGATCCGCCGCCGTCGACCACCGCTGACGCTAAACGCTCCAACCACGACGCCCCCGCCGCCTACCCCGCCCACCGCCCTCCTACCTACCCGCGGCCAGCGGCGCCATCGCCGCCTCGCCGCCCCGCCGCCGCCGCCGCCCACCGCCGGGTCGCGGCCGCCGCCCCCCGGGCCCCTCCTCTATAGCTGGCGACCATGGAAGGCCACCCCAACCCCGAACCCTAACCCCGAACCCCGAAGCTACCTCTCCTCGCCGGCTCGCCGCTTCTTCTTCCTCCTCTCTCCGCCTGCGCAGTGAACCCCGAAGCGTCACGCGAGCAGCGCAACGCGCGTACGCGCGTAGATCAGTAGTTTGCGGTGGACCACGGGACCTTTGGAAACATTCGCTCGTCGGCGTCCGTGACCCTGTAGCACCCGTCCTTAGATTTTTCTTTTTCAAGCTTGTAAATTAGTCAAAAGCCGCTGTGTTATTCATAGTCGTCGCGCAGAGAAAAAGAAGCCCGATCGAGTTGTTGTTGATGATTGTGAATTATTGAGATTTGGAGCTGTCCTGGGTCGTCACAACACCTGCTAGTCGACACACTTAGGAGCAAAGCAATGATCTGTCGGTCACAGATGTTACAGCCTGATTATCAATATATAGAGGACACTCTCCTGCCATATTCGCGCCATATTTTCTTCCTCGCTGCTTGTCACCGTAGTATTCAAGGTTCAGCAATCCCGTGAGACGTAGACGAGTGTAGGACGCATGCGTTGATGTGAGCACATTCCTGATACTCAGGATACGTCGTACTCTTCGTGACAGCCTTCTCTGAACCGAAGCTACCGGACAGACACGGAGGCTGAAAGCACTGGGCAGTCGCTCTGCGTAAAGTTAGCGCGCGATCACTGAGCTCTTGGCGTGTTGGTGCAGCGGAACTATCGGTGAAACTCATAAACAATCAATGCAGAAATGCAAATGACTCCTTTGATCCTGTTATAGTATCTGAGAAACATCGTTCGTTCGATCACTTTCGACCTTAGGTGAACTAACGAGAGATTAAAGAGGTGAAGTCCTTGGTGTATTAGGTAGGTAGGTGTGCGTGCTCCCCACCTAATATGTTCGTACGGAGAGATTTGGGCTTGATGAGAAGAGCTAATTTGGCATCCTTTTGCTAATCCGATCGAGGGATGAGAGCTCCCTACCAGAAAGGCTCAAAAGTCTTTGTTTCTTCAGCGCTCAGGGAAGTACTACTTTACCTGGCAAATGTTTAGGAGCTAGAGACAAGTTAGTGCCGAGTAAACGTGCAACCTTTGCTTGCTGTTAACTCCATGGGCTAGGAGTACCTTTTTAACCCTTTACTGCATCCGTTTGTGAAGGACAGCTTAACCAATTTTATGTCGTTCTGCCACATAGTACAGCTGAAAATATATAATTAGTCTGGCTCTAGTGTTAGTTTTACACAAGTGCTCGTGTCTCTTGTGCTTCGGATTCTGCGTTTCTCAACACGTCAGACGTCATCAGCATATGGGTGGTCGCTGGAAGCCGGTAACGTAAAGATTCCATACGTCCTACGGGACAATATATTACGACTCACAAGTTTTTTTTTTTTTTTTTTTTTTTTGCGAAATTTACGACTCACAAGTTATGTGCATTGCATTACGAGTGATAAGCTCTTGTAGTAGTACTAGTAGGCCTACAATTATTATTATTATTATTATTGAAGACATAAATCCGGCATACGGGTTAAAGTTGATCGTCTCTTTCTTGTTCTTAAGGACTGTATTCGCATGTTCCTCCTCCCGCATGAAAATCTTAGGAACATTAGCCATTGTAAGATCAACCTTTTGCGGGCAGACAAACCTGCGTGACCACCCCAACTTGAGCCAAACTTCATTCCTCATTAACACCTGTAAATCCGCATGCATTAAATACGCTCAGGTATCAGGAGAGCAGTGAATGTATACGACGCTCTCCTTCACCATAGTACCGTGCCAAAGGCGTGAAAGGATTGAAGGCTTCGCTGTCACGAGCCGTGACCGCTTGTCGTGAGCGATCACCGATCAAAGTTGCGAAATTTAATGGCGAGCCCGGCCGGGACTGGACTGGAGGCTGGACCGCGGGCACACCCACCCACTCTACCATGTCGTAGCCGAAGCCGCGCACGGGGGAAGATCGCCACGTATCTGCACGCCGGCTGGCGCTGTACTGCGGCAGGGGCGGCACTCGCGCGGCGCCTTGTCGCTACCGATGCGACGCAGCCAGCCATGCGGCCGTGGGGCTCGGAAGAAAGCGCCGAGCCCGAGCGCCGATCGGGACGTGCCGCTCCTTCCTTGCCCATCGCCGGCCGGTACGCGCGGGGCTCAAGCCTCAACCGCGCGTATGTCGTATCCCTCTCCCGACGGATGGGCCGTTTCTTTCGCGCGCTCAACTCTACGCGCGCGTGGCATGGCCTCGGGGCGTGCAGACGCGGCCGCGCGGTGCCAATTGCCGTTGGGGCGCCGCTCGACGAACGTATCATTGGATTCTGTCGTGCTCGTGCCGCCGATCATCATGTGCCGGGATGGGGGACCTGGCCTGAGCTGAAGGCTGGTTCGTGCGGACAGAACAGTCTCCGTCGCTCGTTAATGCACGTAGCAGAACATTGCCGTCGTCTTTGTCTGTTCCGGCCGGGCAGCCGGTGGCGTTTCTGCGAGTAGGCGGGCAACCCTCGTGCACAAAATTTCGTTTCAATGGTAGGGCGGATTGGGAAAACATACGTGTTGGTGCCACAGGATCGAATGCAGCAGGTTCATTCTGATTGCATGTCGGTCACCTAATGTGGCTGTTTAAGTCGGTGTTTGGTAGGCGATTGCTTTCTGAGCGCCGGTGTGTGGGGCGCTCCATTCCTGTGTCTTCTCTCGTGGTATTGGATCATTAGGATCCGTTGATATTGTGTCTGTCTTATGTACAGAAGAAAACATCAAAATAATTTGCCGCCAAAAAACAAACATGACAATAATTCCATTGAGATTCGAGTCTCTCACACAATCAAATGACAACTACACGAGATCACTTTGAATTCAGAAGCCTCGAGAGTATACCTGTACGAATATCCCAATTTACGTAACATAATCATGCATCAATGTCACAAGAAGCAAGCATAAGCAACACATATTGCTCCATGTAGTCACAAATAAATGGTTCTAATCTTCAAAGGTTCGATAGAACATATCATATCACTCTTCACATTGCAAGCATCAAAAAGTTGTCCAGACATCAATAATCCTTGCCAAATTTCCATTTAAAAATATGGCTTCACACGTGTTTACTATCAACGCAGCCCTAAAACTTTAGTTTGAAAATAAATGATGCAAAACATACAAAGTATTTACCCGCTACCAAGAATTCTTCCAGAGTTCGACGTGTTCCGATCCCAAAATTTGGAGACGAGGATAATGCATTTCTTCCAGTCAAAATAGAAAAATTAACAATCCCTACATACACCTTAGCTACATTTTGCTACTATCTATGGTATGGGCCTGTAAAATATGTTAAGAAATGTAGATTCCTCAAGCTAACTTCAGGGCGGTGGATCTAGATGTGTGTCTTGTTCTATCTGGCAAAGACTTCCTTCGCTGATCAGCACAGGAAAGGTACTCCTCAACTGGAGGAAGGCTCGGCTCCCCTTTATCATCTTTTGGAACTTGACCCCTTATTAGCTACATAAAATAAAACATAGATTAGGTGAAACAATAATCATAAAAGGGCAGAATAAAACATTCTGCAGGCCAGTTTACAAACCTTTGACGCCCAATGTCTTTCTGCTTGCTGGCAAACATCTCTGATATCTCTTCCTGACATCCTGCATCCAAAGTTCAGAAGTTGTCACAACTCACAAATCAAAAGCAGCACATGGGATACTTGTATGAAATGATATTTGACCAGTACAAGTAACCAATCGAACTCAGAAAAGAACATATTTCCCATTAACCATGTGGAGCTATTTTTTAAAAGGAGCAGAGAACATGTACAGTGGGAAATATTTGAGTTCAAGAGATTTTCAGCCAAAAGAATTATATTCTGGGTTCCATCCTGGTCCAGCACAAAATAGAAATAGCTGAAAAGTAATACAGCTTCCAAAGAAAATACAAGTTTAGAACAAAATTCTAATTGAAGGTTGAATCAGATACGGGGAATACTACATATCTACTCTTACTACAACAAAACTGAGAAAAATAAATATTCGCAAATTACCCATATAACCTTAATCAACCATCACAACTGACATGTGTCTAATTAGTTAGTCTAGGCTAGAACAGAATAGGTAATGTTGTACTTACTCGTCGGTGGCCAACGAAAACTGAACTAACTCTGATTTAGTCAAGTGCTTGGCATACTGGGCAGCTATTTCCACACGAGTTTGCAGATCGGGCAAGTCGAAACATATTATCGAATCAAAACGGCTGCAAAAAGGAACAGAACAAGTAATAAGCATTGTATATGTATGAAGAATATAATCGAGCTGTGAAGCGCATCTAAATTGGATAAAAGCTACAAGGTTATGCAGCTAGTTGTTAAGCCGTTATTTGTGCCTCAGGAAAATATGAAGAAAAAGGGACTCTTTCTTGCAACAAACCTGGAACAATCTGGGTGGAGCCAAATCAATAGTGATTTATTGCAAGAAAAGAAAACAATAAATAGTAGAAACTACACCTGATGAGAGCAGGATCAAGATCTTCCTTTCTATTCGTAGCAGCAATAACCACCACACGCCTATCCTGTTCGAATCCATCGATCTTCACAGAAGATTTTATTTTAGTGTCATTGAAAGATGTGCATTTGTGTAGAACCAATGGCAATAACAAGGAACAAATAACTACACGACATGCATATCTGTGTAAAAAAAACTGAAGAGTAATAAGGTTTGGCTTGGCAAAGCATGCATTTGGCAGGTTTCTATGATATAGTTTATAGTGATACAGATATTCCAGTGTGATGACTGATACAAGGATGCCCGAGCGGCTACACACGGATTACAGCTGGGTGAGAATTTGGTAAACAAGAGAAGAAAATTATCCTGAAATGGCTTTGCTGGTAGGCGTTAATAAATGAAGTAACTTATGATGGTACCTGACAGCGGTTGTGACTTTACAGGGTTTCTTTTTCTTCATCAATATTGAAAAAATGCATGATAGGAGAAATGTTAATAATTATAGAAGATCATTAAACCCTAAACCCTAAGATCCTTAAAGGAAAACAAACAAGGACCCTACCTGTCGCAGAATTACTGATAAGATCCTTCGCGTAGCTTCATGCATTTCACTATCTCGAGCACTGGCAAAGGAATCTACCTATAATATACACATCCAAAGTAAATAAAGACAAAACATGAATACCTCAATATAACCAGAAACTTGAATTACTGCAAATACTTGATAAAGGAATAGCATAAACCAAACTAAAAAGGTTGCAAAGAATTTCCATCCCATAAGCTTATGATATATCTAGTAAGCTAAGACATAGGGATCCATTTATTTATACTAGTTTTTCATAAAGCTATTTTTAAGCATTGAAATTATATAGGTTTTCAAGGTGCAATGCGATATACTTCAATTCATATGACATGAAGGAAAATATCATCGAAAAGACAGAAGTGCAGGAAAATTAAACAGGTGCAACTTTTCTAGAAAACAATTACAAGAGTAAAAACCACAAAAAAAGTGTTGCACCAATTTTAGCATACTGTGGTGGCTTGATTAATTGCAAAACTTGAATGCCAAAAAAATAAATATGCATACCGCCATACCTCATCTAGGAAGATAATACCACCATCAGGAAGATCGTTTGCAAGTGAAAAAACAGATCCCAACAGGCGCTCACTTTCACCATAATATTTTGACATAACAACTTCAAGTGGCACATAAAGTAATGGAACTCCCTAGCATAAGAAATGGGCAAACAACCAACTTAATGCTACTAAAAACACAAATGTTATAAAGTTAAAGGAAGGAATCAAATTTTAACCAGATAGAATAGCCTAGATGGGGGCAAAAAAATCCCACTTTAGACGCAGGGGGTTATTTTGGGACAATCCAAAAAATTGTTACTTACTGCTTGTTTGGCAATAACTCGAGCTGAAGATGTCTTGCCAGTCCCTAACATAATGGGGCAACGGTAACTGGTAAGTCCGTGAACACAACAGCTGGTGAACACTAACAATCATGATATTGAAAAAGACGAACCAGTAAGGTTTCCAGAATCAGTTTTTTTTCAAAAGCCCTTCCTATAACTATTCAATCAGTTCTCAAAAACATCGTATTTTCATTGTGAAATAGTGTAATCCTATTATAAAGTTATTGTAACTATCACATCTATGAACAATAAAACAAAAATACGCAAGACAAAAATGGTCTTCAAAGTAGTGAGCCAAAGGCCTACTCAGTGACTCACCAGGTGGGCCTTCAAACAGAACAGCTCGAGGTCTGTTTGTCTCAAATTTGCAACGTGTACCCCGAGCAATGTCATCATACACTTCAGGACTCTGTAAAGCAAGGAGTATAGTGTCCTCTATTTCCCTATAAAAGAAGGAGAAATATGTCAAGATTAAAAAATATATTTTTTAAGAATGGAGTACACGGCTTCCCCAATAGAACTAATAGTAACCACACGTCCCTACAGGCAGCAACCGAACTGTGCAACCCAAATGTTTACCCTTTGACAAACATATATACATATTTAACTGGATCATATTTTCCACCTTTTCTGTTTTGAAAATATTTTCCACTACTTTTTGGAAATTAGAGCTGCTCTTGATTATTGAAAATTAAGGCTACTGATTATTCTTAGAATATTCATAATACCTTAAGCAGCTTAAATAGTGTTCGTCGAGGATAAAAAAAAAAACAGCAAAATGATGGAGCTTACCTTTTTTGAGGTTCATACCCCGCAAGGTTATCCCAAATCACAGTTCCATCCATTGGACTACTAGATGTTTCATCAAACCCAAAGACTCTGACTCCCATAGCCTCTAAATCAGAAATAGTTTTCTCCATAGCGGGTACTTGCTTAGATCTCTGACCATTTCCTTTTCTCTGCGTGTACTTATTACCCTTCCCTGATGAACCCTTAACATCTTTTTCTCCAGCTATTTTCAAAGCACTGATCAAAGCTTCAAGTTCTTTCAAACTAAAACTCCCAGGCTTGATGAACTCAATTTCCTAAAAAGTAAAAGTAATGACATTAAATACGATATATAATGAAAAACAGAAGGATAACAACCATTAAAAAAGATTCAATGGAGAATAGAAAATCACTTACAGAATACTCCGAACCAATAAGTGGCTCAAATATCAAAACACAGAGACCGCCTTCATTGTGATCTTCAACACTAGTCTTCTTCGGAGGGTTCAATGTGATTTGACGTGCAGCTGCACTGGAACAGAAGTGGTCGATTAAACATGATATTAAATAGATGAAAAATAACCAGGCCATTTGCATGAATATGATTCTATCATAGAAGAGAGAGGTGCAGGGGTTAGGATTGACGGATGGAATACGGTTCCATCAAAAAAGAAGAACCACATGATTTTTATCCATGAACATTCTTCAATATTTCCACTAGTGATATGCCAGTATAGGTAGAGATAAATCATGGCCCAGAGATGCGATATATCAGAAGCAGAAAACAAGTAGACATATCGCTCTGTGTGATTTGTGCTTTCCATGAATAGGCAATTGCAAAAGATTTTTTACATGAACTAAAAACACAGTCAGCTTCCTTGCTAACCTGTCCCAAGCACGCACTAGCACCTCAGAACCGCCACCAAGTTGTTCTGCCTGTAGTCCGATATGCGTCACAAGATCAACGATGAGGTGTGATACATTACATGTAGAAGGCATGTTGAATTTAACAACCACCTGATGGAAAAATGGGCCAGTAAGAGAAACTCTAAATCAAATGATAATTACACATGGTTGTTACTGAAAGTGAAAAGATAAGTTATGCGTCTAAAGAGATTGCCCTGCCAAATCAACAAAAGCTTGTATTGGTTCTGCTCTACAGCAACCGTATGAATTCAGAAATTTTTCCTAGTTCATAGCACCCTCATACTGACCATATTTACTTGACTACATATTTAAAAAGGTAATTCAATTGACTCAAGAGAAATGGCTATACTTATTACCAAAATTACTGCCAATCATGATTACAGATCCTACTGCAAAGAACAAACCCTAATTCTAATATGCATTTACAGATACAACTAAGTGGTTTACTAAAAGTTATGAATACAGGCACACAATTGGAAAGATAAACCATATTATGACTACAAAATGTAACCTTTTGGCCCTTCACCGCAACATCAAAATGCGGGTATGACCCACGCTGCATCCCTCGGCTTTGGATGAGCTCCATTATCCTCTTCCTCTCTTTGCGAGCCAAATCCTCCCCCTCCGTGGCATCAGTCCTCGCCTCTTTGTCGACCGTGCCTGCACCCTGGAAAGACCAAGTCAAGCTCAAGCAATCCCAACCTCGCTCCAAGCGTAATAAATGAGTGTCAGATATAGAGAAAGCAAAATTAACCAAAACCTGCTCATTTTCGTCGGCGTAGGCCACCGGCAGCGACGCGAGCGCGGCGGCCGCGCCGATAGCGAGGTAGGGAGCGGCGGAGTAGGAGGAGGACGAGGACGAATCCCCCCGCGCCGACGCGAGCGGCCTGGCATTGAGAAACCCTAGGCGTGATCCTAGCTCAACTGAAGACGAGGCGGTGACAGGAGGCTTCTGAAGTGGAGGGAGAGGTCCGGAGGAGGAGGAGGTGAAAGGCGCGGATGCGGCTTGCAGCGGCCGGATGAACCGCAGCAGCGGGAGGCGGCGGCGGAGAAGCATCGCCATGCCGGACTCGCTGCCGCGGATGAATGGCTTGGTGTCACGGGCCACGGGGCTCCGAGTCCTCTCGAGGGGGAGACAGCGCTGCCGCCTGCCGGAGTCCGGAGAGTTCGCGGCGGGGGTTCTGCTTTTCTTTTTCTTTTTTTGTCTTTTTTTTTATTTACCGCTTTCATGTGACGTTTACGTATCTTTGTGTAAGCGCTAACACCAACATTTATGGGCTGGGTCAAAATAGTCTGGGCTGATGACTTAAAAGGCCGGTCTGGATCAACACGCGAGAAATGAACACAACCTTGCCTGTTTTATTCGAAGACTGGGCTGATGACATTTGCTGATGACATTTGCCTCCGTGAACTTTAATCTGCTGATCTGCATGCTGCTCCCTCTACATTACATGGTTCAGCTCGTATCTCTACTTGTCTATGTAAACAATCAAAAGCTCTGTAGTAGCTGCTAGCTAGTCATGATCGCCGGTGGAAAGCAAGCAGATGCTGTAATTCACCAGCACGCGAAGATATTGTGCTGGTAGCTCAAGATCATCATGGATGCGAGCGTCAAGAAGAAACCAGCTGCTTGAAGTTGATGGGCGAGGCAAAGCCCATCTGCAGCGGCGCGGAGAAGATGGCCGCGGCGCCCTTCCTGGACGTGGCCTGCGTGCCGTGCACCCCGTCCCAGAACAGGTACACGTTCCGGTCCGCGCAGTAGGTGGCGTTGGGCGTGCACCCCGTCTCCGCGTTGAGCCGCCCGCCGCCGCAGCAAGCGCTGGCCACCTCCCTGAACCCCGCGGCCGCCGGGTGCGCCGTGAAGAAGGACACCACGCTGTACGAGCTGCCGACGGAGTACCTCAGCCCCGGCAGCGCGCCGCCGGCGGTGAGGTTGGCCAGCAGCGCCCTGAGCGCGTCGTTGAACCCCCCGGCGAGGGCGTTGGCACTGTCGACGCACCGGGCGGCGCCGTCCGGGGACTTGACCCTCACCGACGGTACGCACCCGAGCGGCGGCACGTCGACGACGCCGAGCCGCCGCGCGCCGAGGTTGTATAGCGCCTGCACGTGCCGCGTGTAGTTGGACAGCAGGTCCGCGTAGAAGGAGGGCACCTCGCTCGCCGTCCGGTTCTGCGACAGGAACGCGAACAGGTCGTTGCCGCCGTCGCTGATGAGGAAGAGCGACTTGGACAGGAGCTCGTCGATGGACGAGGAGCCTTTGATCCCGCCGCTGGTTGCCATCATCTTGGACTTTGTGGCGGCGAAGTACTCTATTTGCTTGCTCAATGTGATGGTGTTCCCCTGGCACGCAGTAGAATGGTTGTTACAACATGGAGGTGATTAGTAGTGACCAATGATCAAAAGTGAAAACTTCTAGCTAAGGCACACCGTAATTCGATTCTACTACTTACGGTGGTGTCGAGGATGCCGGAGCCGCCGGACGCGTAGTTGGCGCCGCGGAAGCCTCTCATGAGCTGACGGCTTGTTCTTGGCGTCAGCGACAGGTAAGCGGGCGGGCTCCGCTTGAAACCCAAAAATTTCGCTGCATTTCGATTTGCACAGATACGTACGTGCATTTAATTTCGTGCATGGGTAAAATAATTGCTTGAGATAAATTGTGCACTGACCGACGAAGTCCGCGACATTGTATCCATTGCTGAACCTTCCCGTTGGCCTCGAATGCGTGAAGTCGATGCCGTAGGGGAGCTGCAGCGCCGAGTTCCCCGGCAGATACTGGTTGTTCCCCACGTCCACCGTCGAGTCGCCGAACACGTACACCGCCGGCACCAAGTGCACCTCCTGGCCACTAGCCGCGGCCGCCGCCGGCGAGGCAAGCAGGCCGGCGAAGACAAGAAGCACTGCTTGTATCATGATCAGAGGCTTAAAACTGGCAATGCTCACCCTCATCATGGCGCCTGCAGCATCTAGCCACTAATTATATGCATCTATATCTCTATATGTGTACATTCAGATGGGATTTGCAGTACGTTGCAGCTATGTCTGACAGGTAGTTAACTATATATGCTACCGAGGCGATTTGCAGCAAGAAAGATGAATTGCAGTACAAGGTAGTTGGTGAGCCGTGGAGAATATGTGCTTGGAATGGGTTCGGGGCAAACTGCCTGTGGCTGCAGCGAAAAGGCAGGCTCCATGCTTTCATATATAGGAAGTAACACTACGCACGCATGATGCCGTAGGTTATGGGCCTTACATCCCTGCTGTGCCTTGACCATCAAGCGATCGATCGGTTAAATATAAAAGCTAACAGAACCGTGCATCATCTGATCTCTTTTATCATCGTCTCTTCTCCGTTGAGTTCATGAGATGGTCACAGAAAGTTCAGATTTGTATGAACGGATGGATTTGAAAATTATCACTTGATCACGATGTTTCTTGTCAACCACTCCCACTATACGTAAGTGGCGTCGCCTAGCAACACTTGCATAAACTAAGGCCATGACTGTTTGTCCCCAATTCAAGATGAACCGGTGGTCGCAACCAGATGCACGCGCATTTCCACGTAGAGAACGACCAGATTTTTTCAGATATAACAACTAGATGCCATGGTAAGCTGACTTGTTCCCCTGGCTCACAAATTGTCGTAGAAAACGGCTGATTCCAGAAGGCTGACCTGGAACGGATCGATTGCTTGTCCATATTTCTCGTCATCGCGTACGCATTGACCAGGAAAGAGTTCTCAAACAGGCGCAGGCACGAATACGAACGATGCGGTCCGTGGCTCCATGCTCGCCGTCATTGACTGTCCTCGGGCATGCACGAGAAAGCGCCAGTGAACGATCGAAAAGTTCCATTTCTTTTTTTTAACGATTAAATATTTGATAAAAATCGAACAATGTGGAAATGACCTGTATGTATTGTGCCAATGCACGGATGACACGAACTGAAAGAAAGTGTACCGATAAAGGCGCACGCACACTGTGCAATCGGATAACTGGTCGAAAGGAATCGAAGCAATGATAGAAGTAGCAAACGGACATAATAAAAATAAAAATTGCTATTGCTGGAAGAGTCGAGGTAACGAGCCTATGTATGCCCCATGATGCTCTTGCTCTGGCATCAGTGCCATCCATCCCTTTCTGCAACGACCACCGCACAGGAGGCATCCGGAAAAGCTACAGCTTTCTGTTAAGTGCCTGGGCGGGCGGGCGTCCGGTGCACAATCTGTTTATCCTGTTCCGTAGGATTCAATGGAGAGATCATGATGGGTCACTCGGTTGGTTGGCGAACGACGGTGACGAACCGCCGGCCAGGCGCCGGCGTGGTAGCACCTGGCGTGCACTGAAGACCCGCTACTGTGCTGTTGCGCATGCGTGTCTTCCCATTATCAGTTCCTCACCGAGCTCCACTCCCTCTCGTCGACAGTGTTGGAGACAGGAATGGCACAACACAACGCAAGCGAGGGAGCGAGCTTGCGAGCGGTGCGGCCTCGTCGTGCGTTTACAGCCCACTGCTTTAGGCCCGCCCATGAAAGGCACCCAAAATTTCCGGCCCAAAACATGGCTCCCTCTAATTCCACCAGTTCCACCGTTCCAGGCTTCCAGCTTAAAAAAAAAAAGAGCTCTGGCGGCTCGCTCACTCTACAAATGGACGGCGGCGGAGTCACGGACTCGAGGGCGATACCATTGGAGTCGCACGTTCCCTCGGATGCCCATTTCTCGCCACCTTGCTGGTTTCCGAACTCCACGTCTCCACGGCCATGAGCTTCTCTCATCGTTCCCTGAATAAACTAATGGCGATAACCCACAAAACAAATCAAAGCATTACACATCGCAACAGGTAGGCACGCACGGACCGCGGCAGCCGGCCGCCTGGCGCGGCCTCGCATGCGCGCCGGGCTACGTGCCGGGACGCTTGCGCGCCACGTCTCTGAAGGGCATCGACCAGCTCGGGCCGGGAGCCTTTACGCGTCTCCCAGCTTCTTTCATATGCGTCAGAACGGCGGCTGCCGATCAGAACAGGCCGCCCGTCCCTATCGGATTGCTTCGAGCCGGAGCATTGGATCCGTGCTTTTCTGAGGCCAGCCGTCAGCGAGTTGAGACTTGAGAGCGTCAGGCTTCGTGAGGGGAGAAGACGATGAAGAGGCTGCTGCTTGCTCGTGAGCAGTTCGGCTGCTCCGCCGGGAGCTTGGTGAGCAGAGCCCCTGCCCTGCCTGCGCTTTGCAACGGTGCTATTCCCACTCCAAGGGTGAGTTCACCAATCACCGCCGCACTCATCCTGTTGTGCTCGCTGCATCTCTGAATCTCCGTTTTTTTTGAGTCACGAAATAGCTGCCTTTCTGAATCTCATGCGTTCTCCAACATCACAACATCACTCTGTCACCGCGTATAATCCTAAATGTCTTCACAAATCAGAAGGACCTAGTGCCAGAGTAGTGGTGAGTCTGTCACTGCTGAAAGTTCAGGATGTAATCTTCTCAATAAGTCTTCCTCTCTAAAAATATTTGTAGCTCTTAAGTCTTGATGTACTACTACAAATGTAAAATGTTGATGTGAAGAAAATGATGCAAAAACTGTTTTCCTGTGACCTCGCCAGTATTATTCGGCCGAGAAACATGATGACACGCTGGGTGAGATCGGGGAGAAGGCAAGATCAACGGCAGAAGAATTCCTGAGGGTGGCCAAGGAGAAGACCGACGAGGTCAGCGAGAACGCAAAGGAAACCTTGCACGACACGAAGGAAGCGGTGGTCGGGGAGTCCCAAGAAGACAAGGAGACATTCAAAAGGAGGGTTGAGGAGGGAAAATACCATCAGAAATGAAGTGGCGAGTGTTCACTTGACTGCTGTATGCAGCCATGGCTTGTTAAACTTACAGACCCTGTAGTTCATGTAGGTGCTAGTCTTTGCATCTTGATATGTCTGATGCGTTTCTCATTTCCCCTTTAATAAGGTGACCTTTAGTTTTACACATATTGTTATCTTCTGTAGAATAAATAAGATTCGCTTTTGTGCTTTAACAAGCTCTGGTACAATGGTTACGGATTGCTGGGCTCTCTATGGGAGCATTCTCGACATTATTGACTACATGAGCCATGCCGTCAGTACAATGGTTACGGGGTTCATTATTCTGTTTTGGACTTGGTAAAATGCTGGCTGAATTCCCTGTCCAGAATGATTTAGGTACTCGGAATTCTTGACCCCTACTTCCCCCTCTTCCCCTGTTGCCACAAGTATAACTCAAAAAGGGCACACAGTTTTTATATGATGTGTGAACTTCTGAAGGTGCTAAATGAGGCATTTCAGAGCTTACTGTTTTGTTTTGGATTCAGAATTGCAGAAATCTTGCAGCGCTGAACAGGTCATGTTTCCTTATTAGCTTTGTGCTTTTTTATATGTGCAAGCATTAGAAGCGCATTCCGCACGGGCCAGCTTTGCGATCGGCCTGCGTGCTGTATAATAGACTGGCAGAGGTCTGAGCACCCAAGGAACTGCTTTTGGATTGGCAAAACCAGCGAAAGCCGCTGCCGTCGGCTTTATCTCGAAGAATTATTCACCGAACCGGGGCGGCGGTGTGGCCGGGGAAAACCAGCCACCGGCCGGCAGGGGCAGCGATTGAAGATAGAACTAGCAAGATATCTTTGCATGAAGCAAGCTAACAAGTTCACGATATCAACCGTGACCAATAAACACGGAAAAGAAAAACAAGAATCAATCAATCATCTACAGGAAGTGCCATCTACATCCAATAGGACGAGGGCACGACATCACGAACCACGCCACAACCGTCAGAAACAGAGGCTAGTACCCAACGATCCCGGTGCCCTCCTGCTTCTTCCCGCCGCCGTTCTTCTTCTGGCACTTGTCCTTGATCCACTGGAACCCGCTGGCCGTGCCCTCCTTGACCTTCCTCAGCCCCGTGGCCGCGGCCGCCTTGGTCTTTTCCACGCCGCCCTGCTTCTTGCCGCCGCCGTCCTGCCGCCCGCGCGCGCGGGGGCTCGGGTCGCCGCCGTAGTCCCACTGGTCCGCCCACGACGTCCCGAACGAGTTGCTCCGCTGCATCTTCCCCAACTCTGTCTGGATCGACTCGAGCGATCAGAACGACGACGATGGCGTTGAGAATTCAGAGATCAAACCGCGAGTTGCTTTCTTGCGGTTAAGGTAACGAGCCCCGGGGTGCAAAGAGGATGGACGCTTTTATAGGAACACGGTTCGTCCGTTCCTTGGCCAACTGAAGCATCGACCAGAGAATTTGTTTATCTGGAAGAGGGCAGGAAAGCATCGCCGCCCACGCACGCGTGGAACGAGAGGTGGGCATGCAGCGAGTCTGAAACTCTGGATATCTCCGGAACGCGGTTGGCTGGTTGGTTCATTCGCGCGGTGCGGCTGCATGCCAGGTTTGACCGGTCTTCGGTTCTTCGAAGGTTCGTCAGCTTTGAGACCGACTGGTGGGGTCCGACGCGACTATTGGTCCACGTGTCTACCTCCGCCTGGGCAGACACCGGGGATGGCCGAGTTTGCCTGAATCAGAATGAAAAATGGTTTCCAGAAGTGAGATCAGCTAGCCAGGGAACAGGTCGCCATTCTTTTGCGACGGAGTCTAATTTGACTTGTTAATTTGATTGAGGCTTGCTGGATTCCTCTGCTTTTTGCTAGTTTGACACGAGCAACGATGGACGAGCAGGTACGACACAAAGCAAGGCGTGACGGGTTCGTCGAAGGAAGAATTACGTAGGAGCTTACGTACGTGGCGGCCATGGCGATAGATGGACAGTAAAGTATTCTAGTATCAGACTTTTAGAGCGTGAGTAATAAAACAAGGTTAACGGAAATGGTTATAACTACTCCATGATCGATGTGTTTGTGAATTGCGATGCAAGTCATAAAGCTTAAGTTAATCCATTCACGGAGGACAAAGGACATTTGACGACCCGTGGACGCGACCAAACAAGAGAGGTGCCGCCATGCTGAACTTGCAATGTCCTCCTAGTATCAAGAGCGTTCCACGTGCGACTTGCAATGTCCTCCGAGTACAGTTAATTAACATTGACCACCAAAATATCTAATTAACGTGTCCTTAACTCTTAAGGGTCGCAATCTGCATCAATCAGGGTAAACTCCTTACTAAATGAATAGTTGCACTTGCGATTCACGTTGTAAATTTATTATAAACTAACCAGAACCAGGTGTATGCCTTTGGTTGGAGGACAAATAAGTTCAATAAGATGATCTAGCAAAATATTCTGAATGTTTATTCTTTTGAATCAGCAAAATTTTCATACCCCATTTCTGGAATACGTTGTGCATCCTGTATCAGTCCCTGGATCAGTAGCTGATACGCACAAAAACACAGATATGATAATCAAAAGCATGCTTCGAATAGGTAAATAAGTATAATACCTGATATGAGACCCTTAGTGGCGGCACGACAAGGATTTATAACTATCCAAGTCCATCCGACCAACTAACGGTGAAGCAGACAGCGGAAGACCTTGGCCCTAAAGCCACAAGCAGACTTGAGAAGCAGAACAGAAAACCAAAGCGTCGTCGTCTTCTACGAAGCCTTCTCCTACTAAACCAACAATCGCAAAAGCGTGAGTACATGAGGTACTCAGCAAGTCCTACACTACACAAGGGTATATATATATATGCAATATTTGGACTTAGCAAGGAACATGCTATATGGTTCATTTGCAGCAAGCAAGCTTTATGCAGGGTTCACTAAAGCAAGCGAAGGATTCATAGATAAAAGAGAGAGTTTATTGTCAATATTTTAGTTGGTTGGCCCTGGGGGAGTATGAAACATTCCCGCCAGTTCTCAAGTTTTAGTGGGGCCTTCTGACCTCAAAGATCATACCGACCCGGCATCCATGCCATCACTTCCAAAACACGGGTCGACTACAACCCACTCACACTCCAAGGGATAAGAGAGGTGGCTAATCCAACGTGCGCCACAATAATGTGTCATATGCCGTGACAACGTCCATCCGGATGAATTTTACACTCTGCAGAGGTTGTACATCTTTTCCCACGGGCTATGCACTCTTGATCGGAGAGTACATAACGCCTAGTCCATCTTCTCCGAGTAGTCTCACAAGTCCACCACGGAATCACACTCAGGGGCTTGTGACTTGAAATGTCACACTACGGCACAACACCTATAACAGGTACGTCGTGCTCCTGCATTAACTTGCAGGATCCTGAGACAGACAACAGGACGGGCGGCTTTCCCATGTACCGACAATGGGTTCCCGAGACAGACAGCGGGTTCCGCAACCGGACCACGGGTACGTTTCCCGGGCCTGTTCCTGAGCTTCCGTTGCCTCTACTGGCCTCCAGATGGAATGTGTAAGAATACCAAGAAGGTAGGGTAGGTCCTTCCCATACAGGTTCCGTGGTTGTACGAGAAATCATTATGTTAACGGGCGTCAGAACCGGTCCTTATGTGGCCGGGCAAGCACCAGATCTCCCACACTAGGGGACTATCATACCATCAACATCTCACTAGTGGCCTTGCCCGCAATCCAACCCATCCCATCATCACCGTCACCAACATCATCATCACCTAACACAGTTGTGCTACTCCCAACCCAAGTATCACACACACCACCAAACTCATTTAACACATTTATAAAAGCAACTATGTGAGATGGTGTGGCAATGTAGAAACATTGCGGGGTCCTAAGCATATCTAGTAGCAAGGTGATTGTGCCATCATAGAAATGATGGAAACTATCATAGGGCTATCAAGGTGACAGGTAAACAAGGGTAAACAAGGATTAAGATATTAATGCCTTAAGTAACAGACATCAATATCAATAAGCAAGTAGGATCATAGCTACACAAGCAGTAAAATAACAAGTAACGCATAATACGAGAATAGGCCATATAGGTGCATTTGCAGAAACAGTAGGTTCAATCATGATCAAGGAGAAGTAGAGCTTGCCTGAAAAACGATATCCTAATCTTCCAATACTTGGTCTTCAGATCTTGTGTCGAAGTCGATGTCTTCAAGTCCCTCTCTTCAGCTTGTATCTTCTGGCTTGTCCTTGAGCTTGGACTTTTCTAGTTCTTCCTTGAGGCTTGGATCTTCTGGCTCCTCTTCGAATCTAGCGTAAGCTAGCGCATAGAAACATACCGTATAAACAAACTACCGCAAAAGAAATAAAGATCGAAAAGAGCCAAGTAAGATCCGATTAATTCCAATAAGAACCGATGGAACACCGAAGAAGGATAAGATACAAATCATGTATGATGCAATAGGTTTTATTTTAGGAATGTTTTATTATCTTAGGAAGATTATTAGGGACAATGCATCGAGTTCTAGGGCTTTTGTTGTCAATGAGGGATGCTAAACAGATGAGGAGTGCATGAGTGTAGGTGAAGGTGGGGACAGTGCATGCACATGTTGATCATACATTTGTGGCACTAAGTCTTTATACAGGTCGTAGCCTATATAAAAGTTCATGCGACACATGTACAAGTGCAAGGTGTGTCACTTTAATTACTTACCTATAGATTATGATATTACCTAATGGTGATTAGCTATTGTATTATCTACTAACTTAATTACTAAGACTAAGCTACTAGTTATTGGTCATGTGCGGAGCGCATGACCGTGGTACGTGCACGTGATTATGCATGGTATGATGCACGGTTGGAAATAGAACAATTAATCGATTAAGAATAAGTAGCGATTAAAATAGCAATAAATAGTAACCATAATAAGTCCAATGAAATACCAGATATAAATAGAGCAGCATAATAAATTGATAGAGCTGGGTGGAGGTTGGTGGCAACATTGGTTAAGATTAGTTGAGCTTGGTTAGCGTTGGAGCTTGGTGAGAACAACGGAGGTTGTATACTTTGATACGGAATGATACAATATGATAGGTTAAGTTCAATGTCACGCTAAAAGGTGAGCGAGCATTCGTGACACGTGGGATCAACGACATATGATGAGCTTGTCGAGAGAGTGTGGGATTTAGAGTATTGATGGCTCGTAGATATAATCTAGAGCTTTGAGATTAGTACCAAAAGGTACTACGCGTTTCTATGAACGCGTGAGCGCAAGAATCGCTCGAAACGGAGTTACGGATGGAAAGATATGGGCAATTAAAGATTCCAGGGGCGTATTTATAATTACAGAAAGGTTCTAGGGACTTATCTGTAAGAACAGAAAGATCTAGGGACCTATCTGTAATTATAGAAAAGTTTAGGAGCCTCTGTGTAAAAAGACAAGGACTGAAAGGTAATTATAGAAAAGTATAAGGGTGTTTATGTAAAAGACAGGACCTAAACAGAGTTAGCATAAAGGTTAGGGGCTAATCTGCAAATTGCACAGGGTCTGGGATTTTCTGGATTTTTTGGATTTATTTTTGTAAAGGATATTCTATTTCTTGCGCAGTGCTGACGCAATAAAGAGTAAAGGATTTATTTCTGAAAGGGAAAAGCTGGTGGACCGGGTCTACAGGTGTGTGGACCGAGTCCACGGGCGGTCCACACACGTCTACGGTGGACCGGCGGCGTCGGCGCGACGGCGCCGTCGCCGGAGCTTCGCCGGAGCAGCCGTTCCGGCGCTCCGGTGGGCCAAATCGAGCGGGATTTGAACCGGGAGAGAGAGAAGAGGATGGGTAGCTCACCGCATGGACTTGTTGACGACACACGGTGGCGGAAACACGTCGGCGACGGCGGGGCGCGGAGCCGACGGCGGCGTCCGACGAAGAAGGAGGAAGAGGCCGGCTCGACGACTCCTTGCTAGCCCGGGAGCTTCGCGGGGTCGAGGCGGAGCGGAGCGGCTAGGTGTCGACGACGGGCTCGCAACGGGGACGGCCGGCGACGAGCGACAGCGGCGGCGCGGAGTGCGACGGCGGCGCTCGGCGAGGAGGAGGAGGAGCGCTGCGCGTCGAGTTCTTGCTAGTCGTGGAGGTGCGCGGTGGTGCTGCGAAGCTGGCGCGCGCACGGGACGAGCGAGACGAGGCCGGAAGGGATGCCGTCGTCGAGCTCGCGCGGCGGCGGTCAGCGGCGCGGCTAGGGTTTGGTGTCCGCGCGTCCCTAGTGCTCTCCGAGCTGCGCGGAGGGGCGCGCACTAGGTAGAGGAGCACCGAGGAGCAGGACGGCGAGGGAGGGTAGGAGGAAGGACCTCGTCGGCGGCGAATCGGGCGTCGCCGGAGTTGGGGAAGATTTGGGGAATAAGAGAAATTGGAGCGGCCGGGAGCTCGAGGAGAGGAGCGGCTAGTGGGGAGAGGGAGAGGAGAGTGTGGCGCGTCGATTTTTACAGACGGAGCGAGGCGTTTGAGGCCAGGAGCAGCTCGGCTTGGTCGTTGCTCGTCATCGGCTCGGTCATCGCCATTGAAGGCTGATGGGACGCGACGAGGAGCGGCGTGATGGACGTCTGCGCGCGATGACGAGGGAGAGAGCATGGCCATAGGAGCTGCGACGCGACGGGACGACGAGGCCGGTGACGGAGTGGCGACGTCGGCGGTATGGGCGGACGGACCGGCGGTCCATTGACGGCGGCGGCGGTTATTGCCTGACAGGCACAAGGAGGAAGAAGGAGACTGGGCCAGGCTGCTGGGCCGGAGGGAAGGAAAGAGTGGCTGGGCCTCGGTGGGCTGCGGCCTGGGAAGAAAAGAGAAAAAGAGAAAGGAAGGAGGGCGAGTTGGGCTGGGCTGAAGGAGAAAGGAAGAAGGGGATTCGGCCCGAGAGAGAAACGATATTAGGAAAAGGTTTTCATTTCTGGGATTTTGAATTTGAATGTCATTCAAATTCAAAGGGGAATAAAAGCAAACAACTTGCAAATCAAAAACAGAGAAAGTCAAAATGCGTTATGGTGGAATTTGATGCAGGTTCAAATTCAAAGGTTTTAAATTCGAGGTGAATTCACTAGAGTTTGACATACATTTATTTTAGTTTGTTGTAAATTCCAAAAAGTTCAAACTTTAGTGTATTTTAAATGAAAGCAAGCACTTGAGCACTAGTTTTAATATTTATAAAATTTCAGATTTGCAACTAGGTTGACTTATTTTAGTGAATTTTATTTGGAAAATTCATGGCAAGGTAAGAGCGGGACAAAAATTTTAAATTTGCACTGATTTTTATTCCTTTTCAAATTTGCTTTGAAAGTTGGGGTGTTACAGATCTACCCCACTTAAAAGGAATCTCGTCCTCGAGATTCAAACGATCTTTTGGGTGGCGTAGAGCTTCTCTTGTGTCTTCTTACTTGACGGTGGTAACACCCGAAATTTTGTCGGGGACTTCTTGGTGTTGAGACCTTTGACCGTTGATTCTCTCGATCGTCTTGGTCTTCGGTACTGCAGACCGGTAGCGAAGGTCCGTTCTCAAGGTTGGAAGTGGGGTCCTACCCCACTTAAAAGATTTTAACTTGGGGTACCGAGAGTAACGTGCGATTGTTGCTCTGCTTAACTCATCCAAAGGATTTAGGCTTTTCTGACTATTTCATAAGTGGCCTTTTCCAAATGCCTTTATTTCCAACATATCCTCGAGGTGGGTTTACTGAGGCTTTTATCAAGCTTGGGAGGTAAGTACATCTCCATTGATCTAGCTTGAAGTCTGTTCTTGATCAAGACTGATAAACCATACATTTCATCACCATACAACTCTTGATACAACACTTTATTGATATTCCAAGGTACAGAGTACAACAGGTTGCTTATATCACAACACCATTACATAAAATTCTCCAATTCTCCAGGTCTAAACTCAGAACACTGAAGATTTGCGTTTCAACGAGATTGTCGCTCGTTGTCTTCATGTGTAACAGTTCCAGGGCAATCTGCTGCGATGTGCCCACGATTCCGGCACAGGTAGCACTTCCGATTTCTCCACGATGCCTTCATTCTCTGGGGGTTGTCGTTATTGCTTTTTCCTTGATTATTCGGCCCTTTAAAACCAGAAGGTTTCACGCCTATCTTCTTCTTCTTGCTCTTCTTCTTTCTGTTCTTCTTTTGATTTTCTTGCCTCTGGAGAGATTCCCATTTATGTACTTCAGATTTCTCTTTCAGCTCACATGACTGGGTCTCGTGGATTTTGTCATTTTCTTGATCTATCAGTGCTTCTTCAAGCAGGATGGCTTTATTCATCAGTGTGCTGAAGTCCGGATAGTTGTGAGTGACCACATGCACTTTCAGGTTATGGTTAAGACCTTTTCTGAAACGATCTTGCTTTTTCTTGTCAGTGTTGATCTCATCTGGTGCATACCGGGACAACTTCATGAACTTCCGAGTGTACTCATTCACTGTCATAGCTTCTTGCTTAAGGGTACGGAATTCATCTGCTTTCATGTCCATGACTCCTTCTGGGATGTGGTATTCACGAAAAGCTTGCTGGAATTCATTCCATGTAATTCCATCCTGTTCTGCAACTGTTTCCTTGAAGTTTTCCCACCATTCTGCAGCAACTCCAACTAGTTGATGAGTGGATAACAGTACTTTCTCTCTATCATTGCTTGCGATTACATCAAGCTTCTTGGTAACACCTTTGAGCCAATCATCAGCAGCTAAGGGGTCATCATCAGTGCTGTCGTAGACAGGTGGCCTGAGCTTCATAAATTCTGATATCTTAGAACTCATTTCATGGCTGTTATGTTGTTCCTGAGAAATTAATTCCAAGAGTTGAGTCTGTCTGGCCATCACTTCTGTGAAGTTGACCGGTGGCGGTGGTGGTTGAGGCAACTCATTGCTGTCCTGATGGTCGTTACTTTCTGCCTCTTGATTAGTTCCTTCCTCATCGTGGTGGTCTGCCTCAGTTCCCTGGTTGTGAGCTGCAGTGGGTCCTCTTTGGTTCGCTTCTTGATGCTGTTGAGTTGTTGGCTTCTTTCTTTTGTTAGTTTCACCTCGTGCGGTTCGTCCAGCGGGATCATGATCTTCAGGTGTTTTTGCCTTGCGCTTCGGGCGGGTTTGAAACCTGGCAGACTTCTTTGGCGGCATCCTGGTTTCAGCAGCGGAGATTTAGGCAGGGTTAGGGAGGGGTTTTGGCCTTAAGCTGTTGTTGAGCTGCGATTCTAGCTATTAAATTGTTGTCGTTGTTATTATGCTATTTAATTACTTTGATTAAAAGCACACAATCATAGAAGAATAAAGAGGCAAAATCAACAAAATCATCGAATCACACAAACAACGTGATTTATTTGTTGCGGTCTCATGTGTAAGCGTACTAAGAACGAGGTCTTAAGGTTTAAGGGTATGCTGACTATCGATCTTTGATTGTGCTCAGAACTCGACTAATAGTCCGTTGACCAAAAGAATCGAAAGGGTCATATGACTTAGTCGGTTAAAAGATGACCATTGTTCACATCTCTGTATTGGAGGCATTTCATTGACTTGACGTTTGAGGTTATCCGAGCATATACAGCTTTGATTATTGCATTTCACAATGTTGATTTCTTGATCTTGCATTCTATTCTGACTCTGAAGGTGGCTCGAGGCACCATTTCATAACAACACTGGTACTTTGATTGCTCACAAACAGAAGTACATCCTCGATACAACTCGGATTATCAGGATTACAACTTTTTACCACTTATTACTACTACTTCTAGGGCTACTGCCATTGCTGCTGGTGATAGCATTCTTCTGGGTTACCCAGGGTTATCCTTCACGGAAGCTCATGCTGGCTCTTCCGACCTTGGTAGCATATTGGCCTTGAGATACACTGAAGGCTTAGGGACTGTACTCTTCAATACTAGTTGTCCTCATCCATGCTTCTTAGTCTTCTTATGCCCTAGGTTGAGCCTGAGCGGGACATTCTTGTAGGACGGACACTTGGCTAGCATGTGCCCTTCTTGCTTACAGTGGAAACAACGTCTTGGGTTGTCAAAGGTGTTGCTCTGGGTTGCCTTTTCATAACCTTCTGCGAGCAGACTTGTGTTGCTTGAGGACGGATGTATGTTGGTTGGTTGGTGGATGGCAGCTTCTCCTATGGAACGTGCAACAGGTAACAGGTACCTTGGCTTCTTAAGATCCTCATGTATGGCTTGACCTGATCCTTGCACGTCATACTTTCTCTTCTTGCTGCAGCTCTCGCTGGTATCACTTGGCTGTAGTAGCTCCTTGATGATAGCGATTTCTTCATTGCTCTTGTTCACTAACTCTTCCAGATTATTCAACCTTTCAAGTACACTTGCGATGACAGGCGGTGACATCAGGTAGGTGCCTTCCATATCATTCCAAATTTCTTGCTCTTGATGCTTTTCCTGTACCATAGGTTGAATCTCTGCAGCTGGTGCTTGCGGCATGGCATTTTCCATGTTGGTCTCTGCAGCCGTTGCTTCATTGATGGAGTTGTAGTAAGGGCAATTGGCGATCTTATGTCCGGGTTTGTGGCAGTAGAAACATGTCCTCTGCTTTCTGGAGTCCTTAGTGGCATTGTCGTTGTTGTTTTGTTTGGGAACCATATCCGGTAGGCGGTAAACTTGGAACAATTTGTTCTCCACTTCTATGGTCATGTAGTCTTGGTCGTCCATCGGGTTGAACATTCCTGTACACATACACTTCTGGATGAGACTCTTTTCTTGAGGTTGGCGAGAGGGAAGCAAGGGATTTTTAACATAAGAGCAAGGGTTATTACGGAAGGTTTTGCAACTAGTTTTGAAAATAGTCATTTTTCAGCGTGACAAATCCTAGGTTTTCGTTCTACGGTCAAGTATTGCTCTGATACCACTCTGTCATACCCCATTTCTGGAATACGTTGTGCATCCTGTATCAGTCCCTGGATCAGTAGCTGATACGCACAAAAACACAGATATGATAATCAAAAGCATGCTTCGAATAGGTAAATAAGTATAATACCTGATATGAGACCCTTAGTGGCGGCACGACAAGGATTTATAACTATCCAAGTCCATCCGACCAACTAACGGTGAAGCAGACAGCGGAAGACCTTGGCCCTAAAGCCACAAGCAGACTTGAGAAGCAGAACAGAAAACCAAAGCGTCGTCGTCTTCTACGAAGCCTTCTCCTACTAAACCAACAATCGCAAAAGCGTGAGTACATGAGGTACTCAGCAAGTCCTACACTACACAAGGGTATATATATATATGCAATATTTGGACTTAGCAAGGAACATGCTATATGGTTCATTTGCAGCAAGCAAGCTTTATGCAGGGTTCACTAAAGCAAGCGAAGGATTCATAGATAAAAGAGAGAGTTTATTGTCAATATTTTAGTTGGTTGGCCCTGGGGGAGTATGAAACATTCCCGCCAGTTCCCAAGTTTTAGTGGGGCCTTCTGACCTCAAAGATCATACCGACCCGGCATCCATGCCATCACTTCCAAAACACGGGTCGACTACAACCCACTCACACTCCAAGGGATAAGAGAGGTGGCTAATCCAACGTGCGCCACAATAATGTGTCATATGCCGTGACAACGTCCATCCGGATGAATTTTACACTCTGCAGAGGTTGTACATCTTTTCCCACGGGCTATGCACTCTTGATCGGAGAGTACATAACGCCTAGTCCATCTTCTCCGAGTAGTCTCACAAGTCCACCACGGAATCACACTCAGGGGCTTGTGACTTGAAATGTCACACTACGGCACAACACCTATAACAGGTACGTCGTGCTCCTGCATTAACTTGCAGGATCCTGAGACAGACAACAGGACGGGCGGCTTTCCCATGTACCGACAATGGGTTCCCGAGACAGACAGCGGGTTCCGCAACCGGACCACGGGTACGTTTCCCGGGCCTGTTCCTGAGCTTCCGTTGCCTCTACTGGCCTCCAGATGGAATGTGTAAGAATACCAAGAAGGTAGGGTAGGTCCTTCCCATACAGGTTCCGTGGTTGTACGAGAAATCATTATGTTAACGGGCGTCAGAACCGGTCCTTATGTGGCCGGGCAAGCACCAGATCTCCCACACTAGGGGACTATCATACCATCAACATCTCACTAGTGGCCTTGCCCGCAATCCAACCCATCCCATCATCACCGTCACCAACATCATCATCACCTAACACAGTTGTGCTACTCCCAACCCAAGTATCACACACCACCAAACTCATTTAACACATTTATAAAAGCAAGTATGTGAGATGGTGTGGCAATGTAGAAACATTGCGGGGTCCTAAGCATATCTAGTAGCAAGGTGATTGTGCCATCATAGAAATGATGGAAACTATCCTAGGGCTATCAAGGTGACAGGTAAACAAGGGTAAACAAGGATTAAGATATTAATGCCTTAAGTAACAGACATCAATATCAATAAGCAAGTAGGATCATAGCTACACAAGCAGTAAAATAACAAGTAATGCATAATACGAGAATAGGCCATATAGGTGCATTTGCAGAAACAGTAGGTTCAATCATGATCAAGGAGAAGTAGAGCTTGCCTGAAAAACGATATCCTAATCTTCCAATACTTGGTCTTCAGATCTTGTGTCGAAGTCGATGTCTTCAAGTCCCTCTCTTAAGCTTGTATCTTCTGGCTTGTCCTTGAGCTTGGACTTTTCTAGTTCTTCCTTGAGGCTTGGATCCTTCTGGCTCCTCTTCGAATCTAGCGTAAGCTAGCGCATAGAAACATACCGTATAAACAAACTACCGCAAAAGAAATAAAGATCGAAAAGAGCCAAGTAAGATCCGATTAATTCCAATAAGAACCGATGGAACACCGAAGAAGGATAAGATACAAATCATGTATGATGCAATAGGTTTTATTTTAGGAATGTTTTATTATCTTAGGAAGATTATTAGGGACAATGCATCGAGTTCTAGGGCTTTTGTTGTCAATGAGGGATGCTAAACAGATGAGGAGTGCATGAGTGTAGGTGAAGGTGGGGACAGTGCATGCACATGTTGATCATACATTTGTGGCACTAAGTCTTTATACAGGTCGTAGCCTATATAAAGGTTCATGCGACACATGTACAAGTGCAAGGTGTGTCACTTTAATTACTTACCTATAGATTATGGTATTACCTAATGGTGATTAGCTATTGTATTATCTACTAACTTAATTACTAAGACTAAGCTACTAGTTATTGGTCATGTGCGGAGCGCATGACCGTGGTACGTGCACGTGATTATGCATGGTATGATGCACGGTTGGAAATAGAACAATTAATCGATTAAGAATAAGTAGCGATTAAAATAGCAATAAATAGTAACCATAATAAGTCCAATGAAATACCAGATATAAATAGAGCAGCATAATAAATTGATAGAGCTGGGTGGAGGTTGGTGGCAACATTGGTTAAGATTAGTTGAGCTTGGTTAGCGTTGGAGCTTGGTGAGAACAACGGAGGTTGTATACTTTGATACGGAATGATACAATATGATAGGTTAAGTTCAATGTCACGCTAAAAGGTGAGCGAGCATTCGTGACACGTGGGATCAACGACATATGATGAGCTTGTCGAGAGAGTGTGGGATTTAGAGTATTGATGGCTCGTAGATATAATCTAGAGCTTTGAGATTAGTACCAAAAGGTACTACGCGTTTCTATGAACGCGTGAGCGCAAGAATCGCTCGAAACGGAGTTACGGATGGAAAGATATGGGCAATTAAAGATTCCAGGGGCGTATTTATAATTACAGAAAGGTTCTAGGGACTTATCTGTAAGAACAGAAAGATCTAGGGACCTATCTGTAATTATAGAAAAGTTTAGGAGCCTCTGTGTAAAAAGACAAGGACTGAAAGGTAATTATAGAAAAGTATAAGGGTGTTTATGTAAAATACAGGACCTAAACAGAGTTAGCATAAAGGTTAGGGGCTAATCTGCAAATTGCACAGGGTCTGGGATTTTCTGGATTTTTTGGATTTATTTTTGTAAAGGATATTCTATTTCTTGCGCAGTGCTGACGCAATAAAGAGTAAAGGATTTATTTCTGAAAGGGAAAAGCTGGTGGACCGGGTCTACAAGTGTGTGGACCGAGTCCACGGGCGGTCCACACACGTCTACGGTGGACCGGCGGCGTCGGCGCGACGGCGCCGTCGCCGGAGCTTCGCCGGAGCAGCCGTTCCGGCGCTCCGGTGGGCCAAATCGAGCGGGATTTGAACCGGGAGAGAGAGAAGAGGATGGGTAGCTCACCGCATGGACTTGTTGACGACACACAGTGGCGGAAACACGTCGGCGACGGCGGGGCGCGGAGCCGACGGCGGCGTCCGACGAAGAAGGAGGAAGAGGCCGGCTCGACGACTCCTTGCTAGCCCGGGAGCTTCGCGGGGTCGAGGCGGAGTGGAGCGGCTAGGTGTCGACGACGGGCTCGCAACGGGGACGGCCGGCGACGAGCGACAGCGGCGGCGCGGAGTGCGACGGCGGCGCTCGGTGAGGAGGAGGAGGAGCGCTGCGGGTCGAGTTCTTGCTAGTCGTGGAGGTGCGCGGTGGTGCTGCGAAGCTGGCGCGCGCACGGGACGAGCGAGACGAGGCCGGAAGGGATGCCGTCGTCGAGCTCGCGCGGCGGCGGTCAGCGGCGCGGCTAGGGTTTGGTGTCCGCGCGTCCCTAGTGCTCTCCGAGCTGCGCGGAGGGGCGCGCACTAGGTAGAGGAGCACCGAGGAGCAGGACGGCGAGGGAGGGTAGGAGGAAGGAGCTCGTCGGAGGCGAATCGGGCGTCGCCGGAGTTGGGGAAGATTTGGGGAAAAAGAGAAATTGGAGCGGCCGGGAGCTCGAGGAGAGGAGCGGCTAGTGGGGAGAGGGAGAGGAGAGTGTGGCGCGTCGATTTTTACAGACGGAGCGAGGCGTTTGAGGCCAGGAGCAGCTCGGCTTGGTCGTTGCTCGTCATCGGCTCGGTCATCGCCATTGAAGGCTGACGGGACGCGACGAGGTGCGGCGTGATGGGCACCTGCGCGCGATGACGAGGGAGAGAGCATGGCCACAGGAGCTGCGACGCGACGGGACGACGAGGCCGGTGACGGAGTGGCGACGTCGGCGGTATGGGCGGACGGACCGGCGGTCCATTGACGGCGGCGGCGGTTATTGCCTGACAGGCACAAGGAGGAAGAAGGAGACTGGGCCAGGCTGCTGGGCCGGAGGGAAGGAAAGAGTGGCTGGGCCTCGGTGGGCTGCGGCCTGGGAAGAAAAGAGAAAAAGAGAAAGGAAGGAGGGCGAGTTGGGCTGGGCTGAAGGAGAAAGGAAGAAGGGGATTCGGCCCGAGAGAGAAACGATATTAGGAAAAGGTTTTCATTTCTGGGATTTTGAATTTGAATGTCATTCAAATTCAAAGGGGAATAAAAGCAAACAACTTGCAAATCAAAAACAGAGAAAGTCAAAATGCGTTATGGTGGAATTTGATGCAGGTTCAAATTCAAAGGTTTTAAATGCGAGATGAATTCACTAGAGTTTGACATACATTTATTTTAGTTTGTTGTAAATTCCAAAAAGTTCAAACTTTAGTGTATTTTAAATGAAAGCAAGCACTTGAGCACTAGTTTTAATATTTATAAAATTTCAGATTTGCAACTAGGTTGACTTATTTTAGTGAATTTTATTTGGAAAATTCATGGCAAGGTAAGAGCGGGACAAAAATTTTAAATTTGCACTGATTTTTATTCCTTTTCAAATTTGCTTTGAAAGTTGGGGTGTTACAAAAATATTCCGCATCACTGCATCCGTGCACTGGCGAAGCAAGATAGACTTGTGCCTCCTAGGCTAAATTAATTCACCTGTGCACCACCATCGGTTGATTCTAGCTTGACCACTCCATCCATGAAGAATATTGAACCCTGCTATAGTTCCGACCCTGATGTCATACTTGTGTACGATTCTCATCATTGTGAGAACCAGGACACAAGCACTAAAATGAAGCACCTGATTGCTATAGATTAATCAGGGTCAGAACGCAGTCGGATAGTATAGTTGGATCTAGAACAATCAAAATCGTATGAATTTATCCCTTTTTGTTCCTTTGTTGGAGTAAATTATTGGAAATTGCATTGTGCTGAATTTATCTGGGGAGTTCATCGGTTCACTGTTCTCAGTTTCCATCACCTTTGGTATTGTCTAGGGGCATGTCTGATTAGTTCTTACTCTACTTTCAAGATATATCGTTGTGTTTTAGCCCTGGAAGCAGCAGACAATAAAGATTTGTCACGTACATGCCCCTGTTATTGTGTTACAGTTTGAAGATAAATGAATTATAGTAATTTGTATAATGTACCAATAATATTATATTCGGTAGGCATGTTATGTACACAAGAATGTCTGCAAGAATCAACTAATCAAAACGACGGAAGGACGTGACGCAAAAATGTGGACGACGCCTACAGCACTAGGAGCAGGCCAACTGCCACAACTGCCCCAACGAACCCACTCCCCGGCCGGAACTCTGCGGCCGCGCCACTGTCCATCTCCCGGCTGCTCGTCGCCGGCGAAGTCGGCGTCACACCCTTGAAGTTGGGGTTGCTCCCGTACAGGCTCTGTATCCCCTGCACGTCGTCGGAGGCCAGGTCCACCTTCCTCGTCCCCGTCCGGATCGTCGGGTACATGATGGCGTCCGGCACCGACGAATGTCCGAGCCCGAGGAGGTGTCCGATCTCGTGCACGGCCACGGACTCGAGGTCCACCGCCGCGGCGGACGACGAGCTCGACACGTCGCCGGCCGCCACCCACGCCTCCGCGGCGTCGAGGTGGAACCGCCCGTCCGTGGGCGAGAAGGCGTGCGCGAGGGTGCCCAGCGGCCCGTCGAACGGCTCGCCGTCGCCGTGCGCGCCGGAGTGGAACCCGATGGTGATGTCGGCGTCGGACTCCGACGCGGTCTCCGTGAACCGCAGGTTCGTGGCCGCGGACCACCGGGAGAAGGCGCGCGCGAAGATGGCGCTCAGCGTCGCCCGGTCGATGGACGTCTCCGAGGTCGCGGTGAGCGCGTACTTGAGGTCGCGCCGGAACGGCGGCCACATCGGCCCGCCGGGGAAGTAGGTGTACAGGTGCCGGCCGTGGGCGGCGGCGGCCGAGGCGTTCCTCCCCATGGTGGACGTCCCGTTCACGACGTCGGCCACGCCGCAGCGCGGCGCGACCATCTGCGCGACGGTCGACGGGTCCAGCTCGCCCGTGGCGTTGAGGCCGAAGTTGCGCTGATACGTCGCGATGGCCGCCTCCAGGTCCTCGTCAAACGCGTCGCTGAACGGGGACGACGACGGCGGCGGCGGGAGGTAGCCGAAGTGAGAGAGGTAGTCCTTGAGCCCGGCCAGGCCTTCACGATCCTCGCCCATGTGGCAACCGGAGAGGTTCTGGAACGCGGCCCACGGGTTCGAGAACGATGGCGCCTCTGCCGGGAAGCCGGACGGGAAGGCCGACGCCGGCGAGAGTATCGCCGACACCACCGCCACAACAGCGGCAACTTGACATACCAGAGGTGAGCCCATTGCCGAAGTGATCAGCAAACAGAGGAATTCGGGCGGAGCTGAACGGATGCAGGAGCAAAACCAGAGCTGTCACGTAAGCTTTAAGGCTTGCTACGAAGCCCGCCACGGGGGCAGCGCGTTCAGCCTGCACGCGGAGTCGGCTAAGGAAGCGGTTGAACGGAGCCCTCTGCTCAGAGTCAGAGTCGAGGCGTCGCAGTTTTTTCTGTCCGGGTTGGTGAGTCCCCCGTTTGGTCAAGAATCAAGGGCGGATGCTGTGGCCTTGTGTTTGTTGCATGTTGCTGTCATGCTTCGGCTGTGATATATGTGACGGGACGGGCTCAGAGTTGAAAATGCCTTTTGGCTTAGAACATTCACCGGCAAAGAAGCTTCTGTCTGATTGTTTATCCGTGAGCTACAGGCGCAAGATGATGGATAAGCCAGTGGTCAGAATTAAGAAGGGTATGGGTATATGAGAGACGTCATTTCTTGCAACTGCAACCAGAAGCAACAAAAAGACAAGAGGCAGGAGAGTAGACAGACGTCTCTGAATCAACAAATGCCAGTCAGAAGATACAATTAAACTTATGATGACCGTTTGGGTCTCTGCCTCTCTGAAACATATGTTAACCAAGACAGGCAGTAGTTTATGATACCGTCGATCCTTTTTGCGCCACGTCATAGAGCAAGCAGCTGAAGAAAACTATGCAAATGGGAACGCAAGGCGTTTGATGTTTACTAATGAGATGCTAGGTTGAATAATTCATCTTTCAGGAGAACTACAGCTAGACCTCCGATTGCATGACGTAGCTGCTGAGACCGATGGACACATGAGAAGATTTTTTCTTCTGCACTCTCATTGAAATGCATCTGATCATCAATTGTGTTACTTGTCAACGCAAGCAGCACATATCTGCTTTGTACCGATAGTGGAAGGGATGATCAGGCCTTGCTTTCAGATTCACCTTTGGGCAGTTAGGCGAATGTATGACGGCCGTTCATTTGGCCGACTTCATCCTGGTGAGAAGAAAAAGGTCCAAGGTCTGAAACTTCTTAGTTTCAGACTTCGGACTTTGTTCTGAACTCTGAATACACTGCACAGCGAAGCACAAATTCGCATGGGCCATATAGGCCTTCTTGGACCAGAAGAAAAAATTCGCATGATCAGATGCATTTCAGATAATCAGTGATCCTTTTGGGCCTGTGGGGAAGCATGCTGGGCTTCCTTTATAGGCCCTCCATTGCCGGGTCCTAAACAGTAAGCACACTTTTGAAATCGGCTGAGACCGTGACGCATCACACCGGTCAATTATTATCAGACGCAGCTATTCCGACTGTTGTGAAAGGGGTCTTGGCCTAGTGGTTAAGTCATCCGAGTAACACCTCTCAGGTTCTGGGTTCGACTCTCCGTGGGAGCGAATTTTCAAGGATTTAACGGCATTTGTGCTTTCAGTGGTAGGCGACGCTCCCGTCGACAGCGAGGCGCCAGTGGTGACTTCGTATCTCTGGATTTGCCGGCTCAGTCTTCGAAGATGCTCATAGAGGTAGGGTTTGCGTACGTGTGTTTATAGGGGTGAGTGTGCGTGCGTTGTGAGTGTCTGAGTTGTACTGTGCAATCTCAAAAAAAAAAAAAGCTATTCCGACTGTTCTTGAGCAGCGTTTGAGCACTACTTGCGATTAGAATATGCTCGTCTCTAGCCTCCAACAAAATTGCAAATGGTTAGGACAAGTTTTTGACTAAGTGTGTGATCTGATTTATCGGCTAGAATCTCCCAGCTACGCTACAATCGAAAGGACATCTCGGGACGACGAGAAGCCGCTACTTGCTTTGCAACCATCGTCTGAAACTACGAATTAACGAACATAAGAGACACCCAGCATGAAACAAAAGATCTTCCTTATGTTTCAATGTTCCGTGGAGAAAACTAGTTTATTAAGTCACGATCGACTGAAGCTGGAAACACGGTACTAGTCAGTCTAGTCTCTTATCAACATGAGTGCCTCACAATTCATAGAGACTTTCTATTCGAGTTGGAGGATATGTGGCCCTAGCCTGCCCTCCTCTAAGCCTGTCTAGAACTAACTGTAATTACAGTTACAACGACAAAGCTGGCTTGTCCTGTACTCATGCTAAACTTTTTGTCACGTCATACTCGTCAAGTTGAATGGCTTCCAATTCATTGGCCGGAACGCCGATTGCGAGTCCACCCGTCGCATTGCGATTGATAGGATCCACATGATGTCTGACTCGATCACAATTACACCCACCGGTCTGAAGAACATAGCGTTATGAACATGTGCTTCCAAATCCGAATTGTTGTTGTCGAGTGCAGTCACAGTATCATCAGTACATCTAGTGGCCAATGAATCTCAAGAAAACGGCAACTGTGCGGGTAATAGCGCATCATTGTTTGTTGCACTCGGAGCAGAAATCTCAACACGACAATAATTGGTGTACGGCGAGAATGACAGGGAAACTGGACAGCAATTTTGGAACAGTTTTCAGGACAAATGTTATGTTAGGTGTGAGGCAAGATTATTGTCCTTCGATTCTGTCGATGCCTACGGTAGTGTTTTCAGTCTAGAGCAGTATACAGTTGCATGTCACGGTCGAGAAAACTACGTTAGAACTGTACTGCGTTCTGAAAGCAGCAGGTGAGGGGAACAGTTTATCTTAGGAATAAAAATTTCAAGAGAATAACTGCAATCCTCTGTTGATCTTATCTTAGATTCCCTTTGGACCTAATATGCCTGCGTGTAGTGAGAAGCACATGGCTTGGATAAGGTGGCAACGAGATTGAAGTCACGAAGGCCGAGCTATCATTGCAAGATCACCTTTGTGTAGAAGATACTGCATATATATATGCTTGCTGGAAAGTAGGCAAAAAGGGGATTTTCTCGGGCTCCAAAAATGGTAGGGCAAATGTTGGTGTTAGGTTACATCCATCGATAGTCGATACGCACGCGGCGCCCAGTGGTCACTGCTGCCTGCGCCACCACTTCGAACATCTTCTCGCTTCTATAACGCCATGGATAAGAACATATACGCTTTTGGTATTTTTATCTGAACTGTCCGGCAAAGCTAGCGATTAAGGGTCAAATGGGAAATATGATTTCTCTTTTGACAGTCGTTGCTAGCCAATTCTCGTTATCTTTTTTTTTTTGGCTAGAAAAATTCTCGTTATCTGACATAGACACTTTACCAAGAGATCTTGTAGTCACAGTCTGGAGCACTCTTGTCTGTCGCCTTCCCCCTTTAATATGAGATAAGTTGTTGCCATTTGGATTTGGCTGCAGCGATGCATGATGGGGTTATATATGTTCATGCATAGAACCAGCAAGTGGCAAAAGCTTTCTGAATCAGAATCACTACACGTAGAATGAAACAAAGCCGGTATCCCATTAGCCCATGTCCGTCCTGAACGCTTCTTATTGCAGTCAGCCGGTCATCATCATGCTGTGTGTCTCCTTGCAGCCATATCTTCTTGGCCTGTTTGGGGCTCTCCGCTCTCGGTTGTATGAGTTCATCTTTGTGAGCTAGCAAGAAGGAAAGCCAACCCCAACATGAGCCTGAAGAAGGCATGCTTTCTCAAGCCGTGTCGCTCTCGTCGCAACCAAGCCTTCCTTCCCTGCCATCGTTAGGCACCCGCGACACGAACGTAAGTCCTTCCTTGGACCAATGCGTCGCGACCCTCAGCAACCATTCCTCCCACGTCTCCGCCCTCGCCATCGACGGCGACTCGCTGTACAGCGCCTCGTCGGACGGCCGCATCATGGTGTGGCCACTGGACGATGCGAGCAGATCAAGCGAGGAAAAGCAGAAAGACGATGACGGACGCGGCGCCACGGTTGTTGCCGTGGCCAACAGCCCCGTGAAGTGCCTCCTCGTCACGGGCGACGGCGTCGTCCTCAGCTCCCACCAGGACGGCAAGATCAGGGCGTGGCGGGTCGGCAGCTGGAAGGAGGACGGGGCCCGGCGCCTCGTCCTCCGCGCCGTGCTGCCGACTGCCTGCGACCGCCTCCGCACGTGCCTCCTCCCGTGGAGCTATGTGGAGGTCCGGCGCCACCGGTGGCGCACCTGGGTGCACCACGTGGACGCGGTGACCACGCTGGCCGTGTCCCCGGACGGCGCGCTCCTCTACTCCGCGTCCTGGGACCGGAGCCTCAAGGTGTGGCGCCTGCCGAGCCTCCGGTGCGTGGAGTCCATCCCGGCCGCGCACGACGACGCCATCAACGCGATGGTGGCGTCCCCCGACGGGCACGTGTACACGGGCTCCGCCGACAAGAGGATCAAGGCGTGGCGGCGCCGCCCGGAGCAGAGGAACAAGCACGTGCTCGTCGCGACCATGGAGCGGCACAGGTCGGCCGTGAACGCGCTGGCTCTTGGGGTCGACGGGAAGGTGCTCTACTCCGGCGCGTGCGACCGGTCGGTGGTGGTGTGGGAGCGCGGCGCCGACGGGCGCATGGAGGCCACCGGTACGCTCCGGGGGCACGCGAAGGCGATACTGTGCTTGGCGGCGGCCGGGGAGGTGGTGTGCAGCGGCTCGGCGGACAGGACGGTGAGGGTCTGGAGGAGGGGAGCGGGGAACGCGGGGTACACTTGCATCGCCGTCCTCGAAGGCCATGGCGCGGCCGTGAAGAGCTTGGCGTTGGTGCGCCGCGGTGTGGAGGAGGGCTCGTCGGGCGGTGACGGTGGCGGATCGGCGCTTGTTTTTAGCGGCGCGTTGGATGGCGAAGTGAAGATTTGGAGCGTGCTTGTTCCATGCTTGCTTGAAAGATAATCAAATCAAGAGCAGTTTATGTGGCATACAACATGTTATTCTGTATAATTCTACTTACTTGCGTGCTTGATCCGTATGAACGTGCTACTTAACGAACACCGAAAATGAGTAGCAATGGCACACTTAGACACATCACACTCTAATGACGAACAAAATCAGAAAGCAATATAGTTTAGATTATTTTTTTAGGGACAACAATATACTTAGTTTTTTTTTTTGAATCTGGCCTGTGAAATTCCCAACTTGAATCTGGCCCACCCAATTCTTCTGGTAACAAGTTTTTGGGCCTACTCGGGCCGGTCGATCTCCAGTGCCAACGAGGGATAAGCCTTTTCTATGGGCTGGAAACCCTCTAAAACTTGTGTAGTTGTGTATTGCAATATTTCGAGCATGGATGAATAAAAGCTCTATCTTACCTGAAAAAAAATGTTTTGCTAAAAAAATTTATTTCGTAGGTCTGTGTCTAACTGTGGCAACATTGCTTTTATGAATTATTGAAAAGTGATATATTTTGTGCTGAGAATCTAACTCCGAAATGGCTGTTTTATAGTATTGAAATGCGAAGCTCTGGGGGTGCAAGCTCTAGGTTTTGGTCACAACTGCAAAGGAATAGTGAAGACAAAGAAATGATGACAGATGCTTGCCGACGTCTTGAGATGTTGGCAATGGAAATCTACGCACATCATGGATGGAGATTTACTAATAGACTTTGTTATTAATAATTCTTGTCATCCAGATTTTGAGTTTTGTAATGTGTGCGTTTCCTTTCACATTCGGCGGACGGAAGTGCTGCAACTTTTTAATAAAACGGCTGTAACCTCCTAGTGAGGCCAAGGCTGGGATGTTTCCCATCATCTTAAAAAAAAAGGGGCGCAAGCTTGTATTTTTTGCTGATTCTTCAGGTTTTGTACCATGGTAATGCTGCAGAGACTCCTGGTAGAAACGTAGATCTTGTTCAAGCCTGGACAATCCCTAGTCCCCACAACATCATGCCACAGGATGACAGGATGCTCCAGCCATATAAGAACAATGCAATCCGCGCATGCATGTGAGCCCATTTCTCATTATGTGACCCAACAGAAAAAAAAATGTGAGCCCATTTCTATCTTGGAGGAAATAAAATTAAAAAGCGACTTCGTTCCAGTTCCATTGAATGATTGAGACTATCCGAAGATGCTTAGTTGGTGACAGTGTGATACAGGCAAGAGCACCAATCGATTATTTCATCATTTCACGATGGCCAGTGCAATTTGCACATGAATTTGCCAAGTTGGGCCTGAGTGGTTTGCTGTATGTCTCACTCAGTTTCACTCGTCTCCTGCTGGCATTACCAACCACTATTTGTGCTGTGCAAGCTCATCGGAGTGTTTCTTTTATCCAAGTTTGCGTGGAAGGGAGATGCAATCTGCCTAAGCTGTGGACCACACTGATAGTCAGAGTCTCCATCATTCACAAACTGCTGTTGTTGTTTCAGTCCATTTTGCTCGTAACCCGACAATTCTACAGGCAAGCAGTGGGCCCTTGAATCTCTACGCAGCTAAGCAACGTCTGTAGATCTCGGCCTCGGCAAGCTGTTTGCACAACCTTATCGTCCACAACTTGTATACCCAAGAAAAAAAATGCATGTTCTTTTGCACTGTGTATTTTTAGATAAAGAGAAATTTATTTCATCAAGCAAATGAAAACATCCTAGTCTCTTCATCTTTCGATGAATTTAACCGTTCATTATTACAAAAATTAACTATGTGTAGACTCCGTCTACCCCATAGAGCAAACATCAAACGCTCAAACAATAGTTGAAAGAGTAGTAAAAAGTTCATCTTTAACACAATTTATTACTAAATTTCCACCCAATTTAGCGAAAATACTCATGTTTGCATTGTGTATAGTGGCAACATTTGGGTGTTAAACTGGAACACTTGATGAACATTTGGGTGTTTGCTTGTAATGCTGAGCATGGTATCAAAAAGAGCTCGACTGTTGAGTTCTAATCTAGCTGCTTTAGCTTTACAAAATCCTGAGTAAGAGCCTCTTGATTACTTTCTCCAGTTCCTTTATCGTCCTTTTTTACGTGTAGCACTTACGGATTACGGTTGATAGCTCTACTAAGGCTGCGTTCGGATCACTTTAGAGGGGTATAAAGGGGTCACATCAAAGATGCCGGCAGCATTTATGTGTACTAAACAAAGTCAAATTACAAAACTAAGTTCAGGACCCCCATCTATTTCGCGAGACGAACGTAATGAGGGTAATTAAGCGGCGATTAGACGATAATTACTGTAGCATCACTGTGTCAAAACATTGATTAATTAGGTTCATTAGATTCGTCTCGAAAAATAGCGCTCATCTGCAGAAAGGTTTTGTAATTAAATTTTATTTAGTACTCCTAAATAGTAAGATTCTTTTTACTTTAGAGGGGTATAAAGTTTAGAGGGTTTTTAGAGGGGGAACCGAACGCACCACTAAAGGTATGTTTATTAAATGGAAGGTCCACTTTGTTTCCTAGAGTAAGTTAGCCAAGTACAAAGGCTGTAGCTACCCGGAAAAAAAAAAGGCTGTAGCTGACTACCTAATGGCAAACTAGGATCCTGTTTACTGATGTAGAATTGCTTTGCTTTTCGATTTGGTCAAAACTAAAGGTGAACACAGTACTACCTTCAATGGCGTTATGATAATTTACATAATTTGAAATCAAACTAAAAATATTACTATAATATTGTATCAATTAAAAACAGGAGAGAGTAGATGATATACAAACCTGTAAATGTCACACGCCCACGAAAAGGTTGAAATTTTTGTTCACTTTCATCATAATATAATACTGTATAAAAATAGTCAAACAGGGTTAATGTTAATATACTTTTTCTTAATAAAGTATATAAAGCAAAGCAGACCGCATCAGGCATGAGCCAAAGGCTGCTCCCTCTTGAGTCTTTTACTGATCTGTGGGCCACCCAACCTGTCAGCTAATGACCATCTACTCATTCGAGTAGTTTAACGGTTAAACCTCGAGGGCGGCAAGACAGTGACACGGTACTCGAGCGGAGCACCGCACCGCCGCCCTACCGTTCCGACGAGGTCCGGTCTCTCACTGTCCATCGGGGCCCACTCGTCGGCAGCTAAAATTAATTCGTCCTTGTCTCTCTCCCTCTCGGTCGCTCGCGTCTCCCTCCTCGTGTCCCCCACCCATTTCGTCGGCCTCGCCCGCTTCTCCTCGAGCCTTTTCTCCTCTTCGCCACCCCGAAATTAGTAAGCAGGCGCCATTAATCCGCGCCGCCTCGAGCTCGCCCGCGGTCTCACCGCCGGCGAAGCCCTAGGAGCCGCCGCCCCGCCGTTGAACAGGGGCTCTCAGCTCGTCCTCCGCCGGCTACGGCGGGTGGGCGTGACCCGAGCTCCTCGCCGCCGCCGTCGTAAGATCTGAACGGTCTCTAGGTTTTGGGGGTTGGGAGCGGTCGATTTTTGGGGGGTTCTGCGGCGGCGGAGGCCACCATGGCGGGGTCCAAGTTCGGGTCGTTCAAGGCGGAGAAAGGGGACTCGGCGGCGGCTGCCAGCGCGGCGACCCAGAGGAGGGACCCGTACGAGGTGCTTGGCGTGGGGAAAAATGCCACCGAGCAGGAAATCAAGAGCGCCTTCCGCCGTATGGCCCTCAAGTAAGTAATTTGTGTGGAATTATTTGCATTTTGTACTGATATTGCTCGTAGTACGAGTAGGCCGTTTGGTGCTGCTTATTTTGAATGACCCTTCATGTTTTTCTGCAATCACATAGAAAGGAGTTGTTTGGAGCTTTTTAAATAATTCATTAGATGCAAACAATAAGCGAGACTTTGTCCTTAGTCTAGATAATTGATACTTGTAGCCTGTAACTGTTAATTTGATGGAGGTCGAAATCAGGTATTTGAATATTTTTCTGGTGACCTGCAGGTACCATCCAGATAAGAATGCAGACGACCCTGTTGCCTCAGAGAAGTTCCAAGAAGCTACATTCTCTTATAACATCCTGTCAGATCCAGATAAGAGGCGCCAGTATGATTCATCAGGATTCGAGGTAATTGATGGCGCTATTTGATTCGAGCAGCTTGAGCTGATTGTTCTCTCATATGACTATAGTGCTTCTGCTACTGTTCAGGCCATTGAAGCGGATAGTCAGGAATTAGAGCTGGACCTATCAAGTCTGAATACTGTAAATACAGTGTTTGCGGCTCTGTTTAGGTAGCTTGTTGATGATATAGTGTAGCTGCTTTGTTCAATATTTGTTGCCTCGTTATGTGATGAAATATGTTTGTGCAGCAAATTAGGTGTACCCATCAAGACAACTGTCTCAGCAACAGTTTTAGAGGAGGCGTTGAACGCGTCAGTAGAGATTTCTCAGCTTGAGCTGGGCAAATCTGTATGTAGGAAGGTTGGTAACTTTGTTCTTCACTTCTTCTCCATGCATTTCCTTTTGACCATGAGTAATGTGTCAGATTTCTATGCATTTTTGCAGGTGGAAAAACAGTCAGCTCACTTTTATTCTGTGGATATAACAGACAAAGAAGCCAAAATGGGCTTAGTGTGCAGAGTCCATTCAACTACTAAAAGTAAATTTAAGGTTAGTTGCCAACTTACACTAGCATCTATCTTCCATGTGCAACAGCTCCGTTAGCTATTCGTTCTGATTTGCAAATGTAATGTTCCACATATAAACTATTTCCTTGTTACTTAGACTGACCATGTAATCACTCATTACATCATTAACTGATAGGCATTGTGTTCCCAGTTGTGCCGCTTCATATATAAACTGTTTTATTGTCATTTACAAATTTTGTTATTCACTACTTTGCAACTTTCTTTTCGGTGCTATGTGCTATTAAAAAAAATGAAGTGATGATGATGCATTCTTACTGAAAGAATCTGTGTTTCTTAAGGGAAAAGATGGCTAAACATTCATGGCCATTAACTTATGATGATCGATATATGATAAGCAGTTTCTCTTCAGTAATTGATTTTTTGTCACAGCATAGAATATGTGAAGGAGTCAACTAATTGCACAATGGAAACATATCCCCTTCGACTAAGGCATATTTTTCTCTTCTCTTTTCAGTTGCTCTATTTCGAGCCTGAGGAAAATGGTGGATTGAGCCTTGCTTTACAGGTATGTCTGTTTAGTAGCCACCTTGTCAATTTGTACATGTAATTGAAAAAAGGTTACATGTATTACTATTTTATCACCTGCCAAGCATTCAAACATGACTCTGTTGAATAGTTCTAGTGCATTGTACTGCCATAATTCTGGACATATGCGAATGTATTACAGATATCTTTGGGAACAGTTGTTATTTCTCCATAACAAGTTGATTATGTGGGTGAAATGACGGTGCAGCAATATCTTTTTTTTTTTTAATAATCTCAGTCTGGTTCAATGTTGTATTGATGGGCTGTAGGAATGAAATTTTGTGATATTGCGTAGATGCCAAACGTGTTCCTTAGCCTCAACCTGCACATTTCCCTGAATAGTGTCCAAGGGGATAAACTGTTCATATTAACTAACTACACATTAAATGTTATGATCTACTGAGAAGATTGTATAAAGTATACACGTTTAAGAGCACTGAAATTGCTGCTTCCATATCACTTTGCTACAATTAAACAACCAAATAATTAGCTGAAGCATTCTGATCATGAGCACTCAGTCTGCAACACTGTCACTGAGGAGAACACTGCCTTCTGGCCATTCAAAGCTTGAGACTGCACGAGGGTATTATTCTCCCACCGTTGTGGAGTAGTACAAGCCAGTTCTTACAACAAAATGAGAGCATCAAGCCCTAACCACGTGCTCCTGTGGAAGTGTGGGTGGATGTGGTAACTGGCAAGTGTGGTAACCTATTAGATTGGTTTAGTCCTGAACTGACCCAGCAACTCAGTCGAGCCCTTTTTGGATAAAAGGGATGACAAAAACCGAACAGGATGTCCTGGTCCTTTGAATGTATATGGAGCCTTAAAAGAGCATAAGCTAGTTCATGTTTGAATAAAAATACCTGATTTGTGACATTCTTCATTCTATTCAACGGGAAAGGAGATTTTGTTTTGATTTAACCATATTATTATTTTAGCATGCTTTCAGTTAACATATATCAGTCCTCTGCAGGAAGACAGTGCAAAAACTGGGAAAGTTACTTCTGCTGGGATGTTTTTTCTTGGCTTTCCCGTGTATCGGTTTGAACAAAATAGTTCGGTAAGTATACAAACTACTGCCTTTTTTACTCTCATTGTGTTCCTTTTGGGGCTCTCTCAATCTTTTTTACCAGCTCCAATTATTTCCAGGCTGTTACTGCAAAGGATCCTGATAGTGCATTCTTTAAAAGACTGGATGGCTTTCAACCATGCGAAGTAAATGAACTGAAAGGAGGAACCCATTATTTTGCTGTCTATGGTAAACTATTTTCTATCGGCTCCTTATTTAGTGATCCAGTGCAATATACAATCTTTTGAAAATCTGTCATTTTTAGGTGATAATTTCTTCAAAAGTGCGACCTATACAATAGAGGTTGTATGTGCTGAACCTTTTTCTGCTGAAAAAGAGAGGCTAAAAACCGTGGAATCAAAGATACTTGCAAAACGCTCTGAGCTATCTAAATTTGAGTCCGAGTATAGGGAGGTATGCCCTCACCTTATGTATAATTTGTTTTTGCAGGTTCTTAATTTGAATGTGCAATGTTAATTTCAAACACAGCATTGTAAAAGTTAAAATTGGCAGGTTTTAGCAAAGTTCACTGAGATGACCAGCAGATATGCTCAAGAAATGGAAACGGTATGTGCGTTAATGAAAGTATCATTTGCGTTTCTTACTGTTGCCTGAACCTTTTATGTTCTCCTTCATAGATTGATGAGCTTCTAAAGGAAAGGAATGCCATTCATGCATCCTATACCAGCAACCCGACTCTGCAGCGGAGCTCCAGTAGCAGCAAAGGCAAATCATCCTCAAAAGGGTCCAAAAGTGAGGGTGACCAAACTGTAAAGAAGGAAAAGAAATCGAAGAGCCAGCCCATGGAAGGATCCCAAAGCGACGAAGAAGGTTCCAAGAATAAAAAGGAAAAGAAATCTAAAGATCGGATTCGGAGGAAGAAGTGGTTCAACATTCCTTTGAAAGTTGACAAAAGAAGGCCCTGCTGAGAATTGTGATGTGCCGTGCGTGTAACTCTCAGGGAAAAGAAAAAGGCCATTTGATCGCCGCAAGGATGCAGGCTGTATCTTTTCTTCCCTTGACTATGCGATTTTGTTCCTGAAAAGTCAGGAAATTCGTCAGTTTCAGAAATGATGTAAAGAATGTATTACGTAGTTTTTGGGATCCGTACTGGTATATGATACAATTGTCTTCGGGATCCGTACTGGTATATGATACGATTGTCTTCGAGTCTGAAGTTAGACGGTTACTGATGATTGTACACTAGAAGTTTGAGTAGCGTGTTATGTTGTAGTACACTGGCCAGAATTCAATTAGAATTCATTCAATTCGTTTGATGATGTATGTGATGGCATTACTGTCTAGCGTATTTACAAACCTCTGTTAGATCCTGTAATCCGTAATTAACGCCACACATTCTGTAAGATGGATAAGTAGCCGCAGAGCATTACTGTCTCGTAGGCAATCTTCTCAATCTGTGACGCTGGATGAAACAGGCGCCTCGTGTCGTTGAGATTTTTGGGAACGAATGGGCAATGTTGGACGCATCATGAATGAACAACGGTTCTTTCTGTTTGAGCAATGTTTGACGCATCATGAAGGAACAATGTTTGACGGTTCTCTGTTTGCTCTAGCCCAAACGTAGGAAGCTCGAGTCCAATCAACTGAAGCATCAATGCAAGACGTAACTTAACACGCTTTTCAGTAAGATAGAAGTGTAATTGCCTTGATCGTTATCATTTCACAGCCGGTTCTACACGGTTTTGTTTGCACGAACTCGAAACATTTGCCGCAAACGCACGAACCCGAAACATCTGAAGGCTGGCAGTTTGCTAAATGTAGTAAAGACCAGAAGGAGAGACACGCGTGTAACCTCCGCAAACCTTTCCCCGCCATTCCATCCCTTCCGTTCGCTGTCCTCCGATCCTCGCCCATTGCCTCCAAGAACAGCCGCTCCGTCTCCTCGTCGCATTTCTTGGACCCTTACACGCGCGGGCTCGACGCCAGGAGGGAACCCACCAAGAACTCCTCGACGTATCAGCCATGCGCCTGTCCCTCCTCCTCGTGGTCGTGGCCGCGCTCTGGGCGTGCGCGGCGGCGCAGCCGCAGCCGAAGCCGATGCCGGCGCAGCCTCAGCAGCCGAAGCCGAAGCCGGCGCCGGCGCCTCCGAAGCTGACGCCGGACTTCTACAAGCAGACGTGCCCGCGCGCGGAGCGGATAGTCGCGGAGGTGGTCCAGTCGAAGCAGATGTCGAACCCGACGACGGCGGCGGGCGTGCTCCGCGTCTTCTTCCACGACTGCTTCGTGGGCGGGTGCGACGCGTCGGTGCTGATCGCGTCCAACCAGTTCGCCAAGTCGGAGCACGACGCGGAGATCAACCAGTCGCTGCCCGGGGACGCGTTCGACGCGGTGGTGCGCGCCAAGCTGGCGCTGGAGATGGAGTGCCCCGGCGTGGTGTCGTGCGCCGACATCCTCTCGCTGGCGTCGGGCGTGCTGGTCACCATGACCGGCGGGCCGCGGTACCCCATCCCGCTGGGCCGCAAGGACGCGCTCTCCTCGTCGCCGACGGCGCCGGAGGTGGAGCTCCCGCACAACAACTACACCGTGGACCGCCTGATCCAGATGTTCGGGGCCAAGGGGTTCAACGTGCAGGAGCTGGTGGCGCTGTCGGGCGCCCACACGCTGGGCTTCTCCCACTGCAAGGAGTTCGCGGACCGGATCTACAACTACCGCGACAAGATCAGCGGGAAGCCGGAGCCGTTCGACCCGACCATGAACCCGTCCTTCGCCAGGGGGCTGCAGACCGCGTGCAAGGACTACCTCAAGGACCCCACCATCGCGGCGTTCAACGACATCATGACGCCAGGCAAGTTCGACAACATGTACTTCATCAACCTGGAGCGCGGCCTCGGCCTGCTCAGCACGGACGAGGAGCTGTGGACGGACCCGCGCACTAAGCCCTTCGTGCAGCTCTACGCGTCCAACTCCACCGCCTTCTTCGACGACTTCGGACGCGCCATGGAGAAGCTCAGCTTGTTCGGCGTCAAGACCGGCGCCGACGGCGAGATCAGGCGGCGCTGCGACACCTACAACCGCGGGCCCATGCCCATGTGATGTGATCTGATGCGTGCGTATCTGTCTTCTGCCGATCGATCCATCATCGATCGACGTCCCAACTGTGCGCGCGGATACCACGTATGATGCACGAACGCTTTGCGCCTCTGGACACGATGGTGTTGAAATTCGCACGAGAATGTGTCATGTTTCTTGTTCGATCGTAACTTATGAATACTAGTCTGCGTGATCTGAAAAAAAAAAGACTCTCAAGTGTTATTTGCACGGATAGTTTTGCTTCGTCATGTTGCACGCATATCATCACATTGCTGCATTGCTGTGCTCGTGATGGAGTACGGCCAAGGCCACGGGCCACGCAGGCATGTCTGCGCGCTTCTGATTGGTTGGTTCATCGGGCGGGCACGTCATAAGCAGGCACCTTGTTAAAAGAACATGCCTAGAGTTTATTGCAATGTGCACATGGGCTTTTGTGCACTGCTTTCGTTTCCGTTCAAGAATAATGGTATTACAAAACGGTTGAAGATGTTTATGGTTGCTACCCCTCCTTTTTTTTATTGCAGCTAACATGCCTCATCCATATAGAACAATCGGAGGGAGTAATTTTCGATGCTACCTTTACATATAGGATTAACAGCCGGTGGCAAATTCAACTCATTACCAGCTAATACCATAGCTAAGTGTGTGAGAGAAAAAACCTTGATCTGAAAATTTTTAAAATCAATTCAGCATGTTTTGTATTTCTCAATATTTGGACAGGGTTATCACGTCTTATCATGATTTGCAATCTATTATTTTCTTTTTGGTACATATCTGAGAAAAAAACTAAACATAGAAATTATGGCTTTGTGTCATATGCAACGTATCCTATGAGAACCAGGTTCGTGTGAGAACTATGAGAACTCCAATCTGGCCACAAGATCTTGATCCAAGGGGACGCATAGGGAGAGGTGGGAGGGGAAATTTGTAAAAGTATGATTAAGTGAGCGGTGATTTCCTCTCCCACCTGAATTTATGTGTCCTATTAGATCAAAATCATGTGTGTCATATGCTTGTTATCAACCAAGTGTCCTGACACTTGGTACAACATCTGGGGTCTTCTACCAACAAACTATCCTATTTGTTTTTTCCCGAAAAACTATCCAAGCTCGATCGGACCCGTCTGTAGTGAACTCGATCCCCCACCCAGCACAGCCATCGTCGTCCCGTCCCGCCCCACGGCGCGAAGCTCCCATGCGATCGCCTAGACCGCCCGGCCCCGCGCCGGTTCGGCTCGTCGCCGTTGCGCTTCTCCTCGCGACCCTCACTGGTGGCGCAGCCGCGGGCGCCATCAGAAGCGACGGGTATGGGCGCGCAAGGAGGCTGTATATGAAGAACAAGGTCCTGGAGATGTGAGTACTAAGCGGCCGTGAGCCCTCTCCCTTCATTCTTCGCCGTTCAAATCTTCCATCTTCCAGTTCAGCAGGAACTGTTAAGAGATTCCAGCTTATTGTGGTGGTGTTTTGCTTGGCCTGCGTGATTGTGAACAAGAGTAGTTTTAGCTCTCTTATGCACTGTCTCGCATAAACTCGCGATTTCTAAGCCAAAATATTAAATTGACTTGAAAATATGCAAATTTTGTTCAATGTATTGAGACAAATACCCACATTTCCAAATTCCAATGCTGATGCAGTGATTCTGTATAGACATTTGAGGATTACGATGATAGTCATATACATGTCAGCAAAATGTTTGTGCCCAATGGCTTAGTAGAATCTGACAGAGCTCTGTGGCTACAAGCCTACAACTGATGTTTGTTGTTGTTTATTCATGCATAGTAGCTCTAAAGGCATTTGCTCAACTATCTTGTCAAGCAATGCATTGTATGGTCCCCGATCTTCTAACAGCAATATTTTTCTCTTTGGAATTATTTAGTGATGCAAATCAATACCATTAGAGCGTCACTTGTGTCCGCTAAAGAGTTCAAGGTAGCCTAGTCGTTATATATTAAGGCTTCTAACCTACTTTATTGTAGCCACTGCCTAATAATCCACTAAGGTGCAGAAAGGTGGAGTGGCCACTTGCTGACCGCTAACACTGTTTAGAACACTTGGACAATTACTTGCACCTTCAATTTTGTTGTTCTGTTCAAATATGTTCTGCAGCTGATGTATTCCCATCCTTTGCAGGTTTTACCATGCTTATGACAACTACATGGCTTATGCTTTCCCTGTATGTTCATTGACCATCTTACAATCAACTAACAAATTTTGTTCCATTGCTCATGGAATGGTACGAGCTGATATTATTTCTTGATGTTTTTCAGCATGACGAACTGAAGCCACTTACTAGAAGTTTCACCAACTCTCTTAGTGAGCTTGGCAATCTAAATGTATTAAAGTACTGACAACTTAAAGGTTTCCGTTGATATTATAAAAGCTTAAATATACAAGACCTTAATGTCACCTTCTGTTCCTGTCTTGTAGCTTGAACACTTGCCGCAGGATTACAATGGATCAGCATTAACACTGGTCGAGTCATTATCAAGGTACACTTTATGAATCTTTAATGTTCCTTGTCACCTTTATATTATATCGTCTTTTGTTTCCGGATGTGAATTGTTATACTGCTTCTTTAACACCTTTATTCATAAGATTGATAGGTAATGCCTCCCTGTTTTCGCTCATGCAGTCTTGTTGTCTTAGGTAACCTCACAGAGTTTGAGAGGGGAGTTCTCTGGCTTTCAGATAATCTGACGTTTGATGTTGATGCTCGGATTAATCTTTTTGAGGTAATGCTATTTGATTATTATCACAGTGACAATGCTATAAATTTTCGACACTAAAAGCAAATTATTTTTCTATACAGTGTAACATAAGACTTCTAGGAGGTCTTATTTCTGCGCACCTTCTTGCCAAAGAGTACATCAGTCAGCTTAAGGACGGAATATATCGGGATCAATTGCTGCATCTTGCTGTAAATTTAGGCAATCGTTTTCTACCAGCATTTGAGACACCTACTGGATTGCCATATGCGTGGATCAATCTTAAGGTTCATTTTCAAATCTTTGACTTTTCTCAGACCTTTAACTTCTGAATTGCTTTATGCTTCACTTGGAACCATATCTTGTTTGATAAAAGGTCAAAAAGTTTGACAATAACAAGTTTTTTTCTAGTCTTTATTGTATTGCTACTTTGGGTCTTTTGTATGCAGCTCCCTGCATACAAAAGACCCAAAGTGGTCGGATCCTTCCCCAGACCTGCGTAAGCGGGAGCTACGTGCACCGTACTGCCCTTTTTTTTATTGTATTGCCACATGAGATAACCTCATTGGATTGTGTGTGCAAGACCATTGGTACGTGCAGCTGATCAAAATGGAACAGGGAACTTCTGCAAGCAGACTATGTCCTTATTTTTAGTGCTTAGATTGTTCATTAAAACATTCTTGGAGTTTTTACTCAAATAGATTCAGGGAAGGGCTTAGTTTTACTTAATAAAGAATTAAATACATACATGCTCATTATGAGCGATTTTATTGTATAACAAAATTTTCTTTAAGACAGCTGGGAATCCGAATGATAAAAGCTATGAGTAGAGGATGTATAAGTGGCAAACCGTAATTGTGTGATGTGGGTAATGAAGACCCTTTGAACAGTTATACTTTGCGTCTCATAAATCTTATTTCTCATATGTGTTAAAGGATGAAAAAATTATCAGGTTCAAACATTTCTCTACTGGCATTTTGTAGATGTAATTCGGCTATTTCCATCTGTGCAATGCTGCTAACTCAACATGTCTACTGGGCTTTTTTTTTCAAACAATATTTTGATGATACAACTATTTTTTTCCCCCAGTATGGAGTGATGGAGAATGAGACAACTGAAACAAGCACATCAGGGTGTGGTGGGTACCAGGCTATTCTGTTTACATATTCCTGACCAGATGCATGATTCTGTTGAATAATATGGATTTTGTTTAATAATCTAAACGATTACAGGTTCACTTATCCTTGAAATGGGTGCATTATCACGTCTGTCGGGTGATTCTAGATATGAAGCTGCAGCTCTTCGTGCTCTTCGCAAGTTATGGAGCATGAGAAGTTCCCTGAATCTAGTAGGCACAACACTTGATGTGTTAACTGGCAAGTGGATTGAATATTCAACAGGCATTGGTGCTGGTAATACTATCTTAATTGAATGTGTGCCTTTTAGCCTTTTGTGAGCTACCCCCTCCCTTTTGCTTGCACTGTCTCATATTTAGCGTCATTATTGCTCAGAAATGTTAATTCTGGTCATTTCATGGGATTTTGTCTAATCACACAATATACTTGTTTGAGACATACTGATGATTTCTACTAACATGATTGCAGGAGTAGATTCATTTTACGAGTATTTGATTAAAGCATATATACTTTTTGGATGCGACGAGTACTGGGATATGTTTCATTCAGCTTATCTTGCGGTACAGAAGTACTTCCGACATGGCCCATGGTAAGCCGTTACTCTATGGCCATTTTCACCTGATTTACCAGTCTCTGGAGTATGCATGTATTGAACAGAAAGTCAGTAATGATAATTGATCTGACAGGTATCATGAAGCTGATATGAGGACGGGGGAAGCAACACACTGGCAACTAACTAGCCTTCAGGCCTTTTGGCCTGGTCTTCAGGTTTGTTGAATCCATATACTGGTATATTGGATGAAGTTATACCATATCGTGGTAACTTTTTTGTTGTTGTCATCATGAACAGACGCTTCTTGGAGATGTTGCTGCTGCAAATCTGTCACACCGTGAATTTTACAATGTATGGCAAAGATTTGGTGTACTACCCGAAAGGTACTGTCGGCTGTCTTCATCCAAGTATCTCAAGACCTAAGTGTCGTCTTGAACGGCATTCATGTTAACATGGCAAATCTAGTACAGTAATTATTCAAATTTGCAAAGTGGTTTAGGGTAGATACATGCTAAACAACTAAGCAAAAAGTTGTTTTTAGGTCCACATTATCAGGTGCATTGGTGCATGTTCTGTGTTTTGCAGATATCTTTTGGACTATGGAATGTTGCATCCTACAGAGAAGTACTATCCCTTGCGTCCGGAGTTTGCTGAGTCAACGTTTTATCTTTATCAAGCTACCAAAGGTGCGCGGACAATGATTCTGCAAAAGGATCTCTGACATTAAGTGCGATGATTTCCAGCCATCTAGAGGCCATGTCGACATGTTGTATACCTTTATTTCTTGTATTTAATGCATGCCATTTTTCTTATACTAGAAACACTGTTTACTTTGCTGCTATTGAAATCTCAATTCTACTACCTTTTTTGTTCCTTTCTCCATTCCCTGATTGCTGTTTCTTACAGATCCATGGTACCTTGAAGTGGGTGAAGCTATTGTGGGATCACTTAATTACTATACTAAAGTGGATGGAGGTTTTGCTAGCGTCAGAGATGTTTCGACTATGAAACTTGAAGACCATCAACACAGCTTCTTTCTTTCAGAAACGTAAGATGTTCACCTTCCACTTGTTTCTTTGTTGATAAACAGTTAGTAAAATAGTTCATGAAGACCGACAGGCTCACTCACTTTTAACATAAAAAATTACAACTTCAGGTGCAAATACCTGTTCCTTCTGTATGACGATTCATTCTTGAAGAACCAAAATTACATTTTTACAACCGAAGGTCACCCTCTTCCAATACGAAGCACCTGGCATGAGAAATTTCCTGCGACACATGTTCCCAACAATTGGACTTTTGTCAAGGTGCCTTATATTCTCTGATTTGATCTTCATATTACGATTGGGGGAAAATCAGCCATTTTGTGACACCAAGACTTCTGTGCAGGATGACAACCAACCAATACGTGTTAGTGCGCTATCATCTCAAGTTTGCCCGGAGACAATTTTTCGAAAAAGCGTTGGCTCCCAATGGGAGAGTGCGTGCCACATACCAGACGTATACCCTAGCCACAGATGCAGTACTGATGATGACTGCGGTATAGAGTCTGTAACATGCAGGAAGAGAACATGCAGTATGGCTGGCTATTGCGGTTTGTGGCTGGTGGTTTATTAGCATATGACGAGATACTGTTTTGCTGGTGACTTCAGGGGAGTAAATGAAAATGCTGTTAGGAGCTTCGAAAGAAAGACTCGATCTATACCTGCCATGAGAGCAAAATTGCGGCGTCACAATTATTATAAGCTTTTTTTATTTCCTTTCTCCTGTTTACTAATAAATTCGTGGAGAGTTGACAGCATTCTTTGACAATGCAATAGCCAACAAGCCTCTCAAAAGCACCTTTTTAAAATGATTCTGTTCATTAGATGGCGTAGAATCAAGCTTTCCTAGATTCAAGCTTTCTACAAGTGTACGAGGAGTTCCTGCTGTGGAAAGTAATAGACAGGTACAAAATGGATTGATTCGATGGAAAACCAGAACTATTACCAAACAAAACTGGACGTTTTGGGAATATGTACGGTCCGCAGAGCGCACAAAGGTGGTGGAAAGTCTGTAGGAATCAAGCAGAAAGCAAAACACAATTTACAGAAATTTTTTCGATAACTTCAATGAAACAATTAGGCTGTCAGGCGACGGTCGGAAACTAGTAATATTTTATGGCCAATCAACTAAGGCTCAGCCATAAAAAATCACAGAACGATCAGGCCTCCATAAGGTCATAATTTTTGGTGCGTGGACAAAAATATATCTGGTCTCGAGTAGCAATGATCCTACTTATCTAGGTCTGACCACGACCCCCACGCCCCCGTGATCCACGACCGGTAGCACCTTTCTGCAAAAAAAAAGCCAACCTCTTATCAGCGTAATGTAGCATCATAAATTAACATGAATGATGAGCAAGTCATACCCTTTGTGCAGATTGTTGTCCACGACCCCTGGAAGGCTGTTGTGAGCGCTGCATCCTAGCTTGCCTGTTTAGTATGGCTCTCTGAGTTACATTTATAATAGTAGCACTCTGCTGTTCGGATGACCCACCAGCTTGGGCTTGGTTAGGGGAAGGTTCACGACCCCCTGTTGTAGTACTGGTATTCCGCTGTTCAGAAGATGCACTAGTTTGGGCTGGATTAGGGGAAGGTTCACGTGCAGGAGATGCATCTGTGGTTCGGCTTGGTGAGGCATCAACCCCACCTGATGGTGCTATTGGGCTTTGGTCTGGTTCCCCAACAGCACGTTCAGCAGCGGTATCAGCTTCCCCAGTATCTGACATATCAAGATCACTCTTTTCTGTTGGCCCTCCTGGAGATGCCGCACTGAAAGCATTACCAGCTTGCTCGCCAATATCCGAAGGTTCCCTTTGAGCTTCTTCCAGAGCAGTAGTTCCTAGAGGTTGTTCAGGTTCCTCTGGCAACTCTCCCTCCTCCATCTCATCGTCAACATCTGTCGTTGTAGTAAGCTGAGCCTCTTCCTTCAAATCGTCAATTTTCTGGTCCTCGTCAAATGATTGCACAGCTGCCTCTGACTTGGCCAGTGCATCTTCTACAGGAGCTGCATTGATGTCAATATTGGCATCGGTGTCCTGGCTTTTGATGTGCATTGATGCATCCACATGTGCCTCTGTGTCATCAACAGTATCATCATCCCTGGTTGGCTCAGCCTCTTCGATTGTCACAGAAGCCTGATCTGTGTCCATCTCTTCCGTGGGCTGTTGTCCCTCCTGGTCATCAGTTGACGGAAGCACACTAACATGAGCCGCTGTAACATCTCCAACAAGTGGTTGACCACTTTTGAGTTCACTAGCCCCTTGTGAAGATTCCTCCTCCTTGGGCCTCTTTGATGGAGGATTTGCTTCATTACCCTCATCCAATGAGGTTTTGTCTATCATTTGTGAAGATGGGATAAGACGTTTACGACTTGAAGGCTGTAACACGGCTACACCACCTGAAGTTTCACGCTCTAGAGACGTCCCACCTTTGTCCTGACCAATCATGGAACCCTCAACAGCTGACGCATCCGTATCAGCCTGTGGTTCTTCAGTTCGTTCAAGAGTGGGCCGAACAAGGGGTCTTCTTCCTCCTAGTCTACGTACTTCCATAGTTGGTTTGGGCAAAGTAGAAACTGCTCTCTCTTCAGTCACTTTAGCTTTAGCAGGCCTTGGCGGTGTGTCTACCAGTTGTTCTGCAGTAATAGAACTTAATGTAAAGAAGGTAGTAGTAAATACTGGTTTATAATATTATTACAGTGAAAAAAATCATCCTTATTGTAACAAGTAAAATTTTCTGTTGCGCTCATTGTCAACTTAGTAGAATGTATCTAAATAAATATAGATATTAAATGCAGATTGAAGCACCTGCAGCTGCGGCGGGCGCACCCACAGCGGTAGTTTCAGCACCCTGGGTCTGAGCTGTAGCACCATCATTGAACTGGGACTCTTCAACAGTTTTAGCCAAGCCGAAGTACTTAAGAAAATTAGTTTCCAGTGCAGACATAGATGGCACTTGGGATGACAGTCCAGGATAATGCTGCAGTGCACAGCAACTTTGAATTATGATGTGACGGAATTTATATGTTAAACATTTGATTTTCTTTTAAAGGAAACATCGGGGAACAAATACTCCAGAAACCATCACACCAAAAGCTAAGAAATACAAGTGAAGCTAAACTATACCTCAATCACCTCTTTCACAGCCTGCTTATGCTTCGCCAGAGACTCTTCTACTTCTTGCTTCCCCTGTAACCCAAACATTAGCAACCAGTACTTCCATGAAAGAAAGGGGGGCAGGGATATAATGGTCGTGATAAGTCTAAAATTACTATTCTGGTAATTATGTTTTCAAAAAAGGCAATGTTGATACCTCATATGATGACCAGTCAAAATATTACATAAATCATAGGTCAAAGTTAAAGGGGGTTGACAGCACGTTTTCCAGGAACTGAGGGAGCAATTAAACAAGAACAAAATAATTGCAAGGGATCTTCAAATGAGAGGAGATTGCATGCAATTTTCTGTGAATAAATCTCTGGATTTCAATCAAATTCCCTTGTCCAAACAGCCATACAAACAGACTTATTATGTTATTGATTCAAACATATATATACCGATATGCTCAGACAATAATGAAAACCCGTACTAAAAGACTGCAAATCCAAGGAATGTACCTGTTTTGCTTGTTGAACAGCGGCTGAAAATACGTTCTCAGATTTCCTTCGGGCTATTCTTTCTTTCTTGTTATCATCTCGCTCCTTCTCCAGTGTTCTTTCCAGTGTCTGATAATATAGGTCTTTATGTAAGTAGCTCAAAGAAGGTTCTTTGAGTCATCTAAGCATAACTTGCTCACCTGTATCCTGAAATCTTTTTCTTTTACAGCTTGCTCTAGTGTACTTTCCGAAGTTGTCTTCTGACCTGTTAAAGTATGTCATGTTTGAGATTACAGCACAAAACTAGCTTGCTCAATTGATAGAACTAAGATGCATGTGCAACAAGACTGGACATACCTGATTTAAGATCCTCTATCTGCTTCAAAAGGCTCTGATTTACTTTGACGACCTCTTCCTTCTCCTTCATCAAGTTGTCTTGCTTTCTCTGGAGCATTTAGTCGGATAATAAGACATGAGTTTACGTTAGATTGAAAAATAGACATCCATATCACAGCTGAAAAGTGAAAAAATTCTAACCTTAAAGGAGAAATGAACTTTCCTTTGCCTCTCACTTTCAGATCTCATGGAAGCCTAAAAATGGAAAAGAACTCCCATTACTGGCAATACATCAAAAGGTTGGTTTTATACGAGTTTCAGCAATTCTCACCTCAACATCATTCAGCTTCTTTTCCCTGGAATCCAACTCAGACTGACATCTGGCAAGGCTCTCCTCCAAATTCTTTATTGTTACTTCTTTCTCAGAAAGAAGGCGTTTTGCATTTTCAAGCTCAACTGAATTCTCTCTTAAGGTTGACTGTTTAAGACAGACAATTATGCATGAGATAATCGTGGTACACACCATAATAAACTAGAAGATCAATAAAACATGCAAATCAACAGAAAAACTCAGTCGGAAATCAACCCTCAATTTCACCAAAACTAAAATATGAAGTACGTCATAATGACAAAGAATCATTCAAAAAAAGAAATAGAACAATCAGTGCAAGAAAATAAGCAGTTTGATTTGAATGAATTCCATAGCATGAAAAATATGGACCAAGAAAAATATGAGAATAACGTGACAAAATATCAAAGTTATTTAAAGGTAAAAACAGATAAGCAAACCACTAACTTTGACATTTTGAAGTTCTTCCTTCATGGCCTCGTAGGCGTTCAAATCGACGCCTTTGCTACTTTCAACCAGCTGCAGAGAACATTAAATGTTGAACAGTACTGAAAATGAGAAGATAATACTAATATACTTGTAACCTATACTACAAACCATTAGAATGAAGAATATCATATAAAAGTTGTTTCTCTGCCTGCAGAACATGGGACAGAGTATTATTACCGGAAACCTATTGGCAATTATGAATCCTATCAGGACCTATTAAAAATTTCTATACACCATACAAATCAATCAAGATCAGCCAACTTGAGCGCACTCCCTTTTTTTTCTGAACAAGAGCAGAAGTGTATAACTCTGGAAAGGGGTGCAAACAAAGCCATGAATGCCAGGTTTGCGAATCAGTTCACAGCTACATCACAGGGAGATTATCGACACCAGCCTCTCAATATGTATGCGTGTCTTGCCAAAATGCCAAGACCAAAGATTCAAAAGAGATTTGAATCCCAAACACACCTGGACCCCCAGTGATCCCAGCTAAAGATGAGCATTTTGATGGTCTGAGAGAAAGTTGTTTATTTATTTGGAAATGGTGTCTAGTGCACATTCGGTCATTCAATTTTACATCTTAAAATAATTAACCAAATAAAAACTGTCACCAAAGCACTTCAGGTCTTTTGACAGAATAAGTAAATTATATATTAATAAGCAAAAGACATTCCATAACATTTTGCCATTACGATTTTAGGAAATGTGCTAAACATACCTCCGAAATCCTTTGGTTGAGATTTGCTATTTCTGCCTTCTGCATCTCTAATTCCTTTTGGCACATTTCAGCATCTACCTGCTTCTCCAGTAAAAGGTTATGTAACCTTTCAGACTCCATTTTAGCCTTTTGAGCTTCATCGCGGAATTTCTGCAGGCACATAAGAATGATTGAAGTTAATCCAGAAAAGGAACATTGTTCAGAAGAACTTGATCCTATCTTACCTGGCTTTCTTCGAAATTGTGTTTATTCTCCTCTCTAAGCTGTATGTTGCTTTCACGAAGCAAATTAATCTCTCTCACCTAAGGTCAACCATTTCAAAGACGAAAATAAACAACACAGAAGGATAAGACAAAAAATCACCATAGATAAGGTTTGCAAAATAACAGACGCAGTGAATTTTCATATCCAACAGACAGCCGAATCACACCTGGAGCTGCAAAGACTTGAACTCGTCATCTTTGAACATTAATGTTCTGGCACTATCAGCCTGACTGCGAAGTAAGTCCTGCGCCTCTTTGGCAGAGTTCAATGCACTTTCCAGCTGTATTAACATGATAGAAACATACAAATTAAAAAACAAATAAAATGAAGTGCAATATCACTAGTTTCTAGTAACAGACTATACATGTTCCATCCACCACTACCACACAAAAATTGGCTCCCGTGAATCTTGAATTAAGTCTAGAAAGCTAATTCAATTCATGAAAGACAAATAGATTAAATCGTGTTATACTGCCTTCTGAATGTTCCAAAACATGCACTTCTCTCAGGAGTTGATTTAAGATCAAGGGTTGTCAGTTTCGCCGTGAAAGAAGTATCATAACCATATAAACACAAGCTGCAGTTTTAATGACTGCCGGAGGAGTTAATTATAACTGGATGGATAAATACTGCACAGAAAACTTTGAACGATGTACAATAGCAATTTATAGCACCCCGTTCATAGCAGAAGAAAGAACAGTATACCACAGCACAACTAATAAAACAGAAGGGGTACATTTGTTTTGTAATTATATGTCCAAGCGTTCAACAAGGCACACTACGTAAGGCAAGAATTAGATATTGCAGTTAAGCAGAACTACTCATTGTCCATATAGCGTGTCCGAACGAGTACAAATGCTGATTTGTGCAAGCATAACATACTTCTATCTGAAGCCGTGACTTCTCCTGTTTAAGCAATGATATCTCCGTTTCTGCCTGAAAGAGTCAAAAGGCTTAATAACCGCATGAAAACTACAACGGAAAAACAACAAATCGTATACTTACTATTTCTTTCGATCTGCGCAGGTAGCTGATGACACTATGTAGATCACCTTCTGCCTGTGAGTTAGAGTGTTGTGACGAAAGGCCAGCAATACTCCGATCTTTCTCAGCTAATCGAATGTGCAAAGCTTCTAATTGATTGTGAAGAATTCTATTCTGCAATCATAAAACAAACATAAATTATTAAAAAGCAAAGTATGCTAGATAAACTGACAAGTATGACATAACATGTGACAATAAAATAGTACACCACGCTGACAAGTACAATCCATCACTCCATTTAAATAATAATCCTATCACTCTTACTATTTTAACCTTTAACAGACATAATATAATCATTAAATTAAATACAAAATGTTTGTGTTGAAGTTCTATAAGCCCACTCAAATGTCAAAAGAAAATTTTCAAATATCTATCAGTTCAACTCATCGTGTACTAAACTGTTCGCTAAGGAGCTAAGGCGATGAAACAAATCGTCTGTCGTATGTTATCCAACGAACGAACTAACCATATGATAACCCAAAAAAACCATTAGAACCTGTACAAAATTGATTACTGAAGGACAACGTGATGACACAATATAAAAATACTACTACTACAACAACAACAAAGCCTTTTTATCCCAAGCAAGTTGGGGTAGGCTAGAGATGAAACTGCAGGAGCCAACAAGAGAGGCAAAAACCAACAAGAGATGCAAACCAACCCAAAAGGAAAGGACAAAACAGGGTAAAAAGAGAAAGAACAGAGAGAGAAGGTGAAAATAATACTACATTAAACCTAATTATGACGCAATAAATATTTCTGGAGTAGTCATTTGTTAAGCATGTGAAAGCGTTGCATAAACTTATGTTGTATTACAGACACAAGCTAAAATAACCTGATCGTTTAACTCATTATACTTCCGCAGTGCCTCATCCTTTTCTTTCAATAATCCTATCTTTTCTTGTTCTCCAAATGCCCTTAGAGCATCCTGAAAAGATTGCAGGGTGGGTTAGTCTCTAGAGAACTCGATATAAAGGTATACTTAAGCATGTCAGGGAATCTGAAAATCCAATAGAAGAAACTGATGGCTAGAATTAAAAGAAAAAAAAGGCATGAACGAAGCAATCAGACGTAATTGCCCTCCTTAATGCTTTGCACCACTTTCCCATATCAAAGGGAAAAACATAATCAAAACATATGAATAAAGCATCTGAAGTAAATACTCTATCCAAATACAGCTGCTAGTACATTCTAACAAGCGAAATAAAATGTTTACATTTCTGTCAAGGGTTATGTCAAAACTCGGGTGGCTATATAGTCTGCCATACAAACATGAAAATACCTAAGATTTTTCCACATTACATGTTAAATCAACAATAGAATTGATCGAGTATTTGGTTACCTAGCCACTGCGCGGAATAAATGTTTCTGTACACAACTAACATATACTTAACCATATATTTCACAGAAATAGAAATTCCAATTTTAAGAATCAATCAGCAATTGGCCTCCCAGTAAAGGTATACTCAGGCAATGCTAAAGCCTAGGCCAACGAGCACTATTATGAAAAACTTAAAGAGGAAGTTCAGTTCCTAATCACCACCTTTTGTGGCAAATCGAGTTCAAGATTGGCTAAGGTGTTAATGAAAAGCAGAGCATGAACTATGGAAGTAGAGTGTGGCACGGAAATGCTGGGGACAAAACAAAAGGCTTGCCATAAAAGAAATATTGCCTAAAATATGGAGAAAATAAAATATGGATTGCCAAACATTTCAGCAAAAAAAGAAAAGATATTTCATTGGGTCACAATGGCAGTGCCATTTACATTTTCAGCCTTCTGTGCTTCTGTTGTCTGTCGAAGCATGGTGATTTCATGCTGCAATGAAGACAGCTGCTTAGAAGTATTTGTCAGCTCCTGTATTGTCTCAGATTGCAGGATAACCTACAGAAGAGAAATGTATATAGATCATTTAGTGCATGGAGGATCATTCTAGCTGAATACAAATTGAATCCTTGAATTCATGCATTTGTGACTTGCATTACAGGCATAAATATCGATCAAAAAGATTTAATATGTTATATTACAGCAAGTACAAGACTAGCTTGCATGCGTTAACATTTTGTGCATCATTTGACAGAAAAGGCTACGGTTTGGGGTTTAGGGTTTAGGTAACTGGATACAAATGTTCAATAGCTTAAAATGAAATATTCAGTGACATCACTGAATCAAAGGTACCCCATGACCATAATACCATAAGCAGTAAGAAAGATCAGGAGAAAACATTTGTCCCATTTTTTAAGCCAGGATCCAGCACCATGAGACATACCCTCAATTGCTGCCCTCCAAATCAAACCAACAACCCCCACAAACATAAAACACCTCGAACAAATGTGGTGCTCTAGAAAAATTGTTGACATGTGCATTATCAGATGATACCTGGCGTTCATAGTTATCTTGGGCGATTCGCCAACGCTTATACTGCTCATCAAGAGCACTCTTTGAGGAAGCCAATTCCATCTCTAAATTTTCTATCTGTGATCTGTTATGAGGAATAAAGCAACAACAAAATAATGTCAATCAACTGTGGAAGAATACTAGAAAAGTATTTCATGCTTTTTAGATCATCAAATGCTTACACTTTCTGAGAAATTTCAGTTCTTAGAACTGAAATTTCATTCATGAATGAAGTGGCTTGCTTCTCTCTAGATTCAATAACACTGGCAGCTTCGTCACACTTGATCACATAGCTCTTCTCCATTTCAGATAACTTGTCCCGCAATTTAGCAATCTCATCTTCCATGGCCTTCTTGCCAATCTCCGACTAAAAAGGAAAAACAAAATTGTTGTGCACATAAAGTTAAGGTACAGAAGCTTCACTGGGAGACAGATTTGCTACCTCAGCCTTGTAGTCCTGATGAGCAGATTCCAATTGCTTCAACGCAACTTCATTTGAGTTTGCAATTTCTTTGTACTGCACAAGAATTTTATGGTGGATTCATTAGTCTCAGAAAATAAATGGTGATAAATAAGCAACTTTCCAGGAAAGAAAAATTGATGTGGAGCTCCCACTATCTATAAACTTTGATGTAACAATCTCTTATGTTGTAAGCTCTAATAAATTCCAGAGCAATCAAGCACCACAGCTCCAACAATATGTTTGTAAATTGAAAGATCAGAGGGGATTTGAAATAACATTTCACAACAGTTCCAAGACTCGATAGTTGTACAAAGTGGTTTCACTTTTGTCTTTACTTTTTGAGCGCAGATTTTGTGTCCAGTGGTTCCGGCATCCCGTTAGCAAATTAACATGTTGCATCGCCCTGAAGAGTGTAAATTGGTGACCCTTAGGGGCACCTCCGATCCTCTTTAGTTCAATCCGAGTTCAACCAAATGAATTAGTTTTCTAAAAACTAGTTCATTTGTTTGCACACAAGAGGGTCGAAGGTGCCCCTAAGGATCACCAATTTACAGCCCTATGCATCGCTTAAAATATCATGAACTTAAGTAAATCTGAGAAATTCAGTATCAAATTCATCCTGAATGTCAGGAAACAAAATAAACAAGAATCAATCTGGCACTGTTCACCATGTGACAACATCGCAACATTTTCCATTATGCGTTTTTTATTCTTGCTATCAAACACGAATTTGGAAAAAAGTTTTGTGTACCACATGATTGATTCTTTATGCATTTTTCTTCGAACATTTCAATATGTTGGATTGTCGCACTTTCCGTTATGGGGACGTTGTCACACTGGAACCCCAGGCCATCAGTGAATTTCCCTAAATTTTTTAGTCATAAGACGATTGTATACCTAGGCTATGTTTTTAAGGCGGTAAGGCGAGGCAAGGCGGCTTACCTCCCTCCAATTGCCTAGGCGACGCCTAGGCGTGTATAAGGCGAGGTAAGGCGACGCCATACCCAGTTAAGAAAACAAGAATACGTGCATCCTGGAGGAAGAAAAAGGAAAAGAAAAAAGAAAAAGGAGAAAGAGCTGGAAGGAGAAGACAGCCCAGCCCACAACCAGCCCATAACAAGCCCACCTTACATCTCCCTTGCACGTGACCTGTATAGAGAGGAGGTTATCGTCTTCTCGATGGCTCTCCCAGGCAACCCAGCGCCGCCGCCCTTCTCTCTCTCTTTCTCGCTCTCGATCTCTCGATTCTTTCTCTTCCCTTGCTGTGCGGCCTGCGAGGCCACGACTCCTCCACAGTGGTGCCTGCTCCTCTCTGCTCTCTCAGATTGGTTGCTGCCACCGATTCCTCCTAGATCTCCCGCGACCAAGTTAATCGGAGGGCAATGTCTGCCATCCAGAGGCGCCGGAGACGGCAGGGAGGGGAGCGCTGGCAACTCTTGCCCTTGCTAGCCTATTCCCGTCCCCTTTTTCCTCTCTTCTCCCTCTCTCCCTCACCTTGGCTACTTTCCTGGCAAGGCGACGAGGACGCCCAGAAGTTTTCAGCGCCTTCACGCCAAGCGACGCCTTAAAAACATAGCACCTAGGTATATCAAACTTCCTGAAAAAGTAAAGGCACATCACTCCCCATTTCCCTTATGGGGACGCTGCCAAGCTGGAACCCCAGGCCATCAGTGAATTTTCCTTAATTTTTTAGTGCAGAAGACGATTATATACCTAGGTATATAAAACTTCCTGAAAACGTAAAGGCATATCACTCCCCATAGGAGAAGCGGGCAAATAGCAGCTTTCCGATCAGGGGAGGAGAGAAGAGGAGCAGAGGGGAGGCACCTCACCTGAATCATGTAGTTCTTATTTGCTTGTGCTTCCTCTTTGTATTTTTCCAACTCCTCTTTCAACTGGAGTAGCTCATCATTCTCCTACAAGAGACCAAAATGTTTTTCACTTAAAAACAGGTGATTACACAAGGAGCTGCATAAAGAAGCATCTAACACAGCAGGGTAAGTGATGGAAGCATAATTTTCTGCAAAGGTGCAGTGATGCTCAAAAAAGAAAGAACAACAGGGTGAGGAACCATGGAATCCTTTTTGAATCTTATTGCAGTTATACCAAAGAAAATACGAACATTTACATAGTTATTGCTGGAATACATGGCAAAATAACCTCATAGACACAGTTATTGGCATAAAACAACAAAACAAACCTCAGTTGTGACCGAGGAGCCACGACCACCATCCCTATAAATGACCTAATAGAACAGCAGCACAGTTAGGGGCAAATATGATTATAATAATACAAAAGGCAGATCACAGGAAAATGATGTACAATTCAAATCCATTTCAAAAGCCAGCCATGAACAAAACCTGTTATGTTTTACATCATAATGGCTATATGTTTTACATCATACGAAAAATTTGATTTGAAATATTCAAGATAGGAATATCAGTGAAATAAAATTAAAAATGGTTCTTTCCCCCTTTTTTCCATTGGCGTGTACGGTTCTGCCATTGTTAATGTATCATGGTTTAACACATACCCTACAAGGTCCGGAGCGTCATACTGCTGCTTCCCATCAGTTCGATATTTCACTATTTATGGATTTGGGGTTCCAGTTGCATGTGAAAGGCACCGACTAGATTATCATTTCATACTGTCTACTATGGTTCGGTTTATAGATGAAAAGTAGAAACTGATGAAGACTACTCCTTCCGTTTTTAAATTGTTGACGCCGTTGACTTTTTAAATTACGTTTGACCATTCGTCTTATTCAAAATATTTTAAAAATTACCATATACCTTGTTATGAATTGTTTTATTACTAAAGAAAATTAAAGCATAACTTATAATTTTGTATATTTGAGCTAATATTTTGAATAAGAGGAATGGTCAAACGTAACTCAAAAAGTCAATGGCGTCAACAATTTAAAACAGAGGGAGTATTGGTTGTCAAAGTATATAGCCAAATTTCGAAATTCGAAGCCTGCAAATCAATAGTTTAAGATTAATCAACCTTTCTTGATTTCAGCTTCGCCTCCAAATCTGAACACCTTGCCTGTAGAAAAGTTTGGAATTAAATCTATCATCACATCACACATATGATGTGGTGTACAATAAGAAAACTACACACCTCTGCAACAGCAGCCCTTGATTCAGCATCAGAAGCAGCTTTCCATGAGGTTTGCAGCTCCTTTCTCATATCCTCCACCTGCTTCATGCAGCTGTCAAATGCATTTTTCTTCTCAAGCGTCAGAACGCGAACATGGTCCCGCTGCTCCTGAAGCTCCTTTTTAAGTTCAGCCCAATCTCTCTACAAAACAATTCAGACTATGAATAAGGAGGAAAGTGCACAACTCCATGAATTTGAAAAGGAAAAAGAAACCAATAAAATAATAAGTTATGCTTTGAGCTGTTAATCAAGCTAGCACACAAGAATAGTAACCAAAATTGTTTAGCCCAAAAGCCAGAGCACATAGGAAAAATGCGCTTGTGGAGATCATGCATATTCAGCAAGAATTAGTTCCAAACAGGACACTTACTTCTAGTCGCTTAATGTTATCCTCATGGCTTTTCCTTTCCACAGACCTTGCATTCTGAATTATTCACAGGTTAACAAAGAGGCACATAAGTTTCATGAATTTACAACTCGTGTAAAAAATGCATACCTCTTGAACCTCCTTGGTGATATGTATCGTGTCAATTGTAGCCTGCCACACAAGATATCTCAGTGCCACATATGTAGCAGAATAAAATCAATAGCCTCTGTAGCAGTCTAAGATGCAGAAACGAGAAGCAAAAAAAACCTGTAGACGATGCACTCTCTCGGTCAAATCATGGACTTCATCTGACGCTCTTTTCTCCGATTTTACTAGAATTTCTTTTTCATGCTTCAAAATAGACACCTAGAATATCGGGAAGTAATTTCAGAATTCAGGACAGTCAACTTATTGAATGGGTTTACTGACTTTCAATATACCTCCATTGACAGCTTCCTTGAGTTCTCCTCTAAAGCTTGCTTCGAATCTGAATTTTCACGTAGTCTTTTTTCGTAATCAACTACCAGATGCATCAACTCCGCATTTCTCAGCGAGACAGAATTAGCTTCTTTTCTCTGTTTGTACAGGAGTATAACTAAATAAGGATGAGGCATAGAGTAGAAGAGTTACCAATTATCATAGCCTAAGAAAATAAGAACTCCCAAATTAATTGCTGAAGAATACATTTTGAAGAGAAGATAAAAATATCAGCACACAAAAAGAACCTGATGCTCAAGCTCTGCAGCAAATCCATTAAGTCTATCTCGAGCAAACTCAGCTTCAAGGACTGCCTTATCACGCTCAGACCGCAGTGACACAAGCTCGGTCCTGAAATGACGACAATAAGTACAAATCAGGTGCAAGTACAAACCAGAAAGAACATCACATAGTAAAACTTTGATCAGTAGGCCTTCTCCAAACATACAAAATTTAAAAGGGCACACAAGAGATTAACATCTCATTTTCTGCAGATGAGGTGCATTTTTTTTTTTTGAGTTTCAGATGAGGTGCATTGGCAGTTCCTTCAACATGTTATCAGGAATAGGCCACAACAGAGTCGGCCATTATCAGAGGTTAAGGGGCTAAAGTGCAAAGCTCCCACAATTTTTTCAAACACCAAATCTTCTGATGTCAAAGAGAATAAACCAATTCTGAACCATTTGACAATATTATCTGATCTGAATCAACATATTCGCTTAATGCCTAATATTATCTGACAAACTATGGCAGCAGATTAGGCCTGTATGCATATGTGTACACCTGCCTGTGACACCAAAGCTTTACTGTTTTCTTCCTATAACTCTCAACAATCTTTGTCCCATGAGATGTTACCTACAATAATTACAACTCATGCAATAAACAAAAAGAAAAAGGAAATAAGAGACAACCTCAACTTATTTAGCTCTTCATCAAGGCTTCTGGCTCGCTCAGAAACTTGCTCATAAGCTTTCTTTGATACTTCCTATAAAGAGGAGAAAGAAAATACAAAAATGGCATACATCAAAATCGCAATATACAATTAGCTACAAGGAATGTTCAAATCGGAAAATTACCTGTGATCCTTCAAACAGAACCATCAGATCCGTTCTGCCGCTATCTAAATATTAAAGGATTGCCGTTAGGTTAGCTAGCACACTAGAGCAACAATATACAGTCAAAGAGACATGACAGTTGATACCACTACCCACTACAGTCTGTTGTCAACCCCACTCAAGTATGACAGATAGTTAACTAATTGAAGGAAAAAAGGGTTAAAATAACCATAGTAGAACAAACCTTCAAAATTATTCGGTACTGATTCAACATTTGAACGAGTCTTCTGCTGTTCCTCGCACAGCTTCCGGTACATCGCCACCTACCGGGGCAAAATAACTATCTTAGGGTTCATGTGGTATGCAGATACTAATTTAAACTTTTACACAAAAGGATTTGTAAAGCCATGGAAAAAAGCAAAAAGACATACGGATCGATGAAGAGATTCAATCATTATTGCTTGTTCCTCAGATTTCTTCATCACTTTTTCAACTCTAGATGCAGCATCGTCCACAATTTTCTTCAACTCGATTTGGAAGCTCTCCTAAAAGATAACGAAATAAAGTTATATCTGATCACGCCTTTGAACTCAGAATAAAATGTGTTATACACAAACCGAAGAGTGAAATTTCTGCGATCATAAAAAAAATAGCCACACGTCATACTTACCCTGAGTTCCATGTCTTTCTTATCGAGATCAGCGGAGAGCATATGAACTTGATTCCGAAGTTGAACATTTTGCTGAACTAATCCATTGATATCTTTAAATGTCATCTGGCAAACAGAACCAAATGTGAGACGAATTAACAGTAGTACGAGTATCCCCAAGAAGAGTAGCATGCAAATATGAGGCTTACACTGTCCTTGATATTGTTTTCTTCATTGGAAACGCTGTTGGCTATACTAGCAGAAAGAGCACCGAGACCCACATGTGGAAGACTAGAACCACAACGAAGCTGTATATCTTGACACTCTTTTAAAAGAACAGAGACCTACAAATATTTGGAAAGTGAATCATAGAATAAAAAATAGGATATGCTTCGGCCATTTACTACACAAATGATGCATAACAAATATAGTTCATATCATTGTGCATATGCTAATTTTGACATACAACAACAACAACAACAATAAAGCCTTTTTATCCCAAGCAAGTTGGGGTAGGCTAGAGATGAAACCTGCATATGCTACTTTTGACATATTGGAATTTATTTTGGAGAAACTTCAGACATGGAAGGATAACCACCTTGTTCGAAAAAAGGACAACCACCTCACAAATAGAAATTTTCTGAGGGCTGACATAACTATAGGTTGCTCCAAACAAACAGAAATAAGTCGCAGAGTTGAAATACTCACTTGTTTCTGCAGGTCATCAATTTCCTTCTGTGCAACACTATGATCCCGTTCCCTCCTTTTCAGCTCTGACTGGAATATACATCGATGTTAAAACATTTTTCTTGTTACATGAGAAACCTATCAGCATATAGTGTCTTCATACCTTTAAATTCCTAATAGTATTTTCGAAATTATCATGCTCCAGCAATGCTTGTTGCAGTTTCTGGTCCATTAGAGCATATGCTTCGACCATCCTCTCATGCTCAGCTGACATCAGAAGAATTAAACGCTCAGAAATGGTTGAGGCATGACAAAATAAGCACTATTGCAGTGCTTTCATATAATCGAGCAGTGCTGTTTTGCTTGTGGGCTATTTCCAACAGCTACAAGCATTCACTGAAAACTTACCTCGTTCATCTAGAATAAGTTCAGCCTTCTCTTCTATTTCATGCAAAACCTGTTTCACAAAAGATTTTAAAATACTCAAAAAATGATCTGGTAATAAATATAAGTAAGGAAAACATTGTATCGAATGCATAAAGCAACTACAGCTTATCTACCAGTGAAGAAAAAAAGACGAATAAGTAGTCTCCACTTTCTTATTTAGCATAGCACATATAGATGAAAATACTAAAAAAAAGCATGTGTGAACAAGGTCGGCACTACAATATTAGATTCAAAAAAGAAAAACCCATTTTTTTCCTTCATTATTCTTCAAGGAGCCTACCCCAACTTGCTTGGGATAAAAGGATTTTTTGTTGTTGTTGTTGTTGTTGTATTCTTCAAGGAGTGAAAAGAGTACTGATGGTTATGTTTCATGAACATTGCACACATATAACTCATCCCGAAAAGGTAGGGGGAGAACAGTAAAATAAGAGCATAGATATGGAGAAACTTGTTTAAGAAAAATAATGAAGCATTGGGAAAAGATTCATGGTATGCAGAGAACACAGATCAACGTAAGGACCAGGTTTTATTATGGGAAAATATACAGGGTAGTCATTTTTACAGGTTGTATACTATCTCCTACCTTTGTATCGCAAAGAGAAACTTTTTCAAACAAAAATAAGAATGTTGCAGAGTAACGTCAAAAAGAAAGTAGCGGGTAAGGTACTAAAGGTGCCCTCCATGCAAAACTGTATCCATGAACAATTGGCACAGTTCATTATATGCATTTGCATAGCAGAATACAAGGATGCTTCATGCCATTCAGCAATCTCAAAAAAAGAAAGGGATGTGGAAGGGAAATCCACAACCACATTGATTTCCAGACCCACTTGAGCACTGCACGCTGGATTTGTGAAGGTTAATCCCTTTCCATTTTCTTTTAAAAAGCAATTATCACCTACCAGATCCCATCAAAGCTAATGATTGTTTCAAACCACTTTGTCGTTCGAGACTAGAATAGCTATAAAACAAAGACCTGCTATGGGGAGAGTCCAAATTAAAAGAGAATAACAAGCATGATATTTACCCTTTCCAAAACTGCTTCTGCGTGTCTTCTTCCCTGCCTTTCATGACGTAAAGCATCAGTAGCCTCTTGGTATTTCTCATATATCTTAGCAAGCTGATGATGCAATGGAAATTATCAAGAACTTGAGTGGTGAGAACAATTATAAGCAATTATAAGAGTAAAAGAGATCAGACATACACTCCAACCATCACGAAGAAGAGAAGCAGCTAATGCGGTTCCAGAAACCCCACTGGGTACTTTTGGAAAAATCATTAGGTCATTATGATTCATTGTGTCAGAAAGAGGCCTGTAAAATAGGAGCAGGAATCAGGTACAACAAAATAAAAATTGAAAGCAGGAACAGTTATTAAGGTCTAATAATTAAGGGCATATTAGTCTTTAGTATTGAGTCCTTTTCCTATTCCAATATGGTACTCATGGAACTTCTATACAATGCCTTCATGGGGTTATGATTCAATACAAAGTCTATTCATAACAATACTAACTACCAAACAAGTTGAAGCAGACCGCGTCCAGTGCTAAGCTCTTTGTCACAAATAAATGAGATAACCTCACAGACGATGTTGTCTCATATGTGAAGAAACCCAGCATCAAAAACATCCTAGATATGAAGAAATAAAATAGACAAGGATCAATCTGGCCTTGTTCATCATGTACTAACAGGACCACCTGTTTTTGAATCTTGATATCAGATGAATTCGAATGGACTTTTGCAGATTTACGCATGATTTATATGAATTTTTGTAAACATAGCTACATGTTGAATTATTGCATTTTCGCTAATGGGGACCCAGAAACCATGTTCACCATAAACAAATTTTAGGTTAGTATTCAAGTTAAATTTGTATGCCCTACAAGTTAAAACTATTGCACCTCGAGGGGGGGGGGCGATTTGCAATAATGTTAATACCATATGTGCCACTGGTATCTCAGTGACACATGGGGCCCACCCATGTCACTGACAGTGGCATATACGGGATTGTACAAACTGCAATGTTGTAAGAAATTATTTGTTTGCAAGATATATGAACCCAAATACAATCATATTTAGAAGGATCCAAACATAGAAGATAATTCAATCCATCATAACAGAACAACAACTCAACAAAGCCTTTTTATCCCAAGCAAGTTGGGGTAGGCTAGAGACGAAACCATCAGGAACCAACAAGAGAGGCAAACCAACCAAAAAAGAAAGAATAAGAAAAAAAACAGGGTAAAAACAGAAAGAAGGGGGTGAAAAAGGTAAAAGATCAAAGGGCTAAGGTAAAAAAAAAAGGGGGAAGGGGGGGGGGGGGGGGGGGGGGGGGGGGGGAATCAAGGTTCCGGCGCGTGGATTGCTTGCTCCCACTCTCTCCTATCCACGGCTAGCTCCTCAGCAATATTCATCCATCATAACAGACAGTACAAGAAATTCTTGACGTCTTAAATATTACTGTGGTTTTTCTAGATTTCCATACAACTATTGCACGGTGAGGGGATTTTGCATTAGACATGCCCCATAAGATAATCGTATTACAAGGATCTGATACAGACAGAGGATGATTATCCAACCAACATAAGTGAAGGATACAATAACAACAAGAAGAATGTCTTTCAGTCCCAAGCAAGGATAATAAACAGAATTCTTGTAGTGTTCAAAAATCATTAGTGTTATTCTGGTTTTCCATCAGAGTAAATAAAGACGAGTTTCAGAAATCATACAGTTCATGCATTGCTGTATCTACTAAGTCAGCAGAGTCTGGTGCAACGCTGCTCAATGGAACAAGGCTCAATTCACTGGATTTCCTTGTATTCTCCAGATCAAGTTCACACTTTTCAAGTTTCTGCTTTAAGTTGGCAGCTTCCTGCAGCAAGAAGATCGCATAGTGGAGGGAACATATCAAAAATCTTGGTTATCCTGGATTTAGTAAACTAGCAACTGACCAGAACCTTGTTAGAAACTATTAAAAATGTGTATATATACCTTTTCAAGGTTTATCCTGGATAAGGTCTCTTTCTCAAGCTTTTCCTTGTATTCATCTTCAACTTGGGTCAGATGTGTCTAGTTTGTAGGAGAATTGAGCAAGAGTATTTACTGTCAGAACCAAAAAAAACAGGAGAATGAGTTGTAAGCGTGGTATAAAAGCAAAGACATTACCTCCAGTGCTTTAATAACACCTTCAAGCTCCCCAGCCTTTTTTGACCATTCCTCGGAACTTTCTTTGTGAAGTTCAGCAAGTTTCATGACCTGAATATCAAAAGCTATTGTAAATACCATCTCACTAGAGAACAAAAATAGTGTGACAGATAATACAACCTAAGTAAGGAACATATGGTGGGACAGATAGTACATCCTAGGAAAAGAACATTACACGATACCGAGATGATATGCAACAACAAAGGGTAGTAAACTACTCAATGTAGGCACACAAAAAGGAATAGTCATAGCACTGCATCAGCTATCCATAATGAGTCATAATCGGGAAATATGATCAAATATTAACAATCTGTGTTAAAAGTCTCATCCAAACAACTCAGCAGGCACAGCAAACATGTTTGGTTAGACTGAACACCACCAAGATAGGTAGAAGAATACAAGGCAGCAGCACTTGTTTCTCAGACAGTCAAGCAGACAGACAGAAAGACAGAGACGGAGACGCAAGTTCTGTTCAAAGACAGTTGATATACAAAACAAGAGCAGGGGCAAGAATAAACAGTAAGCAAGAGAACCATACCGTTGAAAGCTCAGCACCAAGACGTTGTTCATTAGCAGCTGCAGCATCCTTTGTTGAGCACAACTCCTTCAATCATCAAAATGTGGAAGAGCGAAACATTAGATATCAAACACTAATATCACATTCATCTGTTTGAAAGTTTACCTTTTCCATGTTGGATACCCTATTCTCCAGCTCAGAAATCCGTTCTTTGCTTCGCCTCAAGGAGCTAGAAGATTCAGACAGCTCTCTTTCAAGCTGAAACATAAAAGGCAAGGTGATGTGTTTGAAATCATATCTATCATGTCATGAATTAGATCACAAATACCAACCTCTGCAATCTTAGCAGCCATCCTTGCCTCCTCATCAATATTTGCTTTCCTTAATTCAGCTAAGTTCTTAGCTTTTGCTTTCAGTTGTTCATCAAGCCAGAGATGATGCTTTTCAAGCAGCTCCTTCTCCTGATAAAGCAAAGCAAACTAAATAATAACCAACAGTGACCCCATCCAGATATATGGGTAAACCTAGGCAGCTTTAAATAGCCAAGAGTATTTGAACGGCAGTAGTCGTCCTAACATCAAACATTTCAGCCAGATGGAGTACTGACTTTCAAAAGAACGTACCTCGGTAATGCGGTTGCATGTTGCCTGACAATGGGTCAACTTAGCTTCAACTTCTTGTATCCTAGCCTCTTTACTAGCAGAAGTGTCTGCCAAATTTACCTAAAAAAACGAATCCAGATTCCACATTAATTTTCCACAAAATGCAGAATATATAGCCAATCTCGATATAAGTGAGCCTCAGAAGCTCATAAAGAAAAGGCAAAACAAAAACTTTGCAAAGTGTGGCAAGCCAGTACATACTTCTTGAGTGGATAAATAAATTGTCCATTGCAGCTTAGGCAAGAGAAGACATGGAAATGAGTGTATAAGCTACGGAAGCAGTAGTAGGGCCAATGCTGGGTGGCGCTTAGTGAAATATTCAGATGTCACTAGTTTAAGAATACACTCCAAAGAGTAGTAGACTAGTCTAAGTTCACTCTAACTAGCGTCAACAAAAAAACAACAGGAGGGATTCAGTTGCATAGAAAAAAATTGTCATGTGATCCTATACCCTATATTCGCTATGTATTGGGTGATTAGGCCTCCAAATGCACTGATTAATGTAAGTTATAAGCGTAAGCTAAGTGAACTGAAGAGCTCACTATCTTATCATAGTAGCTCTGGATGATGCCATCCTTCTCTTTAATCTCAACATCCCTCTGCTCGATCAGCTCCAGTGACTGAAATTTGGACTTGTGCAGCTCCGATATTTCGACTTTCAGCCTCTCCACCTCGCCATCCTTAGCAATCTATAACACCAGTAATACCAAGTGATCAGCGCACCAAGCTCAAGCAAACAACGCGATCAATGGACTGAGACCACGAGTTTTAAATTCGTACCGCTTGGATGCGAAGCTGATGTATCTCCGCCTGAGAGGATGCAAGCTCGGCGGCGCGGCGCTCGGAGGCGGCAGCGAGCTCGGCGACCTCAGCCTGGGAACGATCGAACTCGGCAGAGAGGGAGGCGTAGCGCTGCTCGAGGAGGGCACAGGTCTGCTCGGCAGCGATCGCGGCAGCATCGGCCTCGGCGCGGACGGTGTCCACCTGGCGCCGGAGCTCGCGGATGGCCGCGTCGGCCCGTTCGGCAACGGCAGCCGTGTCACCGCCGAGGAGCCGAAGCTCCTCGTCGGACATGAACAGCGGCATCGCCGCGGGCCGGGGGAACGCGCCCTAGCCCGCCTGGGATCGCAGGATGGCTCTAGACGGTTCTAGGGTTTGGCGACCGCCGCGGGGAGGGGTGGCGGTGGTGGCGGAAGGGCGGAAGCAGAGAGGGAAGGGAGACGGAGCGGAGGAGATGCGAAGCGGCGTGAGCGAATGCGGTAAATATTAGGTCCGGAAGCGTCTATGGAACATGGAGTAGTGGGCCTCGGCCCTCTGTCTCCAGGAGAGAAACAAATGGGCCAGAAAAGCCCAGCTAATATTGGGCTAGATTAGATTATTTGATTTTATTGGGCTTGCGGCGCTACTAGTTAGCGTGTGGCTTCAAAATGACAAGCATAGCGACTTGGCGCGCCAATCCTATACGTAGCCCGCCCTATAAAATCCTTTGATAGAACATTTTGAGATTCATGCGAACGGACATCGAACGGCTCACGCACGCAGCTGGTTGAGAGAGAGAGCACAGATGGACAACACGTGGCGCATTCTGATTGGAGCGGGTGAGAGGTGGGAGAAAAAGAAACAATTTGCAAACGTTAAACGCATTTTTCTCTTAAACCATAAGTCCGTTTTCGAATCCGTTTGAACCTACGTGTTTGTTACAATTAATTCTACCAAATGAGATCCAATTTGAATACTTTTTGAATTTTTTAAATTTTTAAATTTTCGTCAACATTTTGAATGTACTGTGTCAACATTTTTTTTGCACTGCGTCAACATTTTAGATGTGCTATGTCAACATTTTTAGCGAAAATGTTGACTCAATTGTTTGAAAATGTTGACATAGACTTACGAAAATGTTGAAACTGGTGTTTGAAAATGTTGACAATTACTTGATAGGCTAAGTTGCCTTAAGTAGGCCGAATTTGGTGGGCTATTGGGCTGACCTACAAGTTGAATCCTGTAGGACGCCCTATTTATAGGAGGTCCCGACTTGGCGAGTCCGAAAACATTAACAATTTGCATCCGTACTCCGTAGAGGAACCACTGCTCAATTCAAGTTAAATTTCGTCCAAATTCGATTTAAAACTTATAATCGGCTTTCGGAACGGTTTTACTTTTTTTTGCAAAAACCAAAAAACCAACCCGGTCCGTTTTCCTCGACTGCATGGGTAAGTGGAACCCTTTCAGGCAAACAATTCTGAAAGCCCGATCGTGTGTCCCGGCTAATATTTGATCTTCTGTGTGAACCACGCGATTAGCTCCGAGTTACGTACTACCTTGACGAAATATTTTGCTGTTGGGCTCTGACGATCATCAGTTCATCACTCTTCATGCATCAATGATAGCCTCGAAACTCATCGCAAAAAAAAAAAATGATAGCCTCGAAAGACGAGGTTCAGAGCAATGGTATGTTTTCTTTTGACATGAGAGCAATGGTATATTTGTGTAAGGTGTAACCATCGCTGTGGTTTCTTCCTCATCTTGCACTGAAAATGGTATGAGCCGCGATCAGCAACATGTGCACGTGCCGAGCCAGCTTGCTTTCTTACGCCTGATGGTTCCTGAACATGACCGGTAAAGAAAGATTGCGAGAGAGGTAACGATCACGCAACATGCCAATACTTCGCTTTACTGGCTGCTGCTCTCATCCTTTCCGTTCTCTGCGAAATGCCGCAGGAATATCTCGGTAAATGGAGTCTTCGTTGTGCTCGGGTCAGACAGAGGGACCAATGCAGCGAAGGAGCTCTTTTCGACCAAAGAGATCTGAGGAGTTGAACCGAACGCCTGCTGGCTCCAGCCTTATTAAACCATAACCAAAAGCCGGACGGGAAAATATTAAGTGGAAACCATCTATTCGGTGGAATCGTGAAAACCCTCTCAAAAAACTTATTTAGGAGTTTTCAAAAATTATGAAACTTGGCATACGTGTAGAAGATATAGTGGTAAACATGCACACAAAATTTCACATCAAAACTCGTTATCCATTAAAAGATTAAAAAATAACAAATTATGATGAAAGAGGACAAAAATATTGCACGGTCACTGTTCTGTCCTTTTCCTCCTCTTTTTTCATGATTTGTTACTTTTGTATCTTTTATCTTTTAGTAAAAGTTGAATTTGGATCTGAAATTTTTTATGCATGTTTCTCGCTATGTCTTCTACACATATGCCAAGTTTCATAATTTTTGAAAACTTCTAAATAAAATTTTTGAGAGGGTTTTAACGATTCTACCGAATAGGTGGTTTCCACTTAATATTTTCTCAAAGCCGGACTCATATGAGCATTACAGTGAATCACATCACATGAACATCTTTATTTTTTTAATCTGTATCACATCTTCAAATGGGGAGGTACTTTATTCTGACTGTTTGCAAGCAGACATGGAAGATGCCTTCGGCAGTTCAGCTACTACTACAAAGCACAAACCCCGTGCTTTCCTAGTCTGTCATTGCAGTTGCAACTTGCAAGGCAGAGGCTTGTGGTTGAATACTCGAATGCATAAGCTGAAATCAAACTGAAGGCTGGCGCTGACCGCATGCCAAGATTAACCAGTGGTTAGACAGGGCTGACTCCTATTAATTATGGTGAGCCGTGGCTAGCACAGTGGGCTGCCTACACTAACTACTGGCCATTAATCTGCAGCGGAACAGTCACCTTCTGCATTGTTCAGAGTACAGTATCAAATTGCAGGCTTTCAGAGGCATGTGTAAACAAGTAGTATTTTTACAAGTACATAACTCTGTTTAGGTTGTATGGCATCGGTTTCGAAACGTTACCATTTGTCCTGTTCTGTATCGTCAGCAACAGCTTAAACAAATGTGCGTGCCGCAAATTGGCATTGCCGACGCGAATACGCATGATGAGGTTCAATTCCAACCCAGAAGGCTCCGATGATTCCACCAACTGCAGCACTGTGAGCCTATGATTTGTCTATTTCGCATGACATGAAGGACAACATATACTCAAAATACTAAAGGAACACAGCAATATCATGAAAAGCTATGCTATTGATTCCCAATTGCTAGACAGTACCAAGTACATGACATTTCTTGTTTAAATCTAACTACTTTGTTCACATTTAAGGTGCAAACGTATCGACAACGCAAAGCAGTCTCACTAACAAACGCCGGCTGACGAAGGCCTGAAAATTTACACGGATTCAGGCTACTACCACTTTTAATTCACAAGCAGTCCTGTCGTCCCGAGGTATAACTCCAACTCACAATATGCAAATGTAGCAACTCTTGTGAGCTAGTACAGGTGAACACCGGAAATACAGGTTCACCGGTCAATGAGTACACCCCTACTATTACGTGTGACTGCACATCTTGATTAGCTCCCGGCTTCGTCGATACTTTGCAGCGACGGCCGCCATTGCCGATGCCGCGCACCGGAGCTCCGGTTGCCGTTGTCCTGGCGCGCCAACTGCAGTCAGATGAGAGTAATCAGAAATTCAGAAGATGGAACCTTCGCATGTGGTGATCGTTAAAAGAATAGAAATAAAAGATTCTCGAAATGATTCTTTCTCCTGACATCTGTTGAAACTCGATTTATTTTATCCCCTAATCTAGTGCTGTACTTTCTTCTGGATGCTAGTATAGCTATAGTGGTAGTACCATTTAGTTATCTACATGCTGTCCTATAATGCTCTTCTTTGCATGTTACCTGGAATGTGGGTGTAGTATATTTAGATAAGGTCCTCTTTTTTTTTTGGCAGCCAAGAAATGTTATGATTCCTGCAGCTAAACTGCTAAAGGGCCATGATTTCCACAATAATATGGACAGATTTTTTGTTCGAGAAAAATAATAAGGATTTTTTGTTCGAGAAAAATAATAGCTGCAACACAATTCCAGTGACAAGCAAGAGGACATCTGATAGTCACGAGGACAGGAGCAACCAACTACTCGTAGCAGCGAAGCCATTAAAGGCGTCTGGATCATCATGGCGAGAGCGTGCATGGGGGCATCGGAAAAGTAGTTGGATTGAAGAGGCAAGTCGAATCCGTGTAAGGAGACGCCTACCTGATCAAGACTGGCGTCCAAGGCCTCGTCGTCGTCGTCGACGACGTCCTCGGCCGCGCCCCTGGCCTTGCTCTGCTTCGACTCCAGCAGCTGCTGCTGCGCCTTCCGCAGCTTCTCCTCCTTCCTCGCCTGCATCGCCTTCGTCACCTCTGCGACCAGACCACACGCGATGACACTGTTAGTTTTCTCCATCAATTTCACGCACAGCTGAAGGTAGAGAGAGAGAGCGGTGGTCGCGATTCGATCGGAAGTCGGAAAAGAAAATTACCGTGGGTGGTGATGAGTCGGTAGGCGTGGCCGAGGAGCAGCGTCTCCTTGGGCTTGAGCAGCTTGACGCGGGTGAGGCGTACGGTGCGTCGCTCGCCGTCCGCGGCGTCGTGGCGCTCCTCGGCGACGCGGAGCGTGACGAGCGCGACGTAGTGACCCGGGTTGGCGCGCATCACCTCGGCGGCGCTGGTGGACCAGTAGAGCCGCTCCACCCGCCCGCCCGGGTGCTGGACCACCACCGCCGCGGCCTCCGCCGCCTGGCAGTTGCCCATACTGCTGCGCTGTGCTGTGCTGGGCGCGGCCTCGCTAGCTAGACCACCACCGGGTTGGTGTTGGTGGTGGTGTCTCGCAGGCCGGCCGGAGAGCGCGGCGAGGAGCGGAGCGGAGCAGGTGGTGGTGTACAGTTCTGGAGCGGGGGCGAGCGAACCGCTCAAGCGCCGAGCCGGTATATATGCCGACGAGCCACGTACTGACCGTCGCACCTACCGTTTCTTTTCTAGTAATTTTCTTCCCTCTGCCGTTGCCCCTCCGCTCCACCCTGCCACACACGCCGCGTGCTCGATCGGATGCTCGTGGCTCGCACAGTCGCGCCTCGCGTGAGAGACCCTGCCGCGCCGGCGTCCGCGGCCGCGCGCGGCTCTGGCGTTCGTTCGTCTTCGTACGTGCTCTGGCGCACGGGACTCCGACGGGCGAGAGAAGCGCGCGGTGAAATCGGCGAAAAGATCTTTGCGCGTCGCCGGGGAAGGGAACCCGCGCGAGCGGATCGTTTTCGGATGGGTTAATTGCCCTCACCCCACTCGTAAATGCGACCATCTCCGAAACCCCATTAGTAAAGGACGCTTCTCCTGAACACCACCCGCGAACGCGCCCGCCACTCCAAAATACTAAAAGGCTCCAAATCCAACTTTTCTCTTCCCCATTTGCCCCTAGCCGCAGCATCTTCCTTTGTGCGTTCCCCTGCGAGTGCGAGAGCTCGTCGGAGCTAGTCTCTTCCATGCGGCTGCCCGAGCTCGCCGGAGGGGCACCGGCCATCTCAAGAGCGACTGCCTCGCCACTGGGCCGCGCGCCAGGCAGGTCGCCACGGCCGCGTGTGCTCGTGCGCCGCCCCATGTCGCGCCTACCTCGCCGCCGGGCCGCGAGTGCCCGTCGCGCCGCGCGCAGGCAGGCCGCTCCCTGCCGCGCCCGCCTCACAGCCGGTTCACGCGGGCCCGCTGCGCCGCGCTCAGGGCAGGCCGCCCCCCGCCCCGCCCCGGCTACACGCGCGCGCCCCTGCCGTCGGCGACGCCGACCAAATCGACCGTGCGACGGTGCCGGAGGGGGAGCCGAGGCCGACGCGGCCTGCGCTCGCCATGGGCATGGCCGCAGCGAAGGGGCCCGCCTGTTGCCGAGCAATAGGCGGATTACAATAGCACCGGAGAAAGCCAGTGGCGAGGCGAGCCGCGCGGACGACGCGGCGGCAGGGGAGGCGAGCCGCGCGCCCCCAGATCTGGGCGAGGGTGGCGACGGCGGCGGCGCAGGAGACGGGGTGACGGCGAGCGGGCACGCGCTGCAGGGGCGGGGCGACGCGGCGGCGAGCGCGGCGCATGGGAGGTGCCCGCGGGGCGGCCCAGCTTCCTGTCCGGGCGCGCGTGATAGGGGCGGCGCAGTGAGCTCGCCGCTTGCGCGTCGGGCGTCGCGGCGAGCTCTCGCGCTCGTCCGGCGGGCCGGCGTGCGAGGCAGGGGCGGCTCGCCGGCGCGGCCGGGAATGGGCCAGCTATTGGAAGAATGGCAGGGAAGGGCAAAATCGGAAGTGAAAAGAGAGATATGGAGCCTTTTGGTGTTTTAGAGGGAGAAGTGAAGTCACAGATGGTGTTTAGGAGATGTTCTCTTTACTGATGGTGTTGAGGAGAGGGTCACCCTTATTAGTGGTGCTGAGGCAATTCACCCGCGCGAGCGGATCGTTTTCGGATGCCTTTTCGCCGCCGTCGCACGTGAACGGACGGTAGAACGTACGCGTTGAGGAGTTGTTTGTACTCATCGGGAAGTTCGCAGCGTGACCACCACAGCCCGGAGGAAATCGCCCATCAATCGGTCGTTTTCGCGGGGCGGCGTGCGGACGAGGGAGGTCGAATCGACCAGCGGGTCTTGCTTCCTGCTCCTCTCCCTGCTGCGTACGTTTGGCCTCCACCCCCGGCCATTGTTGCTGCTTATGGAAATGAAAAATCGGGCAGAGCTCTGCCATGGAAAAAATGTAGCCCGCGCCACCAGACTAGCCTGCTGAGTCCATGCACATGGCAATAGGCAGTACTAGCTACCAACAGCCTGCCGACGTGTCCGCCGATTACTATTCTTTCCTGCCTAGAAGATGCTTCCACAGTTTCAACCTCCACTTGTTGTTTAGTATTGTGAACTTTGAACTCGTAAGAATTCATGACCAGAGACAGCAAAATCTTGTCGGCATTCTTCAATTTCTTTCGGAGGATCATGGATTGGTACCTGAGTATTTTTCTGAAGTCCCTGTCACCCCGTAGGTGAATGTAACAAATTCCAGTTCTGGATCCACCTGCTGGTCGATCCAGGTCGTCAACTTATTCAATGATGGGCCTACTACACCTCGCTAACATCCGGGATGCAGCTTCGCAGTTTTGTATTTTGATAGAGCACCAAACGAGAAACAAATTATTGTACTGTAGATAGATATATTCCGCAGTATCCCGTTGAGAACCAAGTGTGTTGGCTAGTATTGGGACTATTCTTTTGTGTATCTGCCACGGAGATGCTTCAAAATGACAATTCATCGCTATACCTTGCGCCGTCTTATGAAAAGGGAGGGTAAAATCTAAATTGGCGTCAGAACTATACACTCCCCCACACCGAGGTATATACAATTCCCCCACGCTGAGCTGGGCCTCACAACGATCATTTGATACAACTTCATTTGCGGAAGAATTAGTTGAGAATAATAAAGAGAAAAAGGCTTTGCCATCATGCCAGGCATCAAATTGAATGCCACTACAATATATGGTAACCGCACCTCGAAGCTCAAATGGTGCAGGAAGTACAATGCAATATACAAGTCTTTTTGCGGCTGCTTATTTACAAATGCCATCGGATACGCCGCATATCGTGGCTTAATAATGCTGCTTCAGTCAGTATTATATTACGATGACTTGCACGTCAAATTGTTCTACTCTTTGCTTGCTTCCTGATAATAGAAAGGATGGAGTTAAAAAACTGGGACGACCATTCTGCTGCTTGCCTTCCAACCAGCAGCTTCCTGAAAACAAGCCAGTATAAAAATTGTGTCAGACATACTTCACTGGGAAGAAAAACGAAATCTTGTATGTTAGGTACTCATAGTTTATGTGCTTATATGAGATGCTTATGGTTTGCCCAAAATCGATCGAGACTTGCAGAATCGTGTCTCCTCGCCGCCAGGGCAAGTGGGCAACGAGTACGGTCATGCATTTATGCTGACGAGGCAGTTGGGTCTAGCTTTCGTATGCAGGTTTTGCGCTAGCTTTTCCGGCCATAATCTCTTCTCATTATAGCTTGAGATCAGGTTTCCTGGTCAACAATGGCAACACAATTGTCATCGCCGGTACACTGATACTATCAGCAGAGCATCTGTATCAGGCCGTGCGTTGTGTCACGATCATGGTCACGTAATCCCACAGGGATATGGCGATGCCGCATTGATGATACCATGTGCACCAATCGAGCGCGGCGGTTGCCTTGCCCGAGTTGGCGTCTCGCTGAGGTCGCTTGCCATTTCTCTGACCACCGGGACTCCGGGAGTATGCTAGGCGTATTGCTGACGACGGGACAGCGCCACAGCGGCTACGTTGTCCAGTTCAATGGCGCTAGCTTCTCTGTCCATGCCAGTATCATTCTATCAACAGAAACGGGTAAGGTAAGTAGCTAGGAAACGGTGAATATGGTGACGGTCGTACACGAGAAAGTCTTTGGTGCAATAGACATGTGCAGCGTTTGTGATACCGATGCGTGAGGTGAGGTCAGTATCATATTTCATCTCAAGACGACCATCCACGATTCGGACATGCTTTAGCACGTTTACGCAATACACCCCTGCTTGTACTGAGTACGTTTACCCTATACATACACTTCTGTCAACCATAATTAATGAGGAAAAAGAAAAGGACGAAATAATTCATTTTTTACACCAAGATGAATTATTGCTGTATCTGTTGCCTTACGTCTGAACATTTCGTCCTAGCGTCCCGTTCGAGTCCAGCGCTGCGCGAGTCGGGACGTCCTATACGTAGAACGTCCGACGAGATCCGACCGATAGGTCAAGCCCACGGCCTGCTCGGCGTCGGCCCACGGCCCGCACGACCTTCTTCTTCCTCGAGCCGCCGCCGCGCCGCCGCCCTCGACCGCCGTCGTCGTGCTCGCCCCCGCCGCCTTCGCCTCCCGCCCGGCTCCGGCGGCGGGGATCGGCGGCCCCCGTGCTAACCCGGCGGGAAGGGACGCCCCCGCCCTTACCCCGCCCACCGCCGGCAGCCACCACCGCGGCCGGCGGCGTCCCCGCCGCCTCGCCGCCCGCCCGCATCACGCCGCCCACCGCCGGTCCGGCCTGCCGGCCGCCCATCTATGCCCGGAGGGAGGAGGAGGAGAGATTAGGGGTACAAACTCTGCGCATGAAGGGATTCTCCGGCGAGCCGCCCCCGCCCCGCCCTCCTCCATCGTCTCCGGCGGCTCCCGCCGCCGAATCCGCGGCCGCCGCCCTCCGCCGCGCGAACCTGTCGCCGTCGTCGTGGGGAAGAAAGGAGGAGGAAGAAAGAGACTGACCGTTGGATGGCTGTTGAGCACGAATCCTAAAACTGTCCGATCGAAAGGATCTTATCGCCCGCCCTACGTATAGAGGATTGGCGGCGCGAGTCGGCCATGCAAATGCATGCATGGGATGGCCCAACCGAAACAGGCCCACTGGAACCGCTTGATTAACAAGGCCTTCAGGGACCATTCGCCGCAACTTGCTTGCGCAGACGCAGACGACGCATCTGCATTACGTAATTTGTGTGTGTAGATCGCTACACAAGTTTTCATAAAAAAAAAAAGATCGCTACATGAGCACTAACCCTACCTGCCTTATCATCGATGTCGCCTTATTTTCTGTGCTTGATGTTTGTGTGCCATACCCGTGCCCGTACAGTAACGTTTGGCCGCGTCTGTGGAATTCTTTGCCAGGCCACAAGATCATGAAGACATCACCTAGCTGTCGATCGGTGGACGGAAGCAATGATCATCCTGCTGTGGTCCTCCATTCCAAACGGGTAACCCAGGCTCTCGATTTAGCCGTTCTATTGGTTGCTTCATTTTTTTGTTTGATTTTTGAAGGAAGAGCTTTCCGTGTTGGAAGACGAGGAAATTGTCCAAGTCTCACTTTCCATTTTGTACTCATTTGCAAATTAAGGACATAGTTAATTTCGTTCTATTGTGAAACCATTGTTGAAGTGAACTCAACCTACCTGCATGCACCGATACACACGAGAGACGACTTTCTGATAATTGTGAATCACCAAATCCAGATGAGTATATGCCACAAAGATTTGGCACCATCTGCTTCCAGCTATGTCAACATGTCGTTTATATACTAATAACACCAGTCCACATGATTTCACATGGGAAATACCATTCTCTTTTTGTGAATGTATATTTATGTCCGCTCAGCGATTCCAAGGACAACACAACAAACAAAGCCATACAATTTTGCGAGAAATGGACATAACAAACTGCTTGCCATGGATCGGAGGATCTCTCAAGAGCCCTACCGGCTACTCTCAACAGTCCACTTCATGGTAGCACATGGCAGAAGAGGAATATATATCTCTTATAGAAACAGAATCGCATGCGCCGACCTTCAACGACCGGAAGAATGTTGAGAATCTGATATTGTATCTCTAAATGTCGTTTGATAGATGCAATCATGCATCAGCACATGTAAACAGTAGAGGACTCACGGCAGGGCCGTCCCGGAAAATTTGGAGGCCCTGTGCGAATTTCTAGTTGAGGCCCTAACTTAAGTGTTAAAATGGAATAATATAGCTTATACATTGTAATATTACGTAGCTTTTTTTGAGATTGAGCTATAGTCATTTTTTTTCTTCTTGCGTTTTTCATAATTAGAATCTTATTTCTAACCCAATTTGCAGAACGTGCTAAACTAAATTTGCAGAAGATACGGCATGGAAGATGAAACCCTACATTAACAAAAGTCAGTGATAAATCGATCAATTAGTAACTAATCTTTTTTTTTGGAAAGATCCGGCAAGTTGCCGGCATATATATTCATAAGAAGAAGCAGATTTTTGCACCATAGGTGCTACAGCTAGGCTGTGTTTAGGAGCATGAGCTAAACACGCCGATCAAGAGGAATTACTCGCTAATGTTTGGTACAATCAGCTGCTGCAAGTGGTTGGCACCTGCAAGGCTCCACAGGTTCGCTTCGTCCTGCAGTTCCGCCACAATTCTGTGCTCCAGTTTTTCACCCCGTTCAAATTAGTAACTAATCTTAATAGAAGTTAGAAGAGTGTAGTGAACCGTACAACCACCTGCACCTTTTTAAATGCGGCCTTAGCATGACCACGGCGGAGGAATAGACGGCGGTATGCAAGAACGGTGCACTTCCCGCAGAGAGCACGTTGCGGCGCGAAGCCGACACGTCAGAACTTGTTGGCTTGGGATGTGCGGCAGCAGCCAGCGATCAGCGGCAGCAGCACCACTACACCGGCCGCACGCGGCACCGATCGCGATCTAGGACTAGAAAACGAAACGATGAAACACGTTGCCGTCAATCTCCTGGCAACATGCATGCCCGTGTGTGTATATGGCTCTCATCGAGGAGCACATATGGGCCAACCAAGCAATTAACAGGCCACGAGCAACACAGCAGCGCCAGGCGCCAGTCCGCTTGGAACGCAACAATCCAAACTCCGGACGACACACCATCGTAGACGTGCTCCGTGTGACAAAAACTGGGGGCCCCTGGCGGGTGGGGGCCCTGTGCGGTCGCACCGCCTGCACCTGCCCCGGGACGGGTGTTGGGAATTCTTCATTATGGAAACGAAGAACCCCGACACGGACCATCAAACGACACTCACGGAAATGCGGAACAGTATTTCATTACCAGGGTGTCATCTCTCATGTTCCGTCCCGTTCTACAGAGCCCGGGGGTGGGTATTTATAGAGAAGGCCAAGGGTTATTTTGACATGACCAAATTACCCTTGGCCACCCACTATATTCGCGGAATATTCTGTACAACATTGTCCAAAGGGTACAAACGACATTTCCGTTTGACGACGGAAACCCTAGCTAGGTGACGTCATTTGCCGGCCCGATCCTTGGACGTTGTCATGCCGGACTCCATCTCCTTCAGGGATTGCCGCCATTCTTGGACGCCATTCCTGGTCGCCGCTAATTCATCGCCAGCGGTTGGGTCTTGTCGAACAATGTCGGCGACCCGATATAGCGGCTCCCAGGGCTGCCGCCAATTCTCGGCCGGAGTTCGAAATGTCGGCAGCTAGGGTACCTGCAGACAAAAAACCAAAGGCAAAAAGGGGGTGTCGTTATTATCGTAAATACCGATCCCCAACAACGGGCCTGCTCACGGGAGACGTTTGCCTATTAATTTTAGATGAGAGAGAAAATATCTTTACCATTTAGGAGTACTAAACAAAGTTTAATTACAAAACCTATGTCACGACCCCCATCTAATTCGCGAGACGAATCTAATTAGCCTAATTAATCTATTTTTTGGAACAGTGATGCTACAGTAACTGTCTTCTAATCGCCGCATAATTACCCTCGTTGGATTCGTCTCGCGAATTAGATGGGGGGTTCTGCAGTTAGTTTTGTAAGTAGACTTTGTTTAGTACTTCTAAATGGTAAGAATTTTTTCTCTCTCATCTAAACAGTAGAGGACTCACGGGAGACGTAGCAGAGCTACAAGAATTTAGATCACGTCACCAAGCAGGAGAATGTTGACGAAGAGCCAAAGCTAATCAGATGTCCGCAGCTGAATAACACGTCACACGAGTAAAACAAACCAACATGCCGTCATCTCATTATTTTTCACGTGGCTGTAGTCTGGAAGGCTAACCATACCAAACTCTAGTAGGTCAGAGGAAGCATATAGAGAAAAATAGTAGACGTCCGTCGATTTTAAAGGCACGTGAACATATATTTGCCAATCTTTGAAGTATACTATAACAAATTTATCAGCCCGGATAAATTTTGCCCTACAAAGTACACAACGATCCCGATGAATTCTACTACTACGCCTTCTCTTCCTTCTTCTCCTCTTTGTCGTTTTCCTCTTCGAAGACGACGTCAGGAACTACGAACTCCATGTCGACGTAGCCTTTGATCTCATACTCTTGGCGGACTAGCTAACGCCTGGTACTGCCGACACCACTCCCGGGACTTCCCCAAAGCCTGGTCGCGAAGCTCCTCGATCGAGTTCAGGATCTTGATGCGTCGGACTCCCGGGTATCTCGCTCGAAACGTACTCACTGACATCCATAGCCAAAGCGGCGTCGATCTCCCACTGGTCAAACCTCCTCACCACCTTCTTCATCCTGTTCGCAGCGGGATCGATCAGGACGCGCGAAGGCGAAGCAAACCGAGCGTCGGCGCGGCTACTACTCCTGCCCTCCCCATCGTGGGCGTGGCGGTGCAGTTCATCGTCGGATTAGAACTAGTGATCGGCTTGCGGCGTTCTTGTTGATCTCCCGCGATCTGATGGATAACAATGCGACTTGGCGCCCAGGTTCGTCTGACATATGAATCAGACAACTCTGTTCCCTCGTTCGCCAGTCCAACTCGGTTTGTTCCTCTTCTTTTTTTCGCGCTGGGCTAGAAATCCAATTCGACCTTCCTAGGTTCAAAGTTATACGTTTCTTTGGGTCCAGAAGAGACGGAATGCTATCAAAAAGATCCTTTTTATGTTGCTCTCCCAACTTTACCCAAAGAATCAGACAGACTCTGTTTGGTTTCACTACTTAGGGTCCGTTTGGATGCTCGAATCGATTCTGATTCTGAGCAGAATCGCTTGGAACGGCTCCAAACGATTATTTTCTGGAACGATTCAGAGGAGAAACGGGAGAAACGATTCGAAACTTTTGCCTACAGGCGTGAAACACCTAAAGTGGTGTTCCGCATCCTGAAACACTTCGCCTGACCTCACATCCCCTTAGAAATCTACGAAATTACGAGAAAAATCCATCGACTGCTCGCTAGGGTTGGCCCGCCGCTTGATAAAACCAACTCCGAACATGTGCTCGAACGAATCTGGCACTGGATCTCACCTCCACTCTCGCTCCTCAAGCCATTTTGCTATTTCCTATTGCCAAACGCTGCTCCTGTTGATGGAGGCGAGCTTCACCACAGTAGCAATGGCGTCTGAGTTTGTTTTCATTTTTCCTGGTCGTGGCCTCGTGGGGGATGGAGAAGAAGGGGTGTGACACTAACAGGTGGGGCAGGTTCTAAATTACTAGGCGCACACGGTTACCATGTGAGACTTCTCTTGTGAAATTATTAGGTGCACACGGATGCTAAATATTGAATTTTTCTTCATGGCAGTTGTTTTTACAAAGACATATAATTTGCTTTGGAGCGTTAGCGTACATGAGCATCAATGATAAATACAAACAAGGGTATCTGAGTAAATTCAATACTCCTATCTATGGTGAATCTGAACCAAGACAAGCATCCAAATGATTTCTGAAGTGATTCTGTTTCAGGTTGAGAATCGTTTCTGGAGAGAATCTGAAACGTTTCTGTTTCTCCGAGAATCTGAAACCGTACCAAACGCACCCTTACATTACATTCAGATTAAAAAAAACGAACAAAAAAAAGAAGGATCACAATCCACGAACTCATAGTACTTGGTCCGACAGGAGGCGAAAAAAGCCACAAGTGAAGGCTGCAATTAACACCGTATTGTTCTGCTGAAATCTACATTCAGAAAAATAGCTTCATTGGTGCGATCCCTTCCACATTAGCACTAGTACGCTACAAAGAAACTGTAAATACGATGCTACCACTGGCTCACCACAATGGCATCGTCAATCCATTGACCTCGTCTCTGAATGGATTGACTACAAAGAGGGATGAAGTATGAGGTAGCATGCCATTGTCATTCCCATATGCAAATGCATATCCAAAATTTCCTACTTTTGACCTTAAGTATAAAATATACAACAGTAATCTAGCATAAAGAAGATAATAGCAGCGTTCCACCAGAACATTTTGTCTGTTCCATAGGATTTCCATCTTTTAAGGGCATAATATAGCATATAGCTCAGAATGACAGTCTGTCACTGCCACAGAACAGCGAGGTTTGGGGTAGCACGGCATCTTGCTTAATCACAGTGCTCAAACCGATGGGAAGAACTTGTTCAAGTTGAATGGCAGGGAATAGAACTCCTCACTTCTTGTGTCAGTCCTGTATGACCGGAATTTGTCCCACCAATGGTACCCTCGGTCTTTCTTGACAGAACTTTCATGCCTGTGAAGAGTGTTGTCCAGCAGATATGCAACAAAGCCAGCAACAAACGCCTTTGACGAGAACAGAACATTTACAATGTCGTTGAACTGTAAGAGATGAGACAAACGATCAGTACAGTACTCCACATAACATATCTGAAAAAGACTGATATTACATACCCATCTTGAATGTGTGTGGACCGGACCGAAACCAGCAACAGACGTGTACTCGTTGAAGTATTGAGGAACTGAAAGGCCCATGAAAAGTGAGAACCCTAGGATGAACTTAGTCCTAAAGCTGTTCAGATTGCAGAACTGAAGGAAGCCAAGACCAGCAGAACCTGTAGATAAATAACAGCATAGTTCATCCCAGATACACATTTGTCTGATGTGTCAACAGTTATGATGTCAAATAAATTAACAAGCCTAAGTAGTCAGAAAATGTCAACCCACCAGCATAAGCAAAGAAGATACAGTACAGAGCTGCAAAGATGGGTGCAGGTATTGCTGCGAAAACTGCTCCAAATTTGCCTGGATAGTCAAAATGACTCATGATTAGTATGCTATGAAGTGATCAGACCTAGCAAACTTATAATGCTGATGCTAAGTTACTTCATCGATCGACAATTTACAGGTAAGTGACAGTAAGTCCTGCAGACACCATTGTGTTTACTGAATAAGCCATGCAAAGGCTCTCCTCACACGCATACAGAGCAAGAAAGAAGTAACAGAACTTCACAATGTATTTCAACTTTGTCTAATTTCATTCCCCCTTTTGGCTTTTGGATAGGATTGAATAAAGCAGTAATAATACTTTTATGAACATTTACAACCCCGAAAGTCTACTATAGTCTAACATATCATCGATTCACAATTGTCAACAAATTACATCATATCCCCAGCATCAAGGTAGAATCATGACCATCATACCACGGAAGGCACGAGGCACACTTGTGCATGCCTATTGGTGGACTCAAGGCAATACTCAGTCGTTATAACACATTATAATAGATATCTAAGAAATCAACACTACAAACTACCAATTCATTTGTTAAAGTATAAAAATATAAAGGAGGAAGATAGGAAAAATATAAGAAGGTCCATGTGTGCCTAAGCTAAGATTTTGTTTATCCAAGAAGGCAAGAACAGTTCCTTCAGAAAACAGCGGTTAATATCCATTACAGACAGATTTAGTCCTGAGCCTTATGGAGAGTTCAAGTTCCACTTGGAACTTCCAAAGGAACAGTCAACCTGTCTATAAGATATGCACCAGAGACGACCTTGATTCCATTGGAGTTTTCAGTTGTTTCTTGGATTATTATATCAGTAAACATCAATCTCAAGGGATACAAAGAGAAGGCTCCCATTCAAGAATTACTTTATAGCAGGGTTATGGAACACAAGCAAAACCAAACAGATTCGAGAGTTTTAATTTTGATTCATTAAAACGATATTACCTAAATATGCCATCGCAAATGATCTGATGGGAAATCAAATACTAGTTTAATGGCAAGCAACCTTACCCAGAATTGAGAAAAATATCATGAAACCAGCTGATATCTGCACTACCCTTCGGCTACCGACCCGTGTCAAAGCTAGCAAACCAGCATTTTCACTGCAGATAAGGCGAATGATGTTGCATCAAAGTCAGATAAGATGTATTCCTCAAAAGAGTATAGTTATATCAGAACGAAAATGAGACGCATTCCTAAAAATATGCTGTCTGATGCTTACACTGATACAGAAGATCCATTTCCAGTTCCAAAAAGTCCATCCAGTAGAATGCCAATACCCTAAAGCAAAAACAGTTACATGTGCTGCATGTGAGTTCCGATTCGCAATTAACTAGTCATATTTGAGCATGTGGTTGTGGTGGATTAGAGAAAAAGGAAATACGAACCTGCCAGCCAATACCACGGCTAAGAACAGAGGGTGGGATAGGTGTAGCACTGGCATACCTAGAAACAGCAATGAAGGCACCGGTAGACTGCAAATACAAGAGTTAGTTAGCTAGTGGCTTCACTGTTTTTTTATCATTATACAATCTTATGGGTTGCATTGAAGTGCTCAAATTCAAATAATATCATGTACATACCTCCACAAGAGCAACAAATGATGCAGCCATCATTGCAAAAGCTTCACCCGCATCAAAAGTTGGAGCACCCCATTGAAAGGGATATGGCACTCTTATCCTGTCATTTCAGTTATGGAAAGGTTGGTAACTGATCATGTGTTTTATAGGGCAATAATAAATGAACAATTGTATCTTGAGAACAGTAGAAGAATACCATGGTGCACCTCCAATCAATCCAGAACGGTCAGTTCGGCAGTGAAATTGGGTCTTCGGAGGTGCGTTCCTGTATGCTCCTCCAACAGTGAGAAGATACGCATAAAGCCACACTATGGGGATAGTGAATAGAACAGCAAATCGATCGAAGATAGACTTCATCATGTGAACAGTGTGTGGCAGGTACTGCAAAAAAAAAGGAACAAAAAGGAAAAAGGCAGTTTGAGAATACAGAACACATGAAAGTGCCAGGCAGTAGCAAAGTGGGGGCAACAACTGCATGCATTGAAAGTCAACTTTACCATTGCAAATATCACCATTAGAATGAGTTGAGGGAGACCAATCTCAACACACTTGGCAACCTAGATATTCATAGTTCAAGCATAAGCGATATTATTGAAGAGTGAAGACACAGCGAATTCAAATGCAACTGCTAATTCTTACTGAGGGAAAGCCTAGCTCATAAAGTCCAAAGCCAACTAGTGCTACCAAAGGAGCAGCTGAGAGTGGACTCAGATACCTGAAGCAAAAACATAAAGTACACAACTTCAGGTGAGACAGAGTGATCATGTAATACAGATTGTTTCTACAACATTTTTGCTTGCTTAAGTTTCTCTGAAACAGCAGTTAAATTTATAAGAAACAATTACTGATCTGTTCAATTCCCTACCTGGCAACATTACGCCAAAGGCCACTGAAGCCAACAATTATCTGTAGGGCCGAAGCAACAATCAACGCACCTTGTGTTCCACGCATGATGCGGAGAAATTTCTTCACAGAATATCAAAAGATCATCAGGTCTACTTATACAAAACTAAGAGCAAGTAGATTATGCAGTTTGAACGTACGGTGTGAGGGTTTGGCTCATTGGCATAACGTCCAGCAAGGATGATTGAGATGGTAGGCAGAACGAAGGTGTATGAGCCACCAATCACTGCAGGCAATCTGGTACCAAAGAAGCTCTGAAGGAGGGTGTTGATCCCTGCCACGAACAGCAATGTCTGGATTACAACAGCTTTGTCCTCCTATCAGAAAAGGAACAGTCAGTATTCGATTTTATGCTTAAGAAGAAGCAACCTGTATGAGTAGATTTGAAATCTCACATTGTTTCCTCCCATCTGCGGAACTAATGCAGTTGGTATGATCACAGTTGTACCAAGCATGACCAGATAATGCTGGAACCCAAGAAGAATGGCCTCGGCTGCATTACAGATAATCCAATAAATGATATAACTGAGTTCAAGCAAAAAAGTTTCTTCTTTACAGACATTGTATATGTGCTTTTCAATAACACAGAACACAAGCATCTTGTAGGTTCAACATGGTCAACTATGTTAAAAAAGAAGAAGAAGAAGTTGATCCAACGGAATAAAAACTGATGTCAAGTTAACCAACCCATTTACGCAACAAATCCAACATAGATAAGACAATATGGTCACACAGTTCACTGAAGATACCAAACAAATAAAATTATTCTATTCATCCTCTTTGTACAATCAAGTTACCCCATCTTGCCATAATTTTCTTCTTTATTACCATAACTTCTGCGTAAGTTTGACTTTTATTGCACATGTATCATTACAATGAACAGTGGTTCATATTTATTTATTTATTTTAAAAATGCCCGTGTCTACCACCTCCTTTAGCCATGGGGCAAATTCAAGCCCAAAGGTAAAAACATTCACTCAAGCCCACGGAGAAAATTCAGCACAAGTCATAGACAGATCAATGAATGAATGAAACATATCAATAACATGAAATTCATCTGTGGCTATCGCAATAAGTAGCAACAATGAGGTTTTACAGAGATACAGCTGAGTCGAGCTAACATCGACAACTACGTCACACCACCGTAACACGTCCATTAGCATGTGTACATAAGCCAATGTATCTGATCACGTTAACATAGAAAGTTCCAGGTCAATAATACAAAGAGTCAATGCAACTCAAAGCGAGAGCCATGTTTCGATATGGAAGTCAGGTTTGGAGCTAACTAGTAGCCACCACGTTCATAAGCCAATACAAGTATGCACAACATATCACTCAGGAACTAGGCAAGGGTTAGCCATACATACTAAACCAAAAAGGCGTGGAGCATGTGACTAGGACTGAAAAGAGTCAACGCTGGAGTTAATTAACTGCAAAGTTACCCAACATAACTCCAGAGCAGCACCAGATTTCCTGAATATTCCATCAACATAACTGAGATGTCTCAATCTAACGAATATACCACGGTCATCAATAAAGGTGACAGGTAACAGATTCCGGGGCTGTGTGCAACTTGAGCCTCAAGAGCAAGACTAAAAGCCCTTCGCAAGAAGTACTTTGAAAATCCATTTTGTTGGTGAATATACGCCACTAGTACAAACACGAGTCCAAGCCGTGCAGGATCACGAGCGTCCCATTAATTAAACAACTAATAAAGAAGCGGAACGGAAAGGTAATCCGCTTTTAGCAGTATCTGAGCTTGAGACAAGGAAAGCTCAGGCAGATCTAGCGCAAGTCCACCGGAAACCCACTCGGCGCAAGCGAAGCTGCAAAGCGTAGTAAACACCACGCCGCAGCGACGACGCCATCGGCCTTGAGAACGACGCGAGGAACTGCGACGTTTGTAGCAGCAGCGCATCGCTTTCGCAACTAACCAACCAACAAACCCCTCAGCAGAACGGGACCAAAACAAAACTGAAACCCAACAAACTTTGCACCCCGCCGCGGGGCTTTCGCTAACAACAACAGCAACAACAACGTGACCGGAATGCGAAAAGCTTCTCTGGCGAGCCGAACGGCAGCGGGAGGCCGGAGCCGAGAAGGAGGTAGCGGGAGGGAATGGGAGGAGGAGGAGGGGGACTTACGCCACGGAGGAGGGCTGGTGATGCAGTAGGAGACCCCCGGGAGCTGATCCTTGACGGGGTGCGGCGTCAGGTCGTCCTGCTTCGCCCCGCCACCGCCGCCACCTCCACCGCCCGCCATCTCGCGCCTCCTGGATGACTCCTCCCTCCGATCCTCTCGCAATGCGAGTGCGAAGCGAGAGGGGGAGCAGCGGTGCGCGAGTAGTGGTGTGGCTGGGGAGTGCGTGCGTGCTGGCTGGTACTAGCAGTGGAGTATGGGTGTGGCACTGGATCAGAGGACGGGGCGGAGGGGTGGAGGGGAAGCAAGCCGACGCGGTCAAAAAAGAGAAGAAAGGAAAAGCAGTGCCCGAGCGAGCGCTGCAGGGGGGCAGGCAGTACAGGGAGGGAGCGGTTGTTCTCTTCCTCCCCCGCTGCGCTCTGTGGGACAGTTCACGCCCCGCCCGCACGGCTCCAAAACCGCATTTAAGCCGGTGTTGTTTTGCGTGTGTGTGTGAGCGAGCCGTGCGAATCTCTCCTGCTGCGAAAGCCCCCCCTCCGTCCCTGCCTTCGCGCCGCGCGGTGGGGCTGTCTCACTGGCCTCGCTGCCGCCTGCCAGCCCGCCACCGCTCCGCCCCGCGCTGCCGCTCAACGGCTGAAAGCTGGTTTCTCAGATTTTTGGTGCGAGTTCGCGACGAAACGGGACGGTTTCGCACGCTAGATTGGCCAAAACTTTCAGGTCTCTCTCTGCCCGGCTTCCGCGGCTTTGTTTTGGCCCGTTTTTTCGCGTTTACCGTGCGTTTCGGGTTCTGGACGTTGGGAACGTGCCTGCGATGGATTGTGCGTGAAGAAAGAGGCTTCACTTCACTGGCCGAGCTGTACTGGCCCTGGCTGGGATGGCGTAGTGCAGGCCCCGCAGATTCGGTTCCCTATAAAACACCCTCTAAAGTTTATACCCCTTTAAAGTAAAAATAATCTTACTATTTAAGGGTACTAAATAAAATTTAATTGCAAAACCTTTCTGCAGACGGGCGTTATTTTTTGAGACGAATCTAACGAGCCTAATTAATCAATGTTTTGACACAGTGATGCTACAGTAACCATCGTCTAATCGCCGCTTAATTACCCTCATTACGTTCGTCTCGCGAAATAGATGGGGTCCTGGACTTAGTTTTGTAATTTGACTTTGTTTAGTACACATAAATCGTGCCGACATCTTTGATGTGACTGCTACAGCACCCTCTAAAGTGATCCAAACGCACCCTGGCTGGGATGGCGTAGTGCAGTCGGCTAGCGCGCAGATTGGGCGTGGCATCTCCAAAGCCAAAATGGAGGGGAAGGAAGGATGAGAGCTCGAAGCGGTGAATTATTGTGGGTGCGAAGCTGGCAGAGGAGGGGTTGTTTTCGCTTTTCCGTGTCTCGTTCCGAGGGAGGAGGGTTGAAAAAGAGCAGGCACGGACGCTTTTGACCTGCACGGCAAAGTTGCCGCCGTACTATTCCTATCATTGTGCTCCTCCCTTCGTTTTGCCCACCGATACGTAGATCACCCTGCCTTTTTCTGCTCGTTTTACTTTCTCGGTTATAGGATGAGTAGTCACTGGGGATGGGATTTGCACTGCACTGCTTTCAAATCTACCGCCATCGCACGCCGATACTGTTGCAGCAGCCCTTATTTACGTTAAGCAAACTATACTATTGCTGCAGCATTGATGTCCAGGATACTTGCTCATGATGATCAAGTGATCATAGTCCCACTTCGGACAATTTATTACAGGGCCTTTCTAGAAGCGCACCTGCAAGTGGCGACTTGTGATCGTACTTGCATCATAAGCATTAAAATAGGAAAGGCCCTCGTGATCATGGAGATCTCGAGTTCTCGGCCACGAGGAAATGCATGTTGCCTATATGGGTTCATTTGCTTATTTCGAACGACGGATGCGGCTGGTGGCATGTGGGTGGGAGAGAACGATGTTCTCTCGAGTGAGTACAAGGAAAGCGAGCGGGAGCACTAGTCAAATGTGACAGGGAACTGCATAGAATTGCCAGGAATGGAGTAAACGCACGTCTCAAAGCAGGCTCATGCCAAGGCTTTGCGGATTAAAACTATGAATTGAAAGTGGTAACTCTCCAGATTTTATAGTCACGCACAGGGACAAAATGAGCAAACAGCCAAAGGCTGCCACATCTTATGAATTTACTTTGCTGTCGTTCGACATGATAACCCTAATAAAGCCCGATCAACAGTTCAGCACTCTACATGCGGACAAAACACTGGCGTAAAAGTAGTGCTAGTAGGATTGCCCCAAAGAGTGTTAATACTTGATTCGTCCATAAATATAAGGATTTGTTAGACTTTCAGCTAACTTGTTTGACCACTCGTCTTATTCAAAAAAATTATACAAATATTATTTATTTTATTACAACTTGTTTTATCACCAAATATATTTTAAATATGACTTATTTATTTTTGTATTTTTACAACTTTTTTGAATAAAACAAATAGTCAAACAAGTTAGCTAAAAGTCAACAAATCTTTATATTTATAGACGGATGAAGTACTGTTAGAGCCAGGCATCGATGCTCACAAGACCGGCTAACACATGAACGAACATACGTCTGTTTTACGTGACCTAACATTCATTCTAAGCATGATTTTAATGATTATTGAAGCGCATTGGAGAGAAAAAAAATGCAACCTCACATCAGAAAGTGAATCCAGGATATAGTTTATCGGGTTCCTCCTCAGTCCTCACTAATCGACCTCGATTCCTTCGGTCCTTCCCCAGCGTTCCAGCTTAGGAATGGACCACATCTTAGTATTTGGATATGACAAGCCACCTTGCGGAGTTCAAAGCACATCTACGAGATTCAAAGTCAGCTGACTTGAATTGATGCTCTCTGTGCTCCTAACCAGAAAACCATAACCCCGCTGCCGATATTCAAACAGTCACATCAACAATCAATTAGATCAAACACTAAAACAGACGCGTTAAATGATCCTCTATCACCCGCTGGTGGATGAATATGCACAGCAGGAGCAGCCCTTCTTTTCATACTACCTCCTGTCCTTTTTTTTTCTGTCTGTTCAAACAAGAAATCTAGTTCATATTTAAACTAAACACCTTATCCTAAAGACAAGAAAAAATGTATGGAGGGACTAGTAACTATGCAACTCTCCTTCAAGGCCATCAATTTTCTAGTACTACATGTGTAGCAACAATCAAACCCCTCCAACAACTAGCAATTGAACTAACCGAAGGACACAGTATGATATGTTATAATCCATTGACATGGCACATTGCACCAACTATCAAAGAGTACAGAATTAGCTTGTTGACGTGATAATTATGACGAGGATTTTTGCTGGAAGCAACATTTCACAAAATTCAATTGATGAAAATAAGTAAAGGGGGCAGTACTAGAAATAGAGAACAAAGGAGTTAATGAAGAATTAGTCAAGCCAGATAAGTTAAGGGAATTGGCCAGGTACACGCGCCTGTAATCTTTTCCTCTCAAAGTCAACCTGCCAGGAACAAAAACACCCCAAAACAAAACGGTGGTAAACAACTGTTAGTCTTGTACCAGTTTTATAAAATTACAAACACTGACTGAAGAAATAAGTTATTACCACTCTCTTGACCCGTTCATTTGCAGCAGATGTTCCTCCACTGACATTTTCAGGCAGGTAAGGACTGCGTACACGAACCTCCTTCATTACAACAATGTCAGTCTTGTCCCATTGAACTGGAAGCCTGATGGAATGGAACCATAGAATTGGTCATCAGTATATTAGAACTGGAGGTAAAAGAGATCTCTTATATTTTTCATGTGTGCAAATGCAGATATAACTAACTGTTACAAAAAATAACAAAGTACATATATATCATCTCTGACAGACAGACAGAGATTGCGTAAGAATCTCTAATGTTTTAGCAAATTTTATGTCATCAGTAAACAAAGATATTGTGCACAAATTAGAGCAACACACGTCAACAGAAACTAATTTGCTGCAAACTTGAGGAGGCGACCTCGAGTGAAAAAAAAAAGTTGCTATGAGAAAGTAGAAAGCGCTGCAATCTCCCTAACATACAGAAAACTTGACAAGCATCCCGTGGCACAATCACTTGTGCAACAGGGGTATATATTGAATGATGCTGATCTAGCTATCCTAGACTAAACTGATTCTGTGAAATTCCATATTTGTTGAAATTGCCAACGATCAAAATTGCCTTGAGGTTACAAAATATGGAGTATGTGACCATAGAAATTTGGCAATTATAATAGCACACAGTAAGAGTACTGTACTCAGATACATGTGAAAACAAAAATATTTTTGTAACAAACATGAACAAAAATTGATCAAGAGACAAACTGACAAAATTAGACACAGAATTATGATGAGTGGCTTGAAATTCAGATGTAGAATACCCTAATTAGGCAGATAGATAAATGTAAACTTACGTCTTGGACAATGCATCGAATATACTTTGAGCCTCTGGGGTGACACCAACACCAATTCTCTCAGCTGCAATCTCGGCTTGTCTGCAAATTATCACACGAATTGTATAATAAGTCAAGTTGTGTAGAAGATGATGATGTGAAAGCTATCATAAATAGATAGTAGTAACGAAGTCAATGCTATCATAAAATGACCATTTTCGAAGCATTGAAACAAGCAGAATCACAATGATGCTTTGGCCAGGGTCCACCATGCATACAGCTAACACTAACCTCTTGAGAAACTTCACCTACGATTAACACTAGTGGCCAGGCTAGGGTCCACCATCTATACAGATAACACTAACCTCTTGAGAAATTTCTCCAACAATTAAAGACTACTGATCCACTAATGATTAACTGTAGGTGTTTGGTCCTATGTTTACATATGGCTGGGGTCGTTTCGGCCCTTAAACTCTAAAAAAAATAATTGTAGTTGACCAGACAAACTAAAACATCCCCATAGATTGTACTTTCATTTGTTCACAAAGACTTCCAAAAGCCAGCATCCTAACATTGGGTACAAACTACCAAGTCAAACTGTATTCATCAAAACCGTCGGAGCTGATAACAAATGAAAACTCTCTTGACGAAATCAGAATCCGCTCAACTTCATAACTCATTTTAATAGTTGAAGAGAATAATACCAAAACAGAATACTCAAACTAAACTACCATTGTTTGATTGCATGGGCAAAAGGATCGGAAGATGAAAAACATTCTTCTCCAGTGTGGCAAAACAAAGGTGTGATTGGCATAAAAAAAAAAGAGCAAGCATAGCAGCTACTTTGTAGGCATTCACGTAATTCTACTTCTACCGATCATGCTACCAAAAATCAGAAGAAAAAAAGAACAACAAACCTTGCCAACCTAATAACTATTATAAGCATGAAAAATGGCCATAGGACAAAATGCAGTTGGCCAGGTTATAAATCTCCACTCGTTTTAGTTCCGATAACGACAATACAGCTCTGGAGCCCATGAGCAATGAATATCTCAGTCGATATAAAGTCTTTTGTTTTGACTTCTCAATTTCAATCTGTAGTACTTTTTTTCGAAAGATCTAATCTGTAGTACTGGAACGCTACAATATTAGAGAAGCATATTCAGCATGTTTCCTTATGTACTTAGTCGCATCTGACACAACCCTTTGTCGAAATGATTTAATGCCAGTGGAAACATAAAAACAATCTGGACCAGCCCATTATAGCAGCTTATTTTCAGCATATATTGGCTTTCCTTCACTTGCTACAACTCCGTGTGAATACTATTATCGCTTCACCTCCATAAGTTTGTCATATAAAAGTTAAAAAAATATTATGATGGCTTCATGAAAAACAGTTACCATCTACAAAAATCAGGTCCAACTGTGAAGCTACTTCAACAATCATCAGTTTCGTACACTGAAAAGACATTCTTTATCGCATTGTTTTCCTTTTTTTTTTCAAAGGGAACTGATTAGTGACATGACTTTGCATTTACACTACCTAGTATTGGAAAAATGTAATTGCATCTCCCAGTTGTATGATCCACTGATTACAGCATGCCAAACATAAGCAACCGGAAGCCAAGCATCTTAAACCTAAATAAACAGTGATTCACGCACCTGAGTGCAGCCTCCTCCCGGGCATGGATAGCGGCAAGGTCGAGCATGCAGCCAGCAGGATCGAGCGGGTCTTCGCCCTGGTTGACCACGGAGAACTCCCGGATGTAGTTCGCCTTGAGCACCCTCACGTTCCGCCGTTCCCCTCTCCCCGCCTTCCCAACTCCCTCCTGTGATCTACGCCGTCATGGAAACAAAACAACCACGCACGAGCATACCAACGCAGCGGGATAGACAAAGTAAAGAGCATGGAGATGGGGGCGAGAGAGAGGGGTGGGAGCGATTTAGGAAGGATATGGATGACGAGAAGGTTGGAGGGGCGGTCGAAGGAGACGATCTGGCCCTCGAACTCCTCCCCGAGGGTGGTCTTCACGGAGATCACCACGCCGATCGCGAACTCCTCGCCGCCGGCCTCCATGTCGCCGCCGCTCGGTGGTGAATGGAATGGAGGCGAAGGGGGGAAGCTGCGTGGGGCTTTTGGGGAATTCGGGGAGAAGTCTGCGGACCGAGGTGCCAGTAAAAAACCTTGGGAAGGGCCTGCTTATGGAGCCGGTGGGCAAAAAGCTCAGGGTCTGGTGGGCAAAAAGCTCAGGTCCTGTTAGGCATCATGCGGGTCGGCCTGGTTGCGCAATCTGCCCGTACTTGCAGCCCGTTTAGCAGCCCAGTCCGACCAGCGGAAAAACGCGCAGGTGAGTATTTCAGACGCAGCGAACCAGCCTCGGAGGCAAAATTAACGTGGCGACTCGGCGGCCGCTGCCTTGGCCCTCAGTCCCTCACACCCCGCCGTCCACGGCGACCCGCCATCGTGCCATACAACAGCGCCCCACGACCACTCACCCAAACGGCCATCCACCACTCTCTCTTCAACGTGGGCCCTTGGTTCCGTGGATCAAGTCGTCAGTGACACATCAGCCTGCGCGGGTAGCGATGTCCCGAACGTGCGTACCTTTCGGACCACTTGTCAAATCCTTCCACGAGCGTCCACATCAGCGCGCGAGGAAATCACTGGAGGCACCACCCACCTGCCCACTGAGAGTCAACACTGGCCCACATGCAGTGAGCTCACCGGGCCGTAGCCGACCGCGGGTTAGCCACTGACCCCGCGGTGCAACGCGAGCCCGCACGAAGGCTTCTATGCGGGCGGGGTGTAGCGCGCGAAATGACGAGAATGCCCTCGCTTTCCTCTCCCGAGGACGCCCCCGCATCCCCTTCCCAATCTTGCTCGTCGTCTCTGCCGTGCTCCATATAACCATCTCTCCTCTCAAATCCTCGTCTCTCTCTTCCCAAATCGCCAATTTTTTCTTCTCTTCCCGTTCGCCCCACCTCAGATCGAGACCAAACTCCACGCCGAGCCCCCGTCTCTGACCCGGCCCCTGAATCCCCAACTTTTCCAATCGAATCCCCCCGCCGTCGGACTCGATTCGGCCGAATTCGAGCTCCGATCTGCGGCCTCCGGGAGAGGCGTTCCGTCCGAATCGGCGAATTCGGGCGATCCGGAGGTCCATGGAAGAAAGCCCCTCGGATCCAGGGTTCTGGAGCTAGGGTTATCGTCGGTGGATTCAGCGGCGTCGGTGGCCGCGATCTGGTGATGGTGCAGCGCGGCGCCGGCACTCGGCGAGGAGGGATCGGTGGAAGGGAAGATGCAAGGCTATGCATGGGCGGTGCGAAGGCGGTGGTGAGGGGTGCGACAGGAGGCGGCTTCTCGTTCGGCACATGTGGCCAGCAACTCGCGTAGAGGCAGCTCCACCACCGGCACAGGGACCAGCTACTCCTTCCAGCTCCTCTGTTCCTCCACACTCGCCAACCTGTTACCCACCTGCGCCGACGACTCCCCCAGCACCGGCGCAGAAGCAGGGGCGCCTCGATTCTCCTCGCCCGGTTTCACCGGATTCCTTCGTAAAGGTGCCTGCCTCCTTCAGTGGGAATCACTTGGGAATTCGGTAGTCTCTCAAATTTTAGACAAAATCGAGCTTGCTCGTGTCATCAGGTGGTGGTTGTGTTTCTGTGGAGCTATGTGCCAGCTTACTAAAGTAACTAGATCACTTGACCTGGTTGGGAGACTGGAGTCACTAGTTTGAAGCAGTCAGCCTGAGTGTTGCTTGCGTGTTGATATCAAAATTGCAGGACAGAGTTCCCTTTGTATGATTAGATCAAATCCAAAGGGCGTTAACGTTTGTCTATAGTTTTTGCGTTAACACATTTTTCGCCTGTTAGTTGGATGAACGGTACAGTACCGTTCATGGAGATGAGCTCTGGGCAAGCAGCATCCGCTGAGCTTTTCTAACATGCAACAAAGTTATGCATTCACCACTGGCTGCTGAAGCAGTTGGTATTGTTCGACTACGTTTACGGCATATGGGGCAGCATACTTTCTTTTTACATCAAGTTATCAAATGCTATTTGATTATTTGTTCTGACGAGAAGTTTTAGAGTGAAATTGAAACTATAAATTGTGGGACCGTTCCACATTCCAGTTAAGCAAGTTATCAAATGCTAGTTATTGGTGGAGTTGGGATTTTCAGTGATGCATATTGCCTATTCGTTATGTATAGTTGGTAAGCAGTGCTGTTCATTGTGAGTTGTAACGGCTTTGTCTTGACATGGCTTGCTGCAATAAAATGAAAAATAGGAGACTTTCTTTTTCTGCTTTTGTAATTTGGCAATCATGGAAGCTATTAAGTTGTATTTGGCATTATGCTTGGTTGTGCACCTTAGAACAATATTGCTCTACCATTAAGACAGTTTATTCCGTTAAACTAACTAATATTTGTTGATTTCCAGGACGGACGTGAGATTCGAGTTGGTGATTGTGCCCTTTTTCAGGCAAACGATGCCCCTCCTTTTGTTGGTTTGATACGTTGGATTGAGAAAAAGGAAGAAGGATATCCCAGGTTGCGTGTGAGTTGGCTTTATCGGCCTGCTGACGTTAAGCTTGGCAAGGGCATACAGCTAAACGCTGCACCAAACGAGATATTCTATTCTTTTCACCAGGACGAGACATCTTCCGTCTCACTGCTGCATCCTTGCAAAGTTGCCTTTTTGCGTAAAGGTGTTGATCTGCCAGCTGGAATTTCATCCTTTGTATGTCGTCGCGTGTACGACATTGACAACAAGTGTTTGTGGTGGCTTACTGATAAGGATTATATTAGTGTAAGTTCTCTACTTACTTTATTTTCTTTCTTCTCTGTTATAGTCGTCTTATCTGTGCAACTTATGACCAGGAACGGCAGGAAGAAGTAAATCGGCTTCTACACAGAACAAGGCTGGAAATGCATGCCGCGGTGCAGTCAGGTGGACGTTCACCAAAGAGACTCAATGGTGCATCAGTGACCCCGCAAAAGTCCAGTTCGGATGGCACCCAAAACTGTGGTCCATCTAAAGGAAAGAAGCGGGACAGAGCTGACCTAGGAAATGACCCAGCTAAACGAGACCGTGATCGTCCTGTTAAGGTTGATGAAAGCGAGCCTGGAAGCCTCAAGGTGGAGAATATGAAGTCTGAAATTGCAAAAATTACAGAAAAAGGCGGTCTTCCGCATGCTGAAGCTGTTGAGAAGCTAGTTCATCTTATGCAGCTTGATCGAACTGAGCGGAAGATAGATTTTGCTGGCCGGGTAATGCTTGCAGACATTATTGCAGCCACAGAAAGTCCTGATTGCCTTGTTAGATTTGTGCAATTAAGGGGTCTTCCAGTGTTGGATGATTGGCTTCAAGAGGTTCACAAAGGGAAATCTGGTGAGGGAAGTAGTCCTAAAGAGACTGATAGGCCTATTGAAGAATTTATTTTTGCTCTGCTTCGTGCACTTGCCAAGTTGCCTATTAATCTCAATGCATTGCAAAGTTGTAGCATTGGGAAATCTGTGAACCATCTGCGCAGCCATAAAAATATGGAGATTCAGAAGAAGGCTAAATGTCTTGTCGAGAACTGGAAGAAGCGGGTTGATGCTGAAATGAAGTCAAATGATGTGAAAGCTACAGTATCAGGCCAGGCTGCGCCCTGGCCTGGGAAAACAGGGTTTTCAGAAATTTCTAATGCTGCAAATAGACGAAGTAGCTCAAGTGAACCCAGTACGAAAAACCAAGCGTCCCAGGTCTCTGCATCAAAGGGTTTGACTGCAAAACCTGGTGCTGGTGATGCTGTGGTGAAGTTGACTCCTGCAATATCTGGTTCTTCAAAATCACAACATATGCAACCAGCCAATGTTACAAGCAACTCAAAGGACCAACCCTGCAAATCAGCTGGTGGGACTGAGTTGCCTACTGTGAAAGAGGAGAGAAGCAGCAGTTCGAGCCAGTCTCTGAACAATAGTCAGTCGTGTTCCAGTGATCATGCAAAAACTGTTGGGTCTTCTTGGAAGGAGGACGCGAGAAGTTCTACCGCTGCTTCTGGCAATGCTAGTAAATCTTCTGGAGGCTCTTCACGCCATCGTAGGGGGAACAATGGGCGCCTTGGTTCTGGAATCCAGAAGGAAGCTTCTGATCGATCATCTTTGCCAGATAAATCTGCGCAATCTGGAATGGCATGCGAGAAAGGAGGTGATACACCATCAGATCATGCCAATGGCCATAGATTGATTGTTCGGTTTCCCAATCCAGGTCGTAGCCCAGCTAGAAGTGCAAGTGGGGGCTCCTTTGAAGACCCATCTGTTACTGGGAGTAGAGTTTCCTCTCCTGTGCTTGCTGATAAACATGAACATAATGATCGTCGTGTAAAAATGAAGACGGAACATTCTCGCCCTCATTTCCCATCGGAGGCTAATGCTGAGTCGTGGCATAGCAATGATGTTAAAGGGACTGCAGGTTCTGATGAAGGTGATAAATCACCATGTGTGACATTGGAGGATGACCGTAGCAGGATTGCTGAAGAAGCTGTTAAAGATGCATGTGCTCGAGTTGCCAGCTCATCGTATGTGAATGAGAAAGGTGCCTGCTCAAGTGAAACAAAGGCCAAAAACTCATTCAACCCAATGAGCGCTTTGATTGAAATAAAGTATTCTGAGGCTGGTCCTTCATTGCAAGTTGGCGATGACACAGCGATGAATCTTCTTGCTAGTGTGGCTGGGGAGATATCTAAATCTGAATTGGTTTCTCCATCTGCATCGCCAAGCAATGCGCCAGGAAAAGAAGAGGGCTCTGAACATGACAACACCAGGAAGTTAAAGGTAGAAAGCATCGGGGACCCATCTCAGCATCCAGGGACATCAGGTGAGGTTGATAAAGTCATCATGGAGAAGCAGGAGAAGAATGATGCTTGTTTGGCTGCAAAGGAGGAACAGCACCAGACAGCTGCGGGGCCATCTTCTACATCTAAAGCATTTGAGTCCAAAGTACAGACTGCGAACCATGAAGATGAACACACAAATAAATGTTCATCTCTTCCTGCTTCTGTTGATTCACAAGGTGGTAGACATCAAAACTCAGACGCAAACAAGACTACTGATCTTAAGGTTAATATGAAGTCTAATGTGATTTTTTCTGCAGGTGAACATAAGAATGTTTGTACTACCCGTGGAAAAGTCGAAGATGGCTGTTCAAGCACGCCTGATGTTATCCATACCACCTTAGGTGGTCAATGCAGTCCCATGGTGTCAAACAAAGTGTCAGAATCGATCCGCGCAGAGGAATCTTCATTGTCTGCTGGCAAGCAATCCCCAGCTTTGAAGTCAACCGATCAAAATCAGCTTCTGGCTGTTCCTGACCGCACAGATGCCACTGATAGATGTGGTGATAGTACTGCTGGTAATTTGGATTTGAAGTCTTCAGTTCCATTGGAGGCAACTGAGGTAAAAAAGGCTGATGGCTCTGGGGCTGGTAACATAGTGTTGAAAGAGGAAGAGAAGAAGGAGCAGTGTTCGTCCACATCAGCTGACGTTACCAAATCAGTTGTATCACCAGCACCACCACTTGCTGCGTTGAAGGGGACAAACAAGACTAAAGAATCAAAAGACAGTTCTAGTGAATCAAGTAGTCATGTAAATCCTCCTGGCACTGCATCTCTAGAAACTGGACATACTACAAGACACAGTTCAGATAAATCCAGCAGTGATGATGGTGGAAAAGAGGACCTTGTCTCCTCAAATGAGGGTTCTTCTTTTTCTGCTAAAGGCAAGTCAAGTGCTGGAGCCAAGCTTGATTTTGACTTAAATGAAGGGATACTTGGAGATGAGGGGCATCAGTCTGAGCCTGCTAACTCTCCTTTGATATGTTCCTCAGTTCCCTTGCCTGGTATTTCTCCATTCATTTCGCCTATTGCAAGTGGGCTGCACGCTCTGATAACAGTTGCTGCCCCAGCAAAAGGACCTTTTGTTCCACCTGAGAACCTTCTAAGAGTGAAATCCGAGACTGGATGGAAAGGCTCAGCAGCTACAAGTGCATTCCGTCCTGCAGAACCGAGAAAAATTTCGGAGACGCCCATCGCAGCATCTGACACACCGGTATCTGGTGCTGCAAAGAAGCAGTCTCGCCCAGCACTTGACATTGATTTAAATGTTGCAGATGACCAAGCTCTCGAGGAAGATGTCCCACAGAGTTCAGCGCAGACAACTGGGTCCGAGTCTGGAAACACTAGGAGTCGCGATGGGCCTGCAGGCATAGAGCTTGACTTGAATAGAGCTGCTGAAGTTGCAGAGAATGGCCAAGTTTTGTCTATGTTTCCAGCAAGACCGTTACCTGGAATTTTCTCTAATTCTGATAGAAATAGCTCGATGGACTTCGATCTCAATAATGGACCAAACCTGGATGAAGCTGGCACTGAACCTGCACCAAGGAATGCATCTAAAAATTCCAGCAGTATACAATTCCTTCCTCAAGTTGCTGGCATCAGAATGAATAATGCTGAGATGAGTAACATAGCACCATGGTTCGCTTCTGGGGCCCATGGTGCTCCTGTAGCTATACAATCATTTTTGCCTCCTAGAGGAGAGCAGCCTTACCCAGTTGAGGCAGCGCCTGGAACCCAGAGGATTATCGCATCTGCAGCAGACAGTGGCCAGTTTGGAAATGATTCTTCCAGAACTCCGGTTATTTCGACATCTCCAGCTATGGTGTTTCACCCTCCTGCATATCAATATGCTGGGTTCCCTTTCACTTCAAATGTTCACCTTCAAGCGCCAGGGTTTTCTATAGGATCAACACCTTTTGTGAACTCTGCACCTGCAGGGGTTCCATATTTCCCGCCCATGACTCCACTTGTTGGACCGACAGGTGTGTTACCTGGCCAGCATGCAAGGCAATATACAATAAACCTTCCTGAAGGTAGCAGTGGCGGTGGACACGATAGTAACCGGAAATGGGGAAGACAAGGGCTTGATCTCAATTCTGGCCCTGGAGTTGTCGAAGTAGAAGGAAAGGAGGAACGGATGCCTTTACCGGTTAGGCAAAATTTGTTGACACCTCCACATGCGCTTGTGGAGGATCAAGCTAGAAGTTACCAAATGCCAGGTGTAGGAATAAAGAGGAAGGAGCCAGAAGGCAGTTGGGATGCTGAAAGATCACAATACAAGCAATTATCATGGCAGTGATAGCTCCTTAGGAGATCACTTTGGCAGGAACTGGAGTGTCCAGTGAGCTTGTATGTATTTTTTTTTTCCGTTCCTAAAGACCCATCTGATTTCTTGCTTGTCCTTTTGTAGTGTAATTACAGAATGATGTTTTTCTTTGCAGAGTCCCAACTGTTTCTGGACCTCGGGCTGTTTTGCGCCCTTGCTGGAATATACAAACATCCAATCCCTGGGATGTTCATTGTGATGGGAAACAGAACTTTCTTGTAATTGCTGTGCTTTTGTTTGCGGAGTCCCAACTGCTTCTGGAATTATGTCGTGATTGCTGTAAACGTTCACCATATTCTGTGCTTTTCTTGAAACACTTGGCATCGGCAGTTGCTCTGCTAGATTTTGTCAGCTGTCTGCATGCTTGTAATTTACTGAGGTTTTAGGCATGCTTCTAATTTACTCAGCAGGGTATGGCTCTGGTGATGCAATGGTAGGGTCCTGACTCTTGTGCCTCTTCAACATCTGAAGCCGCTGTAATTAGGTTCACTTGGCTTGTTTAAGTTTCTTTTGTCACCTTGTTGGGCACACCCTGTACCTCAACATAAAAAAGATTAGATGTATCAGTTGAAGATGTAACAGTATCAGTTGATCAAGTATTGCAGTGCCATGAATGCTTTATATTATAAAGGTGTTTTAAACTTTTGATGCATGCACCGCAGCTGTGCGGCTATGCACGAAATCTGGTAGATCACGAGGGATTGTGTTTGTAAGGATGTTTTCTTCCCCCTCAGGCTATGGATTACATGCTCTTGTGCTGCACTTCCTTTGATGGGCCCATCTTGTGCTGTGGCCGCCAATGGCAATCCTATAGACTGATGGAATTTTAATTGTCGTGTTTTCCTTCGAGTGAAATGCGCCGTGGGTCCTTAAACTATTTAAGGATTCTCATCCAGGTCCATCAACTCTCAAATCATTCATCTAGGTCTATGATCTATTTAACTGTGTTCATTTGGGTCCATACCTATCTACATATAGCTAAGTTGTGCTAACGTGCCAATGACAACATGACACAATTTTATAGGCAGCTTCTCGAGCTTTCTCTCATTCTCGCTATCATGCTCTTGACTTCTTGATGGCGATAAATATTGCTTTGACAAACACCGGATGTGTGTGGAGGTGATCTCTATTCCACACGCCTGAATCGCACATGCAATCCTCACAGCGCCCCGCCTAGATATGAGCCCCATCTCATTCATTCCCATGCACACAGAACTTGCGACAAGCTGCGAGCTTTAAGGATGGGCTCGGGTGAAGATGACGGTGGGAAATCTAAACTTTTATGGATTTGGCAGAGATAACTCGCGGAAAATTGTTCAGAGAGGAGCGCATGGAGAAGAGCTAGGGTATAAGAAACGTATTAGACTCTAGCTCACCCAGGAGGGAGAAATCAATGGCGAGTCATATGGTCTGTAAACTGGGACATCAAGCCGCGAGTGTGGACAGGGACTTCTGAATAGGAATAAGACAAAATTTAAAGGGCTTACTATAAATATGAACCGACATATGATTTTTTGTCCATGCCGGAAACGCCAAGTCCGTTGTTTCATCTGAGTTGGAGGGTTTTGGATCTAAACGAACCTACTTAAATAGTTCATGGATTTAAGTGGACGATCTGAAAGTTGATGGACCTAGATGAGAATCCTCAAATAGTTTAAAGATCCACGGTGCATTTCACTCTTTTCGTTATATGGGCGATGATTACGCTGATGCAGCCAGTTCTTACCAGTATTGGAATCTATGATTCCTGATTTATTGAGGCTATTGGCGCCGCAACTACAGACGTGCACGGGGCTCCCAAGCTGTCGTCTGTCGTGGCGTGTCAAGTAGAGTTAGCAGTACGATGCATACTGCAGGACTGCACATGTTTCTGCTGCCTGAAGCGATCGGGCCAGGAGAAGAACAAGCGGAACCGAAACGAAAAGCCAACGAATCGCAGGACGACGAGCAGCGTCGCATCCGAGCGTGTCCCCCCTCTCCCAGCCCCACCCCCACACGGAAGCGTCCCCATCCACTCCCGCGCGACCCCGCCCCTCCCCGGCGCATTCACGAGCTGACACCACCGCAGCGCGGGTGTGATGCCGACAGCAGCAGGGGCGAGGAGCGAGCGCGCGGGCAGTATAAACAACAACCGCGACAGCGCGCGCGGGGCAGGGAAAGAGAGCGGAAAGGAAAGGCAGGAGAGGACACGCACTGGGAAAGCGGCGGGCCGCGGAATGCGACGTGCGGGGACAGTCGCGGTCAGTGCCTGCCGCGGTGGTGGTGGCCCGTGACGCGACGTCGCTGTCCCCCCATGCCTCTGCTCTCTGCTCGACTCGCTCGCTTCCCCACCTCTCTTTCCGCGCCCCCGGCCGGCCGGTACTTATTCCCCCATCGGTCGCGATCCGGTGGTCTGGCTGGCACCCCGGCCGTCCTTGTCCCGTCACGCGCGAGGAGCCCCCTCGCTTTCGCCTCCCTTTCCCCAGCTGCCGGTCTCGCGACGTTTGGATTCGACCAGGCTCGAAGTATCACGTCTGCTTTGCTTGTTTTGCTTTCTCACGTTAATGCAACTTTGTTGATGGAACAAGGGCTGAGAGTTGCCTGCAATGATGCAATTATTGGACCGGCTAACTAACATCAGGATTCAGGGGGGATCTGTGGCCATTTCGGGCACGGATGAAACCGCGCTCCGTGTCTTGTTGTTCCTGCTGGCTTAAAGTGAAGCTGTATGTTGTGGTAGGAGGGAGTTGGGCCCTCAAGCTTTTTCAATCGCCATACTCGAAGTTGGAAAGGGAGGGTCTGTTTTGTTGGTCCGGTCGCTATGGTTGGTGGGGAAGTCAGTCTCACTTACAGTACTGCCACGTAGCATGGTGTCTTGATGTGAGATGAAGCCGAGGTAACGTGGCCGTGTCCTGTACAGATCAGAAAGAAGGTAGACTGCTCCGCAGCCTTTTTTTTTCTTGCTTTGTGGGGTATGCAACCGTGTTATACTAGTATGAACTTTTTGACTCCCTGATGAAGTGATAGCTATACTGAACAGTGGAGTACTCTATGATCCATCCACTAGCAAAATCCAGTGACGGATTCCAAATCGCAAGCCAGTACTAACCGGCCCTGTCTCTTGTGAAACTTTGATGAGATCAGAAGGTAGGTATACGTAGGTGGCGGACAAGGATAACCATGGCCGCCACCAAACGCCGAGCAGAAACCTCATCCCACAGAAGATCGCCGAGTCGAGACAACTGGACAGCACCCGCACGCATGCACCCAAGCACGGCACGAAGCATGCATGCAACAAACCGAGTGGGATCCGGTGCGGTGCGGTGCGATGGCCCCGCCACATGCGGAGAAGGAGATCTACCGTGGCGGGGGGAATAATGTTGGTCCCCGTCCGCGTAAGTTGCATAAATAAAGCGGAACCGCATGGAAAAGCGAGGCGAGCGGAGGAAAACTCTGAAAAGAGGGAGAGGAGGTCGCCTTCCTCCTAGGATCACCGGGGCCCTTGCGGGCGGCACATGCCGGCCACGATTGCCTCCAGACCCTGCTTTTCTTTGTTGTACTACTACAGGAGCAGCAGGACTGGTGGTGGTGGTGGTGGTTATGGTACTGTGTGCGGCTCGCCAGCGTGTGGCTGTGGATGGACGAGAGCATCGCATGCGACGAACTGCGCAATCGGAGGTTAGAGTCGTAATTCCACTTAGCCGACCCCAAAACACTCCTGCATCATTTATCCAGGCCTCTTAAGCCATTGCAGCAGCCCTACCCTGCGTGCGTTTTTGCATTGGGGCGGAGATTCCTGCATTGGGCTTCACGGAAGTTGGAACTGGCGTCCGGTGGGGTGACGGAAACGGTCGGCAGGCAGTCTGTCGACGTGAAGCTGACTCAGCTGGTGGCGACGGCCGATGGTGGCGTTAGGAACTGGGGATCGGTCGCATTCAGGCCTCTTAAGCCGTCGGTCGCACTCACGCCAGTCACGCGCCTGCTGAGGCGGCACGGCAAAGATCGGCTGGACTGGAGTTTGCGTTGCTCGCAAATTGCCATTGGTTGAGTGGCGCTCTCGCCAGTCCCTTCTCCCTTGATAGCTTTGACATGCGATCCAATTGCATCTACAAGTCTCAAATATAATGTCGAAACCGATCGAGCTGCTAGTGGTTCACGGACACAAGAGTCCGACTCGGCCAGTCGGCTGGACCGAGAGTCACCATCACAAAAGCTCGATGAACGAAGCATTAGTGACTTTGAAGAAATGCTGGAAATGAACGCGGCACATCGGGCAAACATTGATGAAAACAAGCCTCAAATCGACGAATCAGTCAGAGGAAGCTGAAGCAGCACAGGCCCGGACCCGGTGAGTGCCTAGCCAGTCGGTCGGCCTCTGCCGCAGGAGATTGCCGGCCAGCATTTCCCTCATGGGCCGGCCGCGTTCAGCGAGAGCGCGTCGGACTACGCGTACAAGTCGTCGCGCGGCTGGGCCAGATCACGGACGATGTCACAGTCACGCAGTAGGTGCGGGTAGTTGCAGCTGATAGCGAACCGGTTCTAAAAAAAAAACAAAAAAGAAAAAAAGATAGCGAGGCGGTGAATTAATACAGCATTGACCCACACGGTAAAGATGTCATCACCTCTTTTAAACAACAAGGGCCACCACTGTCATAGGAAAAACAGTATGACCAGAAGTTGCAAAAGCCTGAAACCTTCACCGGCATGGTACGGTTGCAGGGCATTACTGAGGCAGCTCATCTACCACAGAGGTCTTTGGCATGTGGTTATGCAGTGACTCATAACAGATGGCAAACATAGTCATCGCCGGTTATCATAACAGCGAGAAAGCAATTTGCCCTCGCAGTCGGCAAAACAACAATCACCTATCCTCACCCCAATAAACCTGAACACTTATGCCTTTCGAGCAAGATTTATAACATTTGAACAGTCGGCTTCGAAGTCTCGCTGCAACTTTTTACCCGATACCGCAATGTTGCTCCAGTGATTCTACCATGGGTTCATGGGATAAACTAACAGATAACACGATGAGAACAGATTCACCAAAGCTGTGACTTTGCCATGAAAGAACAAAATCTCACTGTCTCTTTGGCCTCGGTCCAACTGCCTAATTCAGAGAGCTACCACACGAGCAGTGCGCACCGCATGAGCAGACTAGTTTCAATCATCTACCACTAGTGATTAATAACCAAAGATTTGAAAATATACACAAGCGCTACAAGCACATCCAGATTTCAAGCTTCGCAGACTTGTGCTCATGTCATTCAGGATTTGAAGCATGGCATTTTTCTTCCACAGAAAATGTCCCTGCAGTTGTAGCACAATAAGTTGGTGTAAAAATGTGGCAAAGCACAACTAGGAATCTAGCATGCTCTATCAGGTATGTACATTGTACATCAACTAAACTTAGTTACTTAGATAAAAAAGTAATTTCTAGTAGCCATGTCAAGCATAATAAAACCGTAGTGACACCAAGCTCTCAAACACTACACAGGGAGCGGGAGCTCAAATCACCGTGATAGATTCAGCTTCAAAAGCTAGTCCTAGTTATTGCTGCAGTCATGGTAAATATCACTACCTCCATTTTTATTTATACGACGTATATGACAAGAGATTTGCACTAAAATTAGTCTAAGCTTCTTGTCCAACACGTCATATAATTAAAAACAAAGGTAGTGCTAGCGAAGCTGAGATCCAATTATCCTCAATATATAAACTCCCAGGATTCCATATCTGATAACAGGATTACAGTTTAAGAAGTTGTTTTCATGTACATAAAAGAATTGAAAAGCCTCCCCCCTCTGCAAAATCTATAAGAGATAATCAAGTATCTTGTTGCACCAAGTATATGTATTTAAAGCATGCAATTTAGGTCTACTAAGTAAGCCCATTCACGGCAAATTTTACGATTCCATCCAGTTGCTAAGGTAAATGATCTTGCCATTATGTCAAGAATTCTACGAAACAACAAAAAGCTTTATAACCTAGTATGTTTAAAATGTGAATAGCTTTGAGGTCTATTCTTATGGGGCCCTACAGTTCCGTAAAAAAGAAATACTCATATATTTACTTACAGCGTAGAACATCCTCGACGTGATTTCTTCTTCTTCTTTTCTCTGAGTTTAGTTGGAGGCTGGATTACAACCTTGATGGCAGCATCAAACACAGCTTTGACATTCTACATGTTAGTGAAATATTACAAAGTAAGATAATTGCCCATGATGCAATAACAAGTCATATACAACCAACGAGAAAGCAATATATACCTGCTGTGTCTTCGAGCTGCACTCGATGTAATACATAGCACCAATTTGTCTACGGAGTTCTTCACCCTGGAAATGCAAATATAAATGTAAGAATGATTTTTTTCAAAAGCCATCATTCGATCATAGCTATTTATGAGATATGAGATATACCTGTGCTGTTGTAACAGGTATCAACCCAGGATGGTCCATTAAGTAGTGCTTGTCTTCACGAAGATCTGTAAGTAACATCATGATTTACAGATATTCAAATCAACTCTCTAAAAAAGAAATTCAAGTAACACTGATGTGATATTAAGTTAAACCAAGTGTGCTAGATAGATGTTTTAGGGTTCTTCCGATCAGTAACTGGATGATCGTTAATAGAAATAAAAATTGTGAAAAGGAACTAATTTACGGATCATAATCATTGCCTTGTACTCCGCTATGTTAATGGTTCATATTCAGTTGTGGCAAAGTTTCTACTTATTACTACATATAAGCACAACATTTCATGCACTTCCAAAGATAACTTAAAGCTTTCCACATTTACAAAGTTGCACTAGAAATATAAATTTGCAATCACTTCCTTGCTGACTTCAAGTCACCAACTACACAACCGATAACATCTCTTTCAATTGCGAAATACAACTTTACAAGTATCACTATCAATAGGTCAAAAACCGAAGTGAATTCCAACAGTACAGAGAAAAAGAAATGCTAACAACTTAACAGGGTCGAATGCTCAATCGGACTAAAATAAACTAAGCTGAACAACTAAATGCAATAAGTGAAATCAAAATGCACTTTTTAATACAACTCACCCAATTTTGTGCCTACCAACACAATGGGCACTCCAGGTGCATAATGCTGAAGCTCCGGTATCCACTGCATACAAAAGAGCAAACAATAATCATTTTCGAGTATATAGGAAATTCCAAAGAAACATGAACAAGAACACACTCAGAAACCAAAATAGTGCATTTCAGAACCTTCTTCATGATATTCTCATAGCTAGCTCGGCTCACAAGGGAGAAGGCAAGCACAAAGACATCAGCGCCACGGTAACTTAGAGGCCTCAATCGATTGTAATCTTCCTGCCCTGAAAAGGATGTAATCTTGTAAGCTTTAAGTTACCCAAAGAATCCTCAAAAGGCAAACTTTTCAGCTAAAACTGAGTAAAAAACATAGAATTCACCGGTACATTAGGAGAAAAAGCAATCAAATAATGAACTCGTATTACCTGCAGTATCCCAAAGGCCCAAATTCACGGTGGTGCCATCAACAACTACGTTTGCGCTGAAATTGTCGAACACCGTAGGTATGTAGTCCTGCGCGTCACAAATTTGATGGATCAGCAACAAGCGGAAATTTCTCTTAGAGACGAACAAAATAATATACACTGATAAGGCAGGAAGAACCAAAAAATAAAACTGAAAAAGATCGAGATATTGGCATGAAAGAGCCCCACAAAAACAAAATCAGCAAATACACTGAAAATTATTGCTTGAACCAAAATTTCCTAACTTCACAAAGAATCAGATAAGGACTCCCAACTCCCAAGTCTTTCGCACAAGAACCTGAGAGAGAGAGAGAGAAGTGGGAGAGGGAGGGATGTGCTCACAGTGGGGAACTTATTGCTGGTGTAGCAGATGAGCATGCAGGTCTTTCCCACGGCGCCGTCGCCGACTGTGACGCACTTGATGAACCGGGAGGCGCTCGACGCCATGGCCGCGCGCCCCTCCCCGATTCCTCCGACCCAAGTGACGGGGAGAAGCGGAAGACGAGGTCACGAGGGTGCGAGGAGCCGGCAGGGAAGAAGCACGGAATGTATTCTTTGGCTTCTTGGGGGCGTTTGGTGCGTGACTTCTTGACGACGAGAGTGAAGAGGGTCACATGCTTCTCACCTCACTGCCTAGACAAGCGGCAAGCGCCCTCCGTATTCTCGCTCCTCATTTTATCTCGCTGTCCTGTAGGCGTCTTGTATATGCAGTTATGGATGATTGGTACTAGAAGAGATAATTTCAACTTTGGGGGCCTATACTAAGCTGATTTTGCAGGTGCGACTACGGTTGTTAGTCATCGAGCCCCCTTTTTCTTCTGTAATAACGTTGGGGTTGTTCTATTAACGTTTGGAATAAGAACCATGTGTTATGTTTTTGTAGGGAAATACTTATATCGTATGGAAAATTTGGAACGATGATACCGAGAACTTCAACGGAAATATTACATTTCATGCTTCCCTGGATGCCTAGTTTGTTTTTCTATGCGGTTTTATTGTTCTTTTGATGACGTCTCGGGGCAGTTAAAAATTGGCAATAATGCTAGCTACTAAAAACATGTTACATTTTATTGAACTCGGGTGTTTATCGTGGAATCTTTAAAGCTCAGAAAGAGTGTAAAATCAACATATTAAGGTCACTAAATGGGGTGTAAAATTGCTATCAAAACAAGCTGTTATACATGAAATTGATTTACTTCTTTGACGTCTTCCTTCGAGAGGCTCCATATCTATTCTAGGAAATGTGTCGTGCAAGATATTAAATTAACCATCATGCATATCTGTCACCAAGAAATAAATGATTTTCATAAATTGTGAGATGTTAATGTTGGCATATCAGTATCTTAGAACGAGATATACGCAATCTTTTTCCATTGCAAGGAGACAAATATTAAAAACATTAAATGTTAACAGTATATTTGCTTTTGAAAAAATCTTAACAGTGCTCCAACCGGTGCGCCAAGGAGTGTAATGTGTACTCATTTCACCAAATGGAGTGCGCATGTATTTCCTTATAGATACTGGGGTGTTGGACGCTAATATAAAAATAAATGTTGCAGCTGCCGCCCCTCCTCTTTCAACTTTCAACTAATGTTTTATAAAAAAAGGTTCAACTAATCCACTAGAACCTCTTAAGCAAACAGGTTCGCTGCACAGTTCGGTGAGGCTTTGTACCCTTGGTTGTTGTTTTATTTAAGAATTGGCCGTTTTGAAAGTAGATTTTGTTCATAATGTTATTTTGCAATTCAAGTAAAGAAGCTCACACCCTTCTTATGTACTTACAAACATAAAGAAAAAAAAAAGATGGAAAAGGGAAAAGGAACTCATTAACGAGAACCTTCTACTATAACTTTTCTGATACTGGGTCACTCAGTAGTTAGACAACGTGGACATGGAAATAAACGTTTCAATGTTTCTTAACAGTTCTCGGGTCAACATATCTAGTCCATAGGTGCCTTTGCTAAACGAACACTTTGAAACTTCTGAGCACTGATATTTCCCTCTATCTTCTCCTTTTTGGTTGTTTGCGGAGTCGCCGTACACACCATGATTATATCCTTCTGTTCACCAAATCATTTGTAAATGAAATCTTCATAATTACAATGGCTGCACGAGTACTACAGAAAAGACGTTGATGAATCATGACGTTTTGTTCTTTCTCTTTGTTTCCAACTCAGCTCTCCTCACAACAAAGGAAAGAAGCCATTTTCTCTTCAGGAACCACCACTCTCCAAAAGTCATGCCATGACAAGACAAAAGCATTCACACTAATTTACAAAGTCAAATCATGACAAAAGCCTTCATGTTACTGGCTAGGCACGAGATGATTGCGTGTCACTTACGATGAGCACAGATTAACAGTGTTAGACAATGATCAGGTGTGGACAAGTACAGCCACATCACCAAGAAATTGAAAACCCAAATTACAGAGCGATCTAGCAGCCTGTCTTGTAGTGCTCCATTTACCTTTTGCTGATACATACATTGAACTCGCAGCATTTTTTTTCCCTTGGGAGCAAATCCAAAAGAGTTTCCATTGTATAATAGAATACTTGTATGTGTAAAGCATCTTTTGAGCCTTGCAAAGCTAAAAATTACTTCCTGTTGGTGTTGCACGAAGACAAAGCATGCAACAGCGCCTCAAATGTTTGGAACGTGGGGGGCTCGTTTTCCTTAATGGCGTACACTGTCACAGTGCACGCTTTCTTGTTCGTTCCTTGCTCACCTTGATTAAGATGAACGAAAAGGTTTGGCTTTATTTGATCTCCTCGCCTGGTGGTCTCCTTTGCAGATCGGCAGTGCTTATTTTTTATCTGGTAGTGTAATCCCCAAAACGCCACGACGCTAACCAGTCCTACGTGTCGATTGTTACTCGTTTCAAGCAAGCGAGTCTGCCGCGGCACTGTCCTATTCTCCGACAATTCTACTTATCCAACACTCAGTTGATCAATATCTTAAGCATGGCAAGATTCAGGACAAGGTGGGTATACTTAACTGCTACAAAGAAACAAAGGACTGATACTAGTTTATCGGAAAAGAACAAAGATCGTATTTATTTCCCCCCTAGCGCAAGATTTGCCGCACTTTCCCTTGATTCCGGTTCACAAATCTTTAGCGGGTAGCATCATTGAAACAGCTCGGTGTAATACCTAACTAATATCTGGAAGAATTGGAAGTGGAATCGGAGGAGAATATCTGGATCACGATAGCGAGTTCTTCTTCTCCCACAAGAACATGTTCAGGAACAGAGTTTTTACAAGCAAAACAGAATGAGAACTCTCCACGCAGGGAGCCAGCTATATGTATAACTATCCTGTGCGCCAGATAGCAAATACCCTTTTAACTATTACCATACGGCAAAAGGTGAAGAAAAACAGTAACTAAGTAAACTGTATGTTTTAACTAATGTAGAGCTTCCGATATGCATCCAACGGTAGCCGTAGCTTCAGGGATATGACAAACCCTCCCCCCTTGAAAATTCACTTGTCCTCAAGTGTGTGGATCATCACCCATCTAGGCGACTGACTTCCTGTGAAAAGAAGGAAATGTACTCTTGATAAAGCTAGCGTCTTCCCACGTTGCATCATCTGGAGGACAATTCTCCCACTGAATTAACCACTGGGTGATCATATCTTCATTCCTTGGAAGTGTTCTTGTATCCAGTACTGCCACAGGGTTGAGCTTAACATGACCATTGCTGTCAACCATTGGCAGATGAGGACTAGGAATAGCATTAGGTCCCACATGTTTCTTTAGCTGACTGACATGAAATACAGGATGTATTTTAGAGCCAAGTGGTAGTTGTAATTTATAAGCAACCTGGCCAATTTTCTCCAAGATCAAGAAAGGGCCATAAAATTTTGTAGTCAGCTTCAGAGAATTCCTAAGACCAAATGCCACGTGGCGATATGGTTGCATTTTAAGGTAGACCATATCACCAACAGAGAAAGTTCTTTCACTTCTTTTGAGATCAGCATATTTCTTCATTCTGGCTTGAGCTTGAGATAAATTTTCTTTCAACTTCACCAACATATCCTTTTTCTGCTGAAGGAATTCAGTAGCTGGACAATCAGGACCAGGAATAGAGATTTCACTTATCATTGGAGGTGGAAATCCATATAAAGCTTGAAATGGGGTAATTTTGAGAGAGGAGTGATAATTTGTGTTATACCACCATTCAGCAAGAGGCAGCCATGAACACCATTTCTTGGGTTCCGCAAATGTCATGCATCTGAGATATGCCTCTAAGCATTGGTTCACTCTTTCAGTTTGTCCATCACTTTGAGGATGATAAGCTGAACTGAATCTTAAGGAGACTTTCAGTGATTTGAACAAAGCTTGCCAAAGGTCACTAGTGAAAATACGGTCTCTATCTGAAACTATAGCTTGAGGTAGGCCATGGAGTTTATATATGTTGTCAATAAACAGTTGGGCAACGCTTTGAGCGGTGAATGGATGAGATAAGGCTATGAAGTGAGAATATTTGGTTAGCCTATCTACAACCACAAGAATTACATCTTTACCTTGAGATTTTGGCAGTCCTTCCACAAAATCCATTGATAACTGTGACCAGGCCATATCAGGAATTGGAAGAGGCTGTAGAAGTCCAGGGTATTGACAGTGTTCACCCTTAGCCCTCTGACATACAGCACATTCAGAAACAAACTTTTCCACACTCTTTTTAATACCAGTCCAATGGAAGAGTTTCTTAACTCTTTGATAAGTAGCTCCCATTCCAGAATGTCCACCCACAGCAGAAGAGTGAAGAGCTGCAATAATCTTGTTTTGTATTTCTGCTACAGGACCAAGATGAATTCTGCCCTTATATCTCAGAACACCAGCATGTAATGTATAGTGTGTAATAGAGTCAGGTGAAAGTGTGAGTTGTGCTATCATCTCCATGGAATGAGAGTCTTCCTCATAGGTCTTCAATACTTCAGAAATCCAACTAGGAATAATAGTAGAGATTGCATAGCAATTATGACTTCTTCTTGACAATGCGTCAGCAGCAATGTTTTCTTTACCTTTCTTGTATTCTATGGTGTAATCAAATTGGAGAAGCTTTATCATCAACTTATGTTGAATGCCTTCATGCAATTTTTGTTCTGCCATATATTGTAAGCTCTTCTGATCAGTTCTTATGATCAAGTGAGACCCCAAAAAATAATGTCTCCATTTCTTCAAAGCTTCTAAAATGGCTAGAGCTTCTTTGTCATAAGTTGATTGAGTAGCAGCTCTATTACTCAAGGCCTTGCTGAAATAAGCTAGGGGTTTCCCTTGTTGCATCAGGACAGCACCAATAGCATACCCAGAAGCATCAGTTTCTAACACAAAAGGTTGAGAGAAATCTGGTAGTGATAAAACTGGAGCAGAGATTAGCTTATCTTTCACAGCTTGAAATGCTTTTGTTTGTATGTCAGTCCAATGAAAAGCATCCTTCTTGAGCATGTCATGTAGTGGCCTGCAGAGTATACCAAAATTTTTGACAAATCGTCTATAATATCCAGCCAATCCTAAGAATCCTCTCAATTGAGTGATGTTAGTAGGAATTGGCCAATCCCTGACTGCTTCAATTTTGGTAGGATCAGTAGTGACTCCTTGTTGGGAAATGACATGACCAAGATAGTTAATCTGTTGGACAGCAAACACACACTTGCTTCGTTTAGCATATAATTGATTGGCTGCTAATGTTTGAAAAACAATTGCCAGATGCTGTTTATGCTCTTCCAAAGTTCTACTATACACCAGGATATCATCGAAGAATACCAATATGAATTTCCTGAGATGTGGTTCAAATATCTCATTCATAAGTGACTGGAATGTTGCAGGAGCATTAGTCAATCCGAAGGGCATGACAATAAACTCAAAATGACCAAAGTGAGTGCTAAAGGCTGTTTTGTGAATGTCTTCTTCTTTAACCCTTACTTGATGGAATCCAGATCTCAGATCGAGGCTAGAGAAGTATTTAGCTCCAAACAATTCATCAAATAAGTCCTCAATGACTGGTATGGGAAATTTGTTCTTAACAGTCATGTCATTGAGATATCTGAAATCAACACAAAACCTCCAAGAGTTGTCTTTCTTTCTTACCAACATACCAGGAGATGAGTATGGGGATTCACTTGGTCTGATCAGGCCAGCTAGAAGCATTTGTTTGATCAATTTTTCTACTTCATCTTTCTGATGTTTGGGCATTCTATATGGCCTGAGATTAGGGGGAGCAGCTTCAGATTTCAGAGGAATGCCATGATCACATTTTCTCTTTGGTGGTAATTCAGTAGGTTCATTGAAAACCTGAGAATAATTGTCCAAGATATCCTGGACAGCTTGAGCATTATCTTCATGTTGAGGCTTATTTTCTACCAATTTTACTTGCAGCACATAGCCCATAATACCCTTGTTCATCATCTTACTAAGCTGAGCTGCATTGATAGTACAATTGTCACCAGGTTGAGTGTAGTCAGAGAAGTGAACCGTTGACAATCCATCCTTAGTTATAGTCAGTAATCTTGCTTTCAAGTCAATGCCAATAGGACTGTGTTGATATATCCAATCACAGCCTAATATCATATCATAGCTTTTCAGATCAAGCAATTGAAACTGATTTTGGAACTTTTCCTTGCCAGCCACATATGAACATTTCTTCACAATACCTCCAGAGATGATTTCACCCCCACCTGCTACTTGAACTTTCTGTAACTCAGTAGCCTCAATTTTACACTGAGATTTAGCTGCAAAGGTAGCATCCAGAAAACTATGTGTACTACCACTATCCACTAGTGCTACACCCCTTTTGCCAGCAATGGTAATTCTGAGACAAAAGGTTGAAACAGATCTGGTACCTTGCACAGCATTTTGAGATATTTGCATAAGATATGGTGTAGGAGAGTGAGTATCAGGAGAATGATCTTCATGTTCTTGGGTGACCAAATGGTCATCATGGCATTGATCACAATGTATTTCTTCAGGATCCATAGACATAACATGAGCTGTTGCTTGATAAAATTTACATTTCTGTTTGTGTTTGGGAGTCCATGGTGCATGGCATTTCCAACAAGTTTTTGGATCATTGGTCTTAGTAACTACAGGAGCTAATTTTTCAGGTTTGCCCACCACATCAAATTTTTCACCAGATTGAGAAGCAGGTCTAGAGGAACCATGGGCATAACGTGTAGCAGTAGGAGAATAAGAGGATCTCTTGTACATCACATACTTTTCCAGCTCCTTAGCAATGCTGTAAGCTTCACCCAGAGTAGCAGGTTTGTGAGGTTTCAGCAAATGTTTAATTGGATCCTTAAGGCCTTTGACAAAACATCTCATGTAATAGTCTTCTTGCAAACCAGGATGTTGTCTCTGCATAGCTCCCATCAACTCTTCAAACTTGTTAATGTAAGTGGTGACAGTACTAACTTGAGACGAGGAATGAAATACTTCTACCACATCAAACATGTTATGTTCAGAGAATCTATTACAAACCAAGCTCACAAACTGAAGCCACTTCATGGTTTTGGCAGATAACCTCAAGCCAGACCACCAATGTTCTGCTTGACCAGAACAATGTAAAGTAGCCATGGTAACCCATAATTCAGGAGGTACAGAAGCTAACTCAAAGTACTTTTCGCATTGCCTTGTCCAACCAGCAGGATTGTCACCACTAAACGAAGGAAAATCCAGCTTGGGTTTAGATATTGATACACTGAAATTGTTATCATGTTGCTTGAAACTCCATCTATCAGGCTGCTGATGTATATAATTTTTGTTGTCAGGCACTCTAGCATGAGGAGGAACATAAGCAGGAGACTGACGCACATGTGATGGACCAGGACGAGATGGATCAATCTGTGATGCAGGGACAGTATGATACACAACGCCATGGGGTGGGATGGTGGGGCTGTCATTTTTACCTTCACCAGAAGTGAACTGGAGTGCAGATTTGTCTGAATTTCCATCAGAACCAATTTGCTGAGTCCTGTCAAGAGCTTCTGGAAGTACTCCTGAAGACTCATCCTGCTTCAGCACCATTAACTTGAGTAAATCCTGGATAGAAGTAAGTTGCCCTTGCATGTTAGTGAGATGGTACTCGACGTTGCCGACCCTCGACTTGAGATCAGCGACATCTCCCTGAACTGACTCGATGAATTCAGTCTCTGCAGTGATGTCTTCGACGGAAAGGACCTCCGCACTCGGATCAACCACGGATCCAGTAGTAGCTGCTGTCGCCGCTGCCACCGCCGCAGCAACATCAGGAGGAACAGGAGCCCGCGCCGCCGGATGAATCGTCTGCGTCATCGCCGCCGCCTACTGGGTGATTGGTTTGGAACGAATTCCTCTCCAGAACACACCCAGCGCTTCTACCGCCGCCCGGATCAGTGGCCGATTCAAGGAATTTTACACGCAAACTCGTTGCGCAACCCGAAATCGAGACCGATCCCCGCCTTCGCCACCACGATTCCGAATCGAACTCAAGCACTCGGGATTTTACACGCAAACTAGTTGCGCAACCATAGCTGAGAACGAATCCATCGCTAGATTGCCGAGGAAGCACTGAATCTGATACCAATTTGTAATACCTAACTAATATCTGGAAGAATTGGAAGTGGAATCGGAGGAGAATATCTGGATCACGATAGCGAGTTCTTCTTCTCCCACAAGAACATGTTCAGGAACAGAGTTTTTACAAGCAAAACAGAATGAGAACTCTCCACGCAGGGAGCCAGCTATATGTATAACTATCCTGTGCGCCAGATAGCAAATACCCTTTTAACTATTACCATACGGCAAAAGGTGAAGAAAAACAGTAACTAAGTAAACTGTATGTTTTAACTAATGTAGAGCTTCCGATATGCATCCAACGGTAGCCGTAGCTTCAGGGATATGACACTCGGATGCAATCATCAATCACACTTGATAAGCTGGCTCGAGTCAAGTGCAAGCGGGTATAATTCCGTCTTTCCGTGTGTCTCTCGTCTCGGCAGCAGAGCAGTAGGTCAGTGGAGTACCAGTAGTCCAGTAGTATACTGGAGTGCAGTACAGATACAGAGGCGGCTCGGCTAACCGAGCTTAGTATTAGCTGTATCGAGTTCGGTGTAAGGCTTGCAAGCCAAGCATGAACCCGTGAACAGTCAAACACACCTACCAGGCCACCGAATTCATGGCAGCCAGTAGTATCCATTCCAGCAAAGCCTCTCTACTGATCCCACTATTCATTGGCAGCAAGTAGTATCCATTCCAGCAAAGCCTCTCTACCTGATCCCACTCGCCATCGTGCTTCTGAAGCTCAGACGTTCGGTGCCGTTGCGCGGAGGACGGTGCGTTGCCTGGTGTCGCATCTTGACTGCCTGGTCCTGCCTGCCGCGCCGCGCCCGCGCGCAACCATTCACGGCGAGAGAGAGGCCCGCGGCGGCAGAAGCAGAGGCCGCACGGCACACCGGCATCACGCCGCGGGCATGTGTCCGCGTACGTACTCTCGTCCCCCGCGCGAGCGCCGAGCCCCGCGGGAGTTGGGACGCAATAAATCGCCGAGCCGAGAAACCGGAGGAGGACGGGAGGCGTACGTGACAGCGTCACATGGCGTGATCCGCCGCGCGCGGAGGGCGCCGTGCGGCGCTTGCCGAATTAAACGAAACCAAACAGTGCTCGCACGGCGCGAACAGCGCCCAGAGCGGCGATGCGCGGCCGTCGCTTGATGAGCCTCCGCGCTGTCTTCAGTCCCTCCCCGTGCGCCGAGGGAATGTTACGATCGGGTCGCCGCTGCTTTGGCCGTAGTCGTGGACTACGAACGTTCCGGCCAGGCCGCGCTCTGTCTGCCGTCTCGTCTCGTGCCCATGTGACAACGTTTGTTTCTTCCTTCCTCTGATTTGTCTCCTCCGTCTGGCGCCTCGGTAGCTTCTCGTTCCTCTGTGGAAGGTGGCAGTACACTACTGTTGGAGCGACATGTCTAATGACACGATGCATGTTCTTTGGTCCTCGCGTTGCACCAAAGGTGGTGGGGATTTGTAGTAGCGGTAGTTGTTGCCACCGCATCACCGATAGGGCGTACGTCGACTCACTGCTTGTGATTGAATTCACGGGGTCGATAGCCGTTGGTTTCAGATGGTACACCGTACACGTACGCCGTGTATTCGTCTTTATACTCCTGTTTCACTGCTTGAGAAAGGGAGCCAAGGGCGTACTACGCCCCTTGGCATGTGAGCCTTATGAAGGCGAAAGGATACCAGATATTTAATCCCTGCTTCAATTGAATCATACGGTTTGAAAAGTCATGTTACTACCGGCGGCGGTAGCTCCATCGCTTTAATCGTCCCGTGGTGTTGTGCAAACGCAGTACTGCCTCCGGTTGTGATTATATATGACAAAAGTTTGCAGTTCAATGTTGACTACAATGAGACATCTGATCGATCAAAATCCTTTGGTTTCATTTTCTCTTCTTTTGTTGACCAAATTTTAAGCTTCCTGCTCACCAATGTCCCGATTCTCACAGACAAGCCACCGGCAGGTCAGGTGCATGCCGTTTCGCAACAGCGAATTACCAGAGCCGAACCGAAAACACCAGAGGAAACCCGTGAGGCAGTTTTTGATACAAAAAGCACATGTTCGGTAGTACAATTGTGAGGTCATCACCATCTTTGGGATTTCCTTTCTGAAAGCCATGTACCTGTGTCACTCGGGGAAAAAATTAAACATGCACTGCTGTTGGCAGGAGGACTAACTAGACAACATTAGCATCGATGGCGAACCATGCAAAAACTAGCTAGGCACTCCGTCAACGGTTCCCGTACAAAATACATCCTGATCAAGTGATCAGTGATCACTGCCTGCCAAACTAAAGACATGGGAACAGACGAGCTACCAACCAGCAAGCATAACGCAAAAGGGAAGCAAAGCAAAGTGAACGTAAGATTTTGCCGTCCAACACAATCGGATAAAGCCGTGCCAAATGCAGCAATTGGAATGTCCCATGGGCTGGCCCAGAATCCAAATTTCCTCATCGCGTGAGCTGGAAGCCAGCTCCTCTGCATAACAATCGAGAGGACAGCTAGTGAACGAGACATAGCCGGCGTACCGAAGCAAACAAAAAAGATTGGTTTACAAGCCCTCAAAATTTGTAGTACGATCACCATTAGCAGAACTTTGCTGCTGCCAGCGGCCAAGTATGCTTTATCTTCTCATTATCAATTCAATGTAATGTAATAAGTCATCGAACAGAACACTGTTCCTTACTAACTACAATCGTTTTCATGATGACTCTCTGCTGTAACAACTCCAGCTAATCATGATGTGACGCTCCCCCGAATAGGAGCCTTCAATAGCGCAGGCGTGCAACTAAGGTATGCGCTAGCCTGCTGAGCTTCTCAACCCTCGAAAGCATTATCATCCATAGAATGGGTTTCTCACGCTGGCAACCAATTCAACCAAAAACGGCCCGGCCTTGGGCCGGGCCACCTGATAGCCCAAGGCTGCATCATGTTCCCATTAGCCATTTAGGTCTTCAGGTCCTCCGACATTGCAGAAGGTATACAGTGCGTTGTCAGAATGTCCTGAGTAGCAGCCTTTGCAGTTTTTGTCTCGAGGACAACAATCTGTCAAATCATATATTATCAGTTCAGTCAATTATGCAACTGCACTCGATAAAGGATCAGGATGGCTATTTTAGAATAATGTTCATCATCTGATATGATAGCTTACTATTTGATTCAATCACCCATAGATTATTTGCTACCCTTGAACAATTGAAATGACCAAAGAACAGTAGTACTAGGTATAATTTGAGGGAAAACTGTCCTATCTCACATCAGCAAGCGGGATGGGCATGAGAGGTGCTTATAGAGGGAAATGTCGAATGAAGAACTAAAAGAAGGAACCAAATATACCTGGTCATACTCCAGATCAAACTTCAAAAATTCATCCTTGCAATTTTCCACCATGGTAACTAAGTTCTTCAAGTTTTTTACCGGCTGACCATTGAAAGCAAGAACCTACCAACATTGTCACAACAAAGAGTTTCAATCAGCACACCATAGAAAAGAAAAGGCATTAAAAAGTGATCCCTAGCAGCAACTGCCTCCAGGTTTCAACGGATGGCATTCAGATGTCCTTTCTAAGAATGTTATTCTAACGTCATCAATTATAAACCAGAGGGAGTAGCTTCAAGCCTCCAAAATACTCCCTCCGTGGAAATATATGATGTTCATTCAACTAGCAGCAGTTCAATCAAAGTCATAGATTTTCATACAGATGTAGCAATATATCTGTGCAGGAAATTGCTAGTGAAAATACTGCTAATAACCACAGAAAGAGAACGTTTCATTACCTGTGTATTAACAATATCCTCATAACCGATATTGATATCAGCCACAAGCACCTGCAAGGGTACAATACAGCACATACAAGTTAGAAAGTGAAAGAAGATACCAGCTAGTCATGGAGAAAAATGACTAGCTGAATCACTACAGGAGCGATCGGCAACTAACCTGTGATACCACCACAAGTTGTTCATCAGGTGACTCTGCCATTGCATGCAAATGCTTTACCAACAACTTGACAGGTGCATCATATTCATAGTCTTTTCCATACTGATACACAAGAAACATCAATTAGGTTAAAAGGCGAATAACAAAATCCCCATCACACATTTTCTTAAGAAGGATGAGTTCAAAGACATGTTAGAAGTAATTGCAGCACCGGAAACAATTATGAGGATATAAACAATTAAGATCATTTTATGGTAGTGTCAAAGCAACATTAGGATCATTCTGGATGAAGGGGCGATTTAGGGAAGCTTGCAAAAACTTGATCTTCAATTATGAACCTAACACTAACAGCTTCATGAAATAGGAATCATAGAAATATGCTTATCATCAAGATGTTAAATTACAGAAAACAGATTTCATTCAAGAACTTCTAGTGTAGAAGACAACGGTATTGGCTCCCTAGAGTTGATTATCAGGAATGCAGGAAACTATATTAACACTAACAGCACTACACTGAAATACTTTTGTTTGCTGTTATTTAATGCACTGAAAGCAAAATGGGCATAGAAGCTATGTGAACACCTCAGATCGAAGATATGGAACAGAGACAGCTGCAAAAACAAAGCCGGCAACTATGTAATATGATGGTGGCCTGCCCTTCACATGAGCTGCAACGAGTCGCTTGTGGGTTGCTAGCCTAATTTTAAATTCATGAACTTTTGAATTTCGCAAGACTTTAACAAGAGCTTTCTCGCCGGTATATTTCTGAGAAACAAGGTAACTGAAGCCGATCCGCTCACCATGCCTGAAAGGAACTGTTCAAAAAGGACAGTAAGAAACAATCACCTATAGAATGACAAACCAAACAAACTAACATGAGATTGGCCATTTTATTTTTACTCAAAAAATCTACCATAACTATAAACAACATACTTCGCTACAATCAATTCAAGTAAGAGACAAATGAAATATGCAGAGCTAGCAACTTGTATCTGCAGTACCATACAGGGCAATGAAAAGACAGCATGCATTTGCATTAATGTTCAGAAAATATAGTACAATGAGTGCTGACAGTCCGTTGCCCAAAGAATTGACAGGAGCTTCATTGAGGATGAAGCTATATGACTAACCTGTTCCATCATTAGCAATATCGACACCATCAAAGCTAAGAATAATATCAGACGGTTGTAAGCATCCAGATTCAGGAGCAGTAGGCTCCACCCTCCTAACACGAACACCCTTTTGATCTGGTTTCATCCCCATTGCTTTGCGGAGATCAGGGTTTTCCATTTTCTGCCATTCTATCCCGAGTATAGGGAAGCCTAAACAAAACAGGGAAAAAATAGGTGATGAGATGGCAAATGTTGAACATTCAATAAAATGAAAATCATGGAAAGTTACTAACAACTATATAGTTGCCTTAATATAATAATTGTGTGCTTGCGTCAAAAGGTCACCGGAAAGTGATCAGCGGCACAGTCTATGGATCATAAATTGCAGAAATTAACAGTAATGGTGAGACAACTGGTTCATTCTCTGTTTGACTAATGACTTCTTTGGTGAATGTTGATGACATTATCGTAAATCAAATTAAACATCATGCAATATACCAATCATCAGACAGCGGGGCATAAATCATCAGAAGGGCAAACAACATTATGAGAGACCCAATGGTAATAAATAATAACGTTTGTGATGTCATAGGAAGTGATCTCTATAATGTATTATATTATCAAAGTAGTTCTAGTAAAGTAGCTTAACGATTCGAAATTAGAAAGAGATGTCCAGGTGCTTGAGAAAATAGTAAAGTCAACTTCCACAGATTCTCTATTTGACCAGTGACTCTAGTTTTGTGATTCTTGATGAAGTTCACAATAACCGACATAAGCATCAAGCAATAAAATGGCAAACAACCATTACATGAGACCCAATGATAATAATAATTATGCATGAATGCCATAAGAAGAAACCTCCATACAATGGTATATAGAACTATAGAGTACAGATCCCTATATCACCCAAAAAGTCCTAGTAAATTAGATTAATGGTTAAAAGTCTATTGTGCTTGATGAAACAACAAACCTCAAATGTGTGATCATGCTATAATATAAAGCTAAATGAATATTCCATACAATTACCAAAAAGGGCAAAGTTACCTGTGTATTCTCCAGATTTCTCATAGTCTTGAATGAAGTGCTTAATAACAGGGGTGGGTATCACATACCCTATATTTTCTGCATCTTCATGTTTGAGGGATTGAAAAGCTATACCAACACAGTTTCCCCTGTCATTAAAAGCTGGGCCACCTGAATTTCCTGAATTAATAGCCGCATCTATCTATAAATAAGACAAGGCTTGTATTAGATAGTTGGTAACTAGATATCATGTACGACATCTTTCTAGAAATATTTGTGTATGGGGCAATGATACCTGCAAGCCGAGAAGTTCCGTCGAACCATGAACATATGAAAGTATTTCTATCCTAGAGACAACACCACTTGTCACGGATATGGTATCTCCTCCAATTGGATAGCCAACAACAGTGACTGCATCCTGAAGAGCAGGTAATGTTCCGAACTCAACAGGTGAAACTCCTTCCCAGAATTCATCATCACTGACAGTTAACAGGGCTGAGATTGATAGAACATTATTGAGTTAGATTGCATAAAACAAACATTATCAAAATAAATATACAAGAATCAGGCACCTTAATGTGATAGACAACTATCTACAACACAGATAAAAATCAAAGCAATCATAGCTACTATGCATTCGATTATCACAATTACAATGGACAAACATTGCAGGCATTGGCATGGAAGAAAAGAGAGCATACGCACCAATGTCGCACTCTGTGCCTATGGCCAGGACAGTGGCAAGGTACTTGGTGTCCGACCCACGCTTCTTAAGCTTGACCTGAGTGTAGTGCTCGACAGAGTGGGCATTGGTGAGGACACGACGGCCGCCGATGATAAACCCGCTACTGCTGGAACTGTACTGCCGCTTCCGCTGCCATGGCAACGAGAAGTTGGGTTCCGTGTGCACGCAGAACACCTTCACCACCGCGTCCATGCACGGCACCACCCGCACCGCCTCCTCCCAGCTCGCTGGGCCAGCCTCCACCACCGCCATCGGGTCGACTCCATTAGCCACGGGCTTCAGCTCCCCACGGCGGGGCGGGGACACCGGGCGAGAGGCATCCGCGTCGGCGGGGGCTTCTTGGCGGCGCGACTTACGGCCGCGGCGGCCGGCGACGGCGGGGACGGGGTCGGAGGCGGGGGGCGGAGAGGCGGAGGAGCGGTCGGCTGAGGCGGCCGACGCCTTGGGCTTGCGGCCGCGCTTGCGCTTGTTGCGTTTGGAGGCGGAGGAAGAGTCGTCCATTGAGGTGCGCTAGGGTTTCGCGACGGCGGGTGAGGGCCGAGGCGCCGAGCCGGGGAAGAGGATGGAACACGAACCTGTTCGAGCCTGAGATGAAGGGTCGTGGTCTCGTGGAGCGCCGCGGCAGTGGATTAGCGGGAACTGTACGATTACGCTTTCATTCTGGCGTTGCGTAAACCAGGGGAATTTGATTCTTCTTGGTAGAAAAACGCTTTTCGATTCAGGTACGGAACTAGATGCCTGCTGATCTTTTTTTTTCCGAGGGAAAAGGTCGAGCTTTATTAGATCAATGTAGGGTTAAAATTGGGTGCTAACACATCAGCAGCGAAATCGGGAGTACGATCCAGCCAAACCGTTGTGATCGACTCGGTACAAGCTTTATTGGCAATAAAATAAGCAACCCTATTTTGATCTCTAACACAGTGATTTATCTCAACCTCCCTAAGCTCAGCAGCGAGCATCTTGACTTCCTTCAGGAGCAAAGCCAGGTGTGATTGATTATCCCCACCTGACCGCAGCGTAGCACATACCGTCATGCAGTCCGTTTCAAGGATAATTGGTTTCGGCACCTATTGTACAGCTAAGTTCAGTCCCTCTCTGCATGCTAAGGGTTCCGCTTCTTCAGCATCGGAGCAGTCAAACAGAACCCGTCCAGATGACAAGATAACTGCACCCTGATCGTCTCTGATCACAGTCTTAATAATCATAAGGAGGTCATTTATGATTCATTGATACCAAAAATGCACCACGATATGATTCATAGAACCAATGCTGAATTTATGATTCGTTCGTATTGGCTGCATGCAAATGCTAGCTAGTTTTCACCGATGACGATTGATGCCTAAGGCCAACCGAAGGCGTGAGATGGATGTGTTGCAGGCGTCATTTTGCTTATGTGCTGCAGTATTTTTAACCAATTCTTTTCGCATACTTTGTATCAACTTGGGCCATAAATCTTTGTAAAGAGATGGAAGAAACTATTAAACGTAGTGACATGCGTTTGCGTCTTTGCGAACAGTCTCGACTCTTCTTCAAACTTTGGCACAGGCTCTGTCCGTACAGCTGGGAGACAGTCTTGAATCTGGGGGCTACATCGTCACAGCATAGCAGATTTGGATGATTGGTTCCCATCCAACTGGCAATCGAGATGTACGGAGACTACTGGATTCTGGTGACCATTCAAGGAGCATGCATGATCTGATCGGTTTTCAAAAGCATGTCCCTTTTTATATTTTCATACAAAAAAATATATTAGGTGCACTATTTTCTCCAATGCTTTCTCAACCAAAACAGATCAGATTTCGTCGAGGAGAACCTCATCATCGAACAAATAGTGGTAGTAGTACGCATTGAATCGACAAGTCTCTCTGAACAACTCTATCGAACGTAACTCTGAGAATTTGTTATTCCTTTGAAGCCATCATAGAGGATTCGAAAAGAAGAAGAAGAAGAAGAAGAAGAAGAAGAAGAAGAAGAAGAAGAAGAAGGAGGAAGCTATCATAGAGGACTCACCTGTCGCAAAATTGCAGTACTAAAATGGCTGCAGCGAAACCACATCCATTTCCCTGCAGTTTCAATTCATTTTTCACTTTGCAGCATCTTATGTTCTGTCCACTCTCGGTCAAATTAGCTTCAGACACATGCGTCAGGACCCATACATTTTTCCAGAAGGACCACAGGGAGCACTTCTGTTGCAAAATTGCAATACTGGGATGAATGCACCATATGAACACCCATATTTCCCTATCTGTCTTCAAGTTATATGCACCAAACAACACAGAATCTTGCCTAGTATCCATTGCCATCTGCCCATACTTCTTCCACCCAATATCACTATCACAGCATCTTCGTTCCCGTATTATTGTCTATGGATGGCAGTCAAGGAATAAGAAGTAGGAGTAGCTAGCAAGCGATAAACAAGAAAAAGAAATGTGGATGTGACACCATATATGTTAGATACGGAGTCTACGTTGCAAAAACACCAGTATGAACGCCACTTTCAGCATTAGTCCATCTGAAAGCTGTAGAAAAGCACGTGGCTACTGAAATATATGGAAGGGTTGCTCGTGCACTTTCTCTACTGAAGTCATGCCTTCTTTGGTCCATCCTTGCCATGAAAATTAAAACATTTCTGAAAACCACAGAATCTGATCTTGGATCTTTTATTTCTCTGAAGACTATTCTTTCAGGATTATATTTACCATTTACCAGTAGCTTACCAACTGCCATGCATATCACCAGGAAGCAAGTAGGGCAGGAGAAATTATTAAGTTGGACTAGTGCATATCCTTGTCGATGATGACCAATGTATGGCCATGCTTTTTGGGGTTCGAAACCGACGAGAGGTACAGCCTTGCTGATCATTACTACTAGCTCTTTGCCGGATGCGCCCCATTTGCCATCAATTCCAGATCGAGATGAGCTCAAGTCTGCAACAAAGCGTCATGCATGCAATGATGCAAGCTTATGACTCGTAGGCTCCTGCTGCTGCGATTGACCGATGGATTGGATGCATGCGTTGTGCGTGTGTGTGGGTCGAAGCTCAAAAGGATTTGCTTTACTACTCACTCTGAACATAGTAAATAAAGGTCAGCTTCTGATAACGGCCAGTTTGGGTTATTTGGCAAATTATACCTTTGTATTTTTATTTAGTAGGAGTACAAGGACATCCTTCACTCCCTACATGATTTGCATGCAAATGCGTGCAGATACTGCAGATCTGATTTGTTTCAAACAACAATACTATTATTGTGAGGGCGGTCCAGTTTGTCAGAACGAGGGGAGCAGCAGCAACAGGCAATTTCCCCATTCCCTGCTCAATGCAGCGGCGATGCAGCACACCTTGCATCTTTGGTGGTGTTCGGTTCACTTTAGAGGGGTATAAAGGGGTCACATCAAAGATGTCGGCCGTATTTATGTGTACTAAACAAAGTCAAATTACAAAACTAAGTTCAGGACCCCCATCTATTTCGCGAGACGAACGTAATGAGGGTAATTAAGTGGCGATTAGACGATGTTTACTGTAGCATCACTGTGTCAAAACATTGATTAATTAGGCTCATTAGATTCGTCTCGAAAAATAGCGCTCATCTGCAGAAAGGTTTTGTAATTAGATTTTATTTAGTACCCCTAAATAGTAAGATTTTTTTTACTTTAGAGGGCTATAAACTTTAGAGGGGTTTTAGAGAGGGGATCCGAACGCGCCCTTTATCGGCCTTCCGGGCCACACAGACACATTGGCGCCGCAGTGACATCACTTGGGGTCAAGAATGTGAATAATGGAATGAATGCAGTAGAGAAGAGATGCAGGGCCTGTGCCTGTGCACAATTCCATTCTGTTGTGGTATGATAGTGTTCCATAGCCATTCAATTACATCCAAGTGTCCAGTGTGTGCTGGATCCATCATTTGACCTATGGTATGTTTTACGAAAGCAAAGTAACTCCACTCCACGCATGCAGAGGAGAGGCATATGCCACTGTAAACCGGTCATGGTGAACAGTTCCAAAATCAAGGTTTTAGCAAAAAAGAAGTGAAATGAAGCCTGCATGCCCAGCCCAAATGAAACAGGGAGCACACCATTGAATTCTTCTATGAAGACTCCATTTCGGCTCTGAGCCGGGAACCAAGGAGACAGTGAGCATCTAAAGCTAATGGATGCATTCCCGTCAACACAAAACGGATCACGATTATATTGAAAAAAAAGAAGAGAAACTTATGGTCCATGTCTAACAAGTTGTGAGAAGAGAGGAGCAATTTGCTGGAGTACCTCATAAAGTGATTACTGTAGCGCACAACGACGAGAGAGACTACCGAAGTAGGCAACCTGTATAAAATGTACTAGGCAAGTGTGTGGTTGCTCCCCGGCCCGGTGGTGGACTGGTGGCCTGGCCTCACAAGTCACAAGCAGAGAGCAGAGCGATCAAAAGTGGAGGCTACCGAGCAAGAAAAGGAAACACCTAGTCCTACACCATCGTCTAGCTTCCTTCAACCTCTAGATTCTCATAGTCCTTCAGCTAGCTTTCAAATCGATCAAGTGCAACTTCGGCATGCAGTGTCTAATGATCAGCTAAGCGAAGGAAGCCACGCAGCTAGTACCAGTGCATAACTCAGCAGGGTTGAGACTCACTAGTTCCCGGCCATAAGCTTCTGCTTCGGTTGCTGCTTCAGGCTGCTGCTGCAATGGAGGAGCAGCTTGCCCCCCTGGCCGTGACGCACCTGCTGCAGCACACGCTGCGCAGCCTCTGCACCCACGACGACTCCCCATGGGTCTACGCCGTCTTCTGGAGGATCCTCCCTAGAAACTACCCGCCCCCCAAGTGAGTCATTGCTTATACTTAATTTGCACTCACTTTGCTAGTTTGACAGAGATGAGAAAGAGCGTGGAGAACCTTGCTCCATTTCTGGTTCGTTTTTTCATCGCCCCGATGCAGCATCTTGTTTGGTTTGGCCGTTTTTGGGTTGGTGATTTGTTTATCTTTTGTTCAGATGGGATCTCCAGGTTGGCATGTATGACCGGACCAGAGGGAACAGGAGGAACTGGTACAGTCAAAGACAACGCTTTCTCTTCGTCAATTTCTTGTGGATTTGTGTTTGTTTGTATGTTATTCTGGGGTACAATTTTTCTACTACTAGGATCCTGGCATGGGAGGATGGATTCTGCAACTTCGCAGCCTCTGCTTGTGACCACGAGGGCGCAGCTGCCGCTGCCGCCGCCTACACGGAATGTGCTGCAGAGCAGGAGGAGCTGAAGGTCCTGCAGCCTGAGCTCTTCTTCAAGATGTCCCATGACATCTACAACTACGGCGAAGGGTAAGACTTAGCAGTTACTTGGAATACTAATCAGCCGTAACACATATATGCTGCTAATCATGTAGTATTTGTGGTTGCGTCTTGCGTTGTAATAGGTTGATTGGGAAAGTAGCAGCGGACCAAGGCCACAAATGGGTGTTCCAGGAGGCTCAGGAGGAGCACGAGATCAACCTCATCTCCTCCTGGAGCAGCACTGCCGATTCGGTAAGCATATAGTATCTCACCAACCAACCAATCGACAAAGCCCACTCGTTGCTTGATTACATAACGCTAATGAGGAATCAATCACGTTTCTATTTATGTGCGGTTTGCTTGCAGCATCCAAGGACATGGGAGGCTCAGTTCAAGTCCGGTATCAAGGTATTACGCAGCTACGATTGATCAGAGCTACCGTGTGAAAAGCTCCCGCATGCCAACGCTGACATATTTTTGTCATTCTCTTTGCAGACCATTGCTCTGATTGGCGTCAGAGAAGGCGTCGTGCAGCTTGGCTCGATGAACAAGGTACACGTACAGTTCTACTAATACGTATGTAGCGTCACTGGAATTACGTTACAGTTCCGCACTGTAGCGTGACTAAATATGTGATCGACTTGGTGTCCGTCATAATTACGTTCACTTGCGATGCATGCGTGCATGAGCGGTGTGCCGCAGATGGTCTGGTAGTTTGCATGCACGCGCACGAGAAGATCAACAAGCTACTCCAGTAATTTGGATGGGCTACACGCAGGTGGCGGAGGACTTGAGCTACGTGGTGATGCTGCGCCGGAAGTTAGGCTACCTGGAGAGCATCCCGGGGGTGCTGCTGCCGCACCCGTCGTCGGCCGCGTTCCCGGCCGGCGGCACCCCCGCCGATGCGGTCTACAGCTGGCCGCCGGCCCTCGTGCCGCCGCCGACGATGGAGCTCTACGTCGACCCCTACGACCAACGGGCCACGGCGCGCGTGGCGCCGACGCAAATGCCGATCGTGCCCTCGATGAGCAGCCTGGAGGCGCTCCTGTCGAAGCTGCCGTCGGTCGGCCCCGCGGCGGCCGGCGCCGGCGGCATTTCCTCGGTGGCCAAGGAGGAGGAGGGCGACGTCGAGGGTACTGGCGGCGTTGCCGCCACTACTGCCACCGCGTCGTGCTACGTCGACGTTGCGAAACGCAGCGAGGGCTTCTAGTCTGCCTGTCAGTCTCCGTCTCGAGTCGATCCGCGCATGCATGCGTCGATCGATCAGCAGCTGTAGGTAGGTGTCAATGCAGGAATGGTAGTTGCAATGTCGTCTTCTAGAACGCGCGCGCCGCATTTACATGATTACTACTCTACATTATTGGAACAAATCAGTTTGCCTGCTGTTCTGTGCTTGGATAACTCGATCGTACGGCACGTACCGCGAGTCCGCGACGTACGCGTGTCGGACGAACCGTTACAAGGCCACCAGATCATGTACGTTCAGTGTGGTCAGTGGAATGAATGTAAGCTCCTTCTGTAATAAGGCATGCATGGTTGCATCAGCAACCCAAACACGCTTCCTGGCGATTCGATCGGCCCGGCTCCTGCTGATCATGCCCGAATCAGTTCGATTTTGCCCCTCGGCTAATAACAAACCTGACCGATCCATCCGCCATCATGATCTCCAGCTGCAAACTGTTGCGCACGTAACGGATCTAGTGGAATTCATCAGTGTTGTCCACAATGCCCGATCGATCTCACTGAAGTATTTCCACCAAACTTCAAACTTGCACCATGCCCCCCCCCCCCCCCCCCCCCCCCTGCTGACATCTCTTACGTAGTACTACTAGTACCCTGCTCGGCTTGCATGCTGCCTCAGTGGTGTGTCGATCTGTCGCAGAGAGAGACAAGAAGTACTAGTACATGAACTCGGTCTGGAACTAAACAGTACTATCCGGCCGGTCCTGGCGAGGGCAGTAAAGAGTTGCAGCACCCTGCTGCCTGATTGCCACGGCAGTACGGCGCCCGCGTGACGTACGAGGCCGGCGCGATTCAACTGATGATCGATCGGGGGTACACACTTGCATGCAGTTGTTTGTGTTGAAGAAAGAAGGCGGCGCGGCGTATCGCGACGGCGGCGATGGTCCGCCTCGCTCGTGGACGGACGCCGCGCGCGGCGCGATTGTCTGATCAATTGGAGTACCCTGCAGCAGGTAAACGTGAGATACAGGAAGCGGAACGGACCCAGACCGGCTGCCGGTCGACCAGCCGCGCCGCGCCGAACCAAGCGGTGCGTTGTTATGCTCCGATCAGATGCACCAGCTGCGAGAAGCGAGATCAAGTGAACTCAGTGCGGATCAGGTCCAAGTCCAAATGTCTTACAGCGCCTCCGGCCTGTTCACGCCTTTGACTGATGCACAAGCGCGGCGGGAGCTTGAGACTCGACGACGACATGTACCGGTCTCGGCTACAAGGACAGGTCAGGTTCAACCAACTAACCCATGCGGCGAGTGGTGCGCGGGCTCGAGAGAGACGACGCCATGTTACCAACGTACTACCGACGCTGCTGGTTGCCGCGGGAGCTTCCGAACCGTGCGCGCGCAGGCACAAGATTAATCCGAGCGCGGCGCGCAGCGGAACATGGCGCTTCGGGGTCGCGGACGACGACGCCCGATCGAGCAGATTTTGCCTTGCGACAGGCTCGGGAATGATTGGGTCGTTGAGGGCCGGACTCGGTACGAGCTACGGCTGGACTGGATGCGGGGGCGTCATGGTGCGCCCCGGCTTGACTAATTGTTGGCCATGGCATTAGCAGCAGTACTAGTGGCATTATGGCTTGTCGCTGTTCGATGGATCCATCGATTCCATCATGATCTCTGTACGGATCAGGAAAACTTATTTGTGCTGTTCGGTTGGAGGATGCAGTTGCAGTTTTTTGTGAGAGAGAACACTGTAGCGGAGGAAAGCCGTACTGTAGCAACAGTGAGAGAAGGAGCAGCAGCAGCTGGAGGATTTTCCTCCAGCCGAACACGCCAATTGTGGAGCTGTCATACTCATATTATATTGGAGAGCGAAAAAAGAGACGAGTCAGTCAGCGCGGTTAAAATTTGGCCCAGCTATGGCCTGACCTTCCCACTTGTATGGAGTAGCAGATTGGGCACAAGCATTTAGCCCAAAAACTATCAACACCACCCCGTTAAAGAGGTATAAATGGGGGAGGAAACTTGAGACGCTTGACGCTGCCTCGACAAAAGAGCAGAAAACAACCGACGCAGTCAACAAAGCCTGGAGTACGACACGAGAAGATAAGGTGATATGGCTAACCTGTCACGATCAATCAAGCAAATCTCATGCATAAAAAACCAGTCAACGAGCTCAGGACGAGGCCAATCCAAAAGCTACGAAACAAGGCCACTGCCGAGCCAGGACAATGATCCGCGGCCTGTTACCCCCTGCACTACAAATTCGACATGTTCCCGTGGACCGTGGCAGACGGCAGGATTGATCCCGGTGTATCATCGTATCGGTGTGGTTCATGGTACATTACACGTGCTAATGTGGCTGTGGAGGCGATCGCCGGGCCTGGTAGGATCGCTCGGAATTCACCCTGCACGATCCCGCACACCTTCAGACCATCACGCCACCGTCTCATACTCGTTGAAAATAATTTTCCAACTAAACTTGTACTATTGAGTCAAAACTTGAAAGTTGACAGGATGTGGTACTGCATTGTATTGCAAAAATAATTTCCGACTGGTAAAAGCTATTAGGTCCGACCCTTTTAGTTCGACTCGAGTCCGACTGACAATCTGAACGCGTGATATCAGAGTTGTGTTCTTGTGTGATCTTGCTTTGGCCGTTCGACGGCGTGGTCGGACGTGGATTGGTTGATGTCGCTCTTTCCAACTAAACTCGTCTGGAATTTTGATAGCCTTGATGCACGTATCTCAATGGTAAATTTATAAATAATTTCCACCTTAAGCGTACATGAATTTTACACTTTGTCATTTCCACCTGCACCAATATCTGAACATAATTCCTTATCTTATTACTCCCTCCGTTTTTTTATTCATGTCGTTCGGACACAGCGGTTTAGCTCATGTCCCTTGTCGGAAACGACATGAATTCGCGAACGGAGGTAGTATATTTTATTTTTTAAAAGTATATCTCCATATCGTCATTTTGAGCTCTTCACAATCATTCGCGAGATACCCCGTACGGATGATCCTGGAGCAAAAGAATTACAGCAGCCTCAAGGGTCGCCGGTGAAAACTTCGCCACCGGGTGGCAGTTCTGTCATACAAGTCCGTCATTTGCGTGCGGACCCAGGGGAAATTGCAAGCTCCCAGAAAAACCAAAAGGAGGCCAAAGAAGCCAGAGGTGAGAGGCAAAGAGCGCTGAAGCAAATCGAAACCCTAGGCCGCGCCCTCCCTCGCCTCCCGGTCTTCCACGCCCGATCCCATCCAAGATGGTCAGTGCCTCCCGTCATCCTCATCGCAAGGGCCGATAGCCCACAATTTTTCTGGATTTTGTATCTTCTCATTTTCTGGAAGCCTCCGGTCGGTTGTGTCTTGAGATAGTGCTGTTTGTGCCTTTTTCCGTTCGATTCGTGTATATCTTTTTGTGCTGAACAGATACGGTTGCCGCTTGCTTTGTGTTTAACTGGCGTTTGTTTCTTGTTCGCGCAGCATAAACTGGGCAAAGGGAGCCGCGACAAGGTGCAGCAGTTCATGGCCATAACTGGCGCGAGGTACAATGTTTTACGCTTTAGGAATTGTTATTGGCATACGAGTTAATTGGAATTTAGTGTTAACGTGATTTGACGCTCTAGGAGTTGTTTGTGTCATACATGGAGTTATAAATTCAGTGTAGAATCATGATTTGAGTTGTGAGTGGCGATGATATGTCGAGCTGGCATATTTAGAGAAGTTGTTCCTAACGCTTGATTGAACCGTGACATTTAGCAATAAGCACATACTAGCAAGCGCCTTTGTCGGCATACTACTATGGAATTTGTTGTTTGTTTTATTGTGGAAGCAAGTGGTATGTGGCAATGCTGATCTTGACTTGTATTTTTGCAATACAATGCAGTTTTTCTATGAGCCAGTGCCGTTATGCTCCATTTGGAGTTCGATTTCATCTGCTTTCTAATAGAATACCAAATCCAACAACCTCAGAGGGCTAGTATGTGTAAAAACTAACTTTTATTCCAGTATATGACCATATTCTGCTGTCCAAGATGCCTTGATAATCAGCACCGTCAAGTCAATTATCAATGAGGTTGTCGTCCAATCGATTAAATTAAGTATATCCAACACTTAAATGTTACACCAATCAGCAATTTAGATCTTCCACGGGCAGGTCAGAGCTGCATGTGTATGACCAAAGTGACTTATTGACTAGGACTGATTCACGATATTGGTTTCATTTAGTGAAGTTCTCGAGATGATGCCACACTTCTTAAATTTATTGTGATGACATTTTACGGACTCGATCTTTCTTCTTTCTGTTAATCATAAGTGTCACATTGGTTGCACAGTGAAAAGGTTGCGCTTCAGGCTCTTAAAGCTAGTGATTGGCACTTGGAAGGAGCTTTTGATGTTTTCTATAGCCAACCACAAGTTGCTGTTGCTAATACTCGTCATCTGGAAGAGCTGTTCAACAGATATAAAGGTGAAATCTTTTAAAATCTGCTTCACCTGTCAGCAGCAACTTTCCAGCAGTTTTATGCATCTTTAACAAGTCCTGCGAATTCTTTCTTTGACCTGTACGATCATTTCAATCAATTTCTTCTCAGAACCGGATGCTGATATGATAATGGTGGAGGGCATATCGCAGCTTTGCAATGATTTGCAGGTAATTCAGCTAGTGTTTCAGTCGACAATCATATGTGGTGATTAGTGAATCAGTTGACAGATCTCTACCAGGTTATTTTTTTTTAAGGAGGGGGGTGGGGGGGTTATGTATTCTGTTTTTCTCCATAGTGCCTTTGTGACGGATCATATAGTTGATGTATATTTTTTTTCTTTTTATGCTAAGGTCATGTGTGGCAAATCTTATAGATTTATAATGTCTGCAACTACTTGTCTGTCATGTTCATCAGGATAGAATTATGACTCTATTTACTATGCATATGGTGGCAAGCTTGTTAAGCGAATAATCCCTCTCTTATATATACATGCTATTTGCAGTAGAAGATCCTCGTATTGTTTACTTTACTTGGCTATCTTGTCTTCGTATCTGTGTCCCTGTCTTATGATCTGATATGCAAATTTCGTGTTTTCCTTTTCAGGTGGATCCTCAGGATATTGTTATGGTACCTTCTGATTCTATCTTGTATCCACTCTTTTTTTTAATAAAGAAAACAAACACTAACTGGATGGGGTTTTAAGTTCATACAAAATTCGATATGGGTGTACAATTGTTTTGTGTCTGTTTCTCCATACAAAGCATTTTGCTTACCTTTTTAACTGTTAACAGCTTGTCATATCGTGGCATATGAAAGCTTCCACAATGTGTGAATTCACACGTCAGGAGTTCATTGGTGGACTGCACTCGATTGGGTGAGACTGCTCTATGCAATCTCTATCTTCATGTGCAATTCAACTTAAGGTTGTTTGTTAATTTTGAGTTGAATTTTTTTTAAAAGACCCACATGTATATTTGCAGGGTTGATTCAATAGAGAAGCTTCGTGAAAAGCTACCTTCATTACGAGCTGAGCTTAAAGATGATCGTAAGCTTTCCTTTTCAGTTTAAATTGGCTGCTGCTAGTGTAGCATGTGTTCTCACTTCTCAGTGCTCAGTGATCTGAGATTTGAATAGTATATTCTCAGCTAAGGCAAACTGATAGTGTGAATGTTTTCATCTGCCTGTCATTTACCCATTCGTTTTTTTTCCCCTCATGCAGAGAAGTTTCATGAAATCTACAACTTTGCATTCGCCTGGGCAAGGGAAAAGGTACTGCATTTGTTGCGCACTTATCCACATTATTTGTCTGAACCTTTCCTTCAATAGTATTTTCTAAAGCTACTTTGTTGGCATATTATAGGGTCAGAAATCTCTAGCATTGGAGACTGCTATTGGCATGTGGAAGTTGCTATTTGCTGAAAGGAACTGGCCTCTCATTGACCACTGGTGCCAGTTTCTACAGGTAGAACATACATATCATCTATTTTTTTCACCTTAAAAAAAAATCTGCTATTCTGCTAGAGTTTTTTTTTTTACGTGATAAGCTTCTAAGCAGCATTTTTTGTTTTTGTTGTTTCAATCATTTGTTTTCAGGTAAGGCATAATAAAGCAATCTCCAGAGATACATGGTCGCAGCTACTGGAATTTGTGAAGGTAACCCATCTCACACCTAAGTACTTAAGAATGGCCTGGAATTTTGGGAAACATGTCACATTTTTACAATGCATAGCCTGAATACATGGAGAGACTGTTATTTGTCTTGGTTACCAAACAGTAGAAGGGGTTTTTCTTTTCAACATGGGCCTAGCCCAGAGTAACGGAAATACAGAGTTTGATACATGCCGTTCGACCAGCACGTAGAGGAGAGGGAAACAGAAGCTAAGCAGAGAGTTTCAGCTAGATAGTCTAGGTTAATTATCACCCACGGAAATAATAGAACAGATAAGGTAGAAAGCTAAGAGCTAATATTTCTGCATGAGGCTAAAAAGCTAAAAAGGTCGCCAAAAGTCTTTCCACACTCCAGATTCATGATGTCTACAGATTTCTTCCGGGTACTGGTCTAGTGTTTTTGTTGTTGCTGCCTAATTTAATTTTTGTTGCCTAGTTTTATTTTTTACCTCTGCCCCTTTCATCAGTTGTTGATGCTGTCTGTGGAATATGCTTGCCACTTGATGCATTTGTGACCAAGAATCTGTATCTCCTATTTGACTGGGTAGTATATTTTGTTGCTGCAGACAATTGATCCTCAGCTAACCAACTACGATGAGGAAGGAGCTTGGCCGTATCTAATAGACGAGTTTGTGGATTACCTGAAGGAGAACGGAGCTGTAGGATCAGAGAAGGGCAAGTTGTTTTAGATGTGATTGGGCTGTAGGAACAGAATTCAACACCACCATCTTTGTAAAACTTAATGGTTGGATGTTTGTATTCATTGCGCCGTTGCGTTGCTAAAGCGGACGCCTTGGCATCACCAAGCCTGTGGAGTCAAAACATTACATTGCAATGTAGATGTGCTGGCAAGCGTTCCGGAATGACTATCTGACTGCATGCTTTTTGGGCCTGTTCGTGGGGTTTTCAGAATTTTAACAATAAAATTTGGAAATTTTGGAGCATCATATTCAGAAACTAATGGGCAACGCTTTAGTCTGAATCTGAAATAAATAAAAGCTCACGAATCAGCACGTGTCTGTGTCACTACGCACAGAGCTTCTCAGAAAACCCCACGACAAAGACGAGAAATTTAAGACTGGTAGGCTGAGCAACAAACTGCTTGGCTTGCAAAGGGGATGCATTTGGCATCATATACAATATTGATATAACTTTAAAAAATGTTTGAGTACATCATTGACTCATTGCACAAAATGTTGCACTCTGGCAGCCCGCCACAGCCAAGGGGATTGTGAAGAATGCGTGAATGCGTCATCGCCTTATCTCCCAGGAACCTCGATGGCCCTCCTCAGTCCTCACCTCCTGAACAGCCTTTTATCTAAGAAGGACGCCGAGGCAGCATCCCCCAGTTGTCAACAAAAGACGAGTTCAGCACAAAGGCTACTACTGAATGTCATCAGCCGATTCATCAGCTGGTTCTCATCGCAACTGGTTCTCCTTCTCGGTGGTGGAGTTCTTCCTCAGCTGAGACGGCGGTCTTATGGCAGCGGCGCCGGTGCTCTCCTTGTTGATATTGCTCACGGACTCTTCGGGCTTCGCGGCGTTACGGTCGGTGAGGGGAGGAGGGTTGCTCTCCGCGGCCGCTGAGGACATGGCTCTCGGCAGCCTGAGGGGGATGTCACCTCTATCTCGTGGGGTAGTCTCAGTGTTCGCTGGCGCGGAGGGCGGGACAGGGTCCGACGGGACAAGCTGAACCGTTGCCCTGCGCCAGTTTTTCCTCGTCTTCGTCTTTACCTCTGCATTTTGCTTTGCCTGAGAGGAGAAAACAGAAATCAGAGTGAGGCAATTGCACATTCAACTAACCGGATTAATTCTTCAGGTATAACTGCCAACTTCAAATCAAATGGCCAAAAAAAAAAAACAGGGTGTTGTTGCGGACGATTAGCTACCACTCGTCTGTTGGGTGCAGTAATTATAAGCCATAGCGGGCATCGCAGTACTTACAGGAGTATTGCCGATGTCAGCCAGCGGTTTTCTCGATTTCACGTCGTGTACTTCCTTCTCAGAAAAAGCATTCTCAAGAAGCATGACTCCCTGATTCACAATTTCAGTATTATCTGAAGACTCCCTATTCGAACACTTGGAGCTCTTGCAACCACAATCTTCACCGCACTGTGCACCTGAGCCCCTGCACTCGCATTTATTGGTTTTGCATGATGAAAATTTCGAACATGAGCAGCCATGGCAAGAATCATCTTTCGATGAAGTAGACTTTGCATCTGGAAACTTTTCTGGTTCTGCATTTTCTTTAATAATTTGACGACCCAAATTAGAATTTGAATGGCTGGATACTGTTCTACGGCGCCTTCTGATTTTCCTGGCTGATTGTTCCCAGTCTGAATCAGATTCCTCATTCATATCTTCTTTCCTAGTTGATTGTACCCAGTCTGAATCAGATTCCTCATTCACTTCCAATTCTTCTGAATGTTCAGAGTCTGATATGTCCATATCATCCGACCAATTAATGTTATTCTTACTGCAAAAGAGCTGGGAAGCTCGAGAATCCTACATATATAGGAGGGACGATCAAGCACAGTTTAAAACAAAACAGTGAAGTGTATATGCGATAGTCATGAGTTTCACCAGATGTGATCTGGAAGAAAAAGACAGATATATATGTATATATACCTTGTGCAATGCATGAGTTTGATCATCATCTGAAACACCAGTACCATTCTTTGAAGCATTAATAGGTTTCTTTGTGTTGTTCAATGCAGTAAAAAGCTGTCAATTAGCAGAAAAGGTTAGCATGTAAAGTGAGAACCAAAACCGAGTCTATGTTGAAATACATCACAAAAGTTCCGATGACAATCAAATATAAACAGTACAATTGCTGAAAGTATTTTTACCTGCATATTATGGTTATTTAGATCTTTCACTTGTATTTCTAACTGTCTGTTTCTGCTACTAAGCACCACCACCTTTTCCTTCAGTTCAGTAATGAAGAGTTCTTTTTCATTACACATCACCTCTTTATCCTGTAGTTGACACCTACAAGTATAGAGAATAAGAAGATTTAGGAAACCAGGTCGCATCCAAAGTTTCACATAAATGTATTGAAGGATGCAGAGTGCAGCATACCTTGCAGATGATGCTAACTGAAAAAGGTAGTTCATAACGTTTTTTGCCTCTGGAAGTGACCTGACATGGTACCATCTACCTTTACCATTGAATACACGCTCCCGTTCCTCTGCTTCAGACAGCTGAGAGGCCATAGACACCATGGCACTAGAAGACGAGGCCAACATGTTCTCCAGTGCCGATATCCTAGAACTTCTCGCGCTAGGAGACATAGCTTGAGGATTATCACTATAGAGATGACAACCAGTAAGCAGAAATTCAGAGATATTGCAATACAATCATCGAACCTATGAAGCACGAATCACCAAACCTTATCTTGTGTTTTGATTCTTCCTTTAGCTTTGCTATTTCTTTGGATATTGCTGCTCTCCTGTTTTAATAAGAAAAATACAAGTTACACAAGTGCAGTTGCGCAATTATAATACAAAGGACACCTACAGTACCCAACCATGATCCACCATATTCAATTACAGGCCACACATCACACAGCACACATAAAGCAGAAAGTGGAACTAATCACAATTAAGTCATAACATAATGGATTTCAGATACAAATACTAAGGTAAAGATTGGTTAAAAGTCCATTATTCCCTTCATTGAAAGGAAACTTGGCAGAATGAAAGGAATATCGTTAATATTTATATGCATTATCATCTGAATTAACACTAACTACACCCTTGTCGACTCTGGTGATTCAGTAGCCCAAGGAAAACAACAGAAGATCATTGCAAGTTTGCATCCGTAACTAAAATCAATTTGTCTATTTCATCATCCAAAATGCTCAGAATAAGTCGGCATATACGTAAAAAGCACTGGCACAAGACGACCAAAAAACATTAGAAGTGCGTTATGTACAATATACAACAACAGAATGAAAGTTCTTACTCTTGCATTTGTCGCTCATAATGTGAACGTAATTCATATGCCCTTGCAGTAACTTCAAGTTCATCATCGATAGCTCGCATCAAGGTCTAGTGGAATCACAAAAGAAAAATCAGACTGAGTAAACCAGGTCATACATGAAATAAAAAATGAGTGTGATTGTTAATTAAAATTGTTCATGTATTTTCAAGGGCACACCTGCAACCCCGAGCCACTTGCACCATATGTTTCACGAGTGGACTTCTTTGCTTCAAGCAGCTCTTTCAATCTTTTCGAAGCTGCTGTAGCTTCTTCTGTTTTCCGCTGTAAAACCTGTAATTTCAAGCAGAACATTGCAAATGGCAAGCATGTAATTTGAAAGATGGAACAAAAGAAAACACAAGAAATGAGACGAGACTTACCATTTTTTGCCTCTGATTTAAGGCCAAGAGTTTATGCATCTCATATTCATTTCGTCTCCCTTCCTTCTTAAGCTGATTAATGGAAACATATCATTATCACAGCAAGTTCTTTGAGAAAAGGAATCTATAGACACACAACAGACAACTTGTATAAACAATTACCTGAAGTACTTCCTTTTCACGGGCGGCCTTCCAAGATCTAAACTGCTCAGATTCTTGCTTGATTTTTTGTTGAAGTTGAACCTTCTGAGACTTAATGCGATGAATCTCTTCTTGTAAACGTTTGGCCGCATCATCACTTTTCTGTTTCTGCCGTAGCTGCTGCTGTTGAGTTTCCTGCTTTTTCTTCAGCTCAGAGACCTGCAAAATGGTTTGCTATTAGTAAATGAGGAAGATAGCAAAGATTTTATGTCTTTACAAACCTGAGATTCAAGTGCATTCAGCTTCTGAAGATAGGTTTCTTTTAGCTTTTGCGCATTCTCATCAGTAGATGACGATACATTGTTTAATGCATGACGGAGATTCTCTATTTCTTTCTGTAAAGACGAAGTGTGTTACTGGTGTGTCAGGAGAAAACAAGTATAAAATCAGCAGATTATAAGCAAGAAAAACCTGAAGAGATCTCTTCTCTTGCTCTAGCTCATGTAACCTCTTCTCATAAAGTTGCTTCATAACAGAGGTGTCGCTCTTGGCAAATTGTTTCATCTCTGCCTTTTGGAACATAAAAAAGAGGTATAACTACAGTCTTCAAGGTGAATCAGAAAACATGATAGTAACCTTTAGTGTGGAACTAAAATAGAGATTCAAAGCTAGTGTTAGAAGAGATTCAAACAAAACTGAGACAGGAAATCAGTACCTCCTTTTGCTGAAGTCGTTTATCTAGTTCCTGCAGCTCCTGATCAAGTTTATCTTGCATTGATGAATGTTCTCTCTCCTTTTCCTCTTCATCAATTTCACCTGAAGATAGTGGAGTTGTTTCACAGTATATAGTTAGTATGTGGCAGGAATGGAAATGTAATGTTCATGTATTATATCTCTTCCTGATCAAGAACGAAAAGGTATTTGTATTAAACATCAATCTACAATTCCCTGTACAGCACGAAAAATGTTCTCTAAATAGAGTGCAATTTCAGAAACCAAAATGCAAAAGCCACAGTTATCATGTCCAAAAAACAAAAGCACCAAAATGATGATAAGCATCTCAAGCTCAAAATGTGCTCCTAGCAGTTACATAAAGAGCACTGTTATATACTCATGCTTCCCCATGAATTAGATGGTTTACATGCATGGTTTTATTTGATTCATACGCAAAAAGTTGTATGCTGAAACATTTCCCTTAGCAAAATTTAAAGATCAATACAAAAACAAGGTGCTAGGTAGAGTAAATGCGTTTAAGAAATGGTATGAATGTGTTTCAGAGGCTTACTTGCATCAGGTGTTCCTACTTCGCAGCCAGAACCCAACTCATTTACAAAAATGTGATTTTCCATAGCAAGCGGATCGTGTGCATCATTTCTACATGCAGTGGAAAACTTTTGCTGCATCAGTTCAACCTCCAACTGCTGGATCTTCAATATGTAGCTCTTCATAAGGTCCACATCCTGATCAAAAACAGGAAATAGCAAAAACAAAGAAATTAGAGCATGATGATGTAGTAATGCATGGAATGTACAAAATTCACTCACTTGGTCGTTCCCAGCATTCTCAATATCGTCCCATGATTTTCCATTCCGCACAGATTCAAGTTTTAGCTTCAGCTTATCCATTTCCAGCTGTTTCAATGTATAACAAAGATATTATTCTGGTGTGATAAATTGACAACAATATTTATAAGGTAGCTACATACTATATGAGGGGGCGGAACAAAGAAACTCCATGTAATATAAACAAGTTCTATGCTTTTGACAAAATAAAATGAATGTTACACTTGACGATCGATACCAAACATACATGGATAAACCTACTTGCATTGCTTAAGGCTGGTGAACTCATATAGCTCCAACAAATCGCTATGCAATGAAATATATTATGTACGAATAGGAATAAATGGGGGTTCATCAGAATGATAACTTCACCATTTTTCTAGCAGAAATAAATGATAGATACCTGCGAATCACGTGCTCGTTCTGCAAGTTGTTCGCAGAACAATTCCCTTTCCTTCAGCTCATGGTGAAGCTCAGAATTCTTTAGTTCAAGCAGAGAGACTTTTTTTTGTAGCAACTGAAAGACACAGGAAATATTAGGTTAAAAAATCAACTAACTGAAACAGTTAATAGAGACATGAAGAACCAACCTGAAGTTCTTCTAGGGCTGCACTTCCACTGCGGGAAAACATAAGTTCAGACTGCAGCTGCTCCACCTGGCTCCGCAACTTTTGCATCTCTGCGGTAACTGGGTCACGGTTTATCACTGCTTTATTTTGAATATTGCGCGCACGATTGGCATATTTGAGTGTGTTTATGGTTTCTTCTGCATTTGAATCAGCTGGACTAATGCAAGCTGCAGGGAAAGAAGTACCAAATCAAATTGGTTCAAGTGCATCCACTATTAGAATATATGTCTGGAAGAGTTGACCTACCAATCATGACAGTTTTACTGTTTCCTCCTAGAGAATCCTGCGAAAAAGATTTATGCCCTTAGCCACATCTTGATGTAAATGTAACTAGGTAAGGCATTTTAAAGGTAACAAAATCTTCTAATAAAGTCCTGAGGTCGATTAGTTAGCACTATACAATGTTTATAAAGAAATTGATTATGGAGCATTACATTAATGTAAACAACTACCTGTAGAAGGCGGGTTAATTTGCTGTCCCTGTATGGCACAAATGCCCCCTCTTTCCTCTTCTTTTCATCACCTAATGCACTTATAACATTCCCAAGAGCTAGAAGACCTTTGTTTATATGAATACCTTTAGGGACATAACAGATAGAAGACTTGATATCATTTCACCCATTATCTGCTGAACATAACCTTTACAACCATTAGAAGAGCGTTCATTACCTTCTTTAAGCCTTAGCCCATCAGCTCCTGTCCGCTTAGCCCTTTCAGAACCAGCAAGATCAACGAGATGAAACTTCGACGATAAAATGTCATAGTCACTGCTCGCTGACTTGTCAGATGCAGTACCAGATGTCCTCTTTTGCTCAAGACATATCGTGAAGATGGCATGAGAGCGACTACACATGAAAAAACACCATTCACATAAGATCAGCAGAACTGAGATGCCACTTCTTGATCATGTAAAAAGCATTAGAAAACACAGGAAACCAAAGAGAGAGTACAAAATCTATACTTGGTGTTTAGCATTCCGTAATAGCCTACCTTGATTGCCGATTCATGTTGGTACTTGCCGTTGCACGCGACGAGGACCCACGAGCCAAAAATGATGCCATTTCTTCTTTTGACTTTACCTCGGCCTCTGTCACACCAGCAAGGGTTATGCCGCCAGTTGCAGTCTCTCGAATTTGAATGGGCACTCTTGCAGGTGCTGATGATTTGGCAACAGGCCCTGACTCAAACCTTAGAGCAGCTTGATTTGAATCAAGCAAATCAAAGACCTCCTCCTTGAATATCTGAAAACCATAAAAGCAACACACTACAGAATGGAAACAAGCTAACAGCTTGCCGCTGCAAATCAGAAAAAGAAAGTGCTACAAGTATCTTACCTCAATGAAAGATACCCTGATTAAAAACTCTGTGCCATCCTTTGTGGCAACAAGTTTCCTGAATATTGTTTCCATAACTTGAGGAATTATCCCTCCACAGTTACCTTCACCACTATAATCGGTACCCATGGTATATGTCTTGCCAGAACCCGTCTAGACTTGTCAAAGAAATACAGCAAGTTAGACTACAGTTAGTAAAACAATCAGCCTACCAAGACAGTATAAATTTCATCATACAAGAGAAAATTTTACCTGGCCATACGCTAGAACAGTAGCGTTGTATCCATTGAACAATGAGTCAATCAGTGGGCGCACGCATTGCTCAAATATCAACGATGACGAAGGGCCCGTGTTGCCATATACGTGATCAAAGGTGAAGACATGGGGCCCGATTTGAACCTACAATAGCACGGAAAATATTCATCTGAGTCTACTAGCCATTTTCATTCAAAGTAAATCTCGTGACAAAGTGGCAATTGAACAGGCCAATATGTTCAGCATTCTATATCGGAGTTTACAGTTCCACAAAACAAATTGCAACCAATGGATTTGTGGAATATTGGAGTAGACACAAAATCAGCAAGGAGAATAATCCTAAGCAAATATCGCGCATTACTAATCTTGGGCGCCTAATGGCCCTTGCTGAACCAGGCAGCCCAAACTTCTATACAATCTAACCATACACATCAACTTGAATCACAGAAGAATCAACGTTTCCCCAGACAGCCTGATTGCGCCAGTCCCTACCTGAGGCTCCCCGGGCGTGACGGTGACACAGTCCGTGCAGCCGTCTCGGAGCTCCTCCGTGATGAGTGGCCGGATGTTGACAGCCACCTTCACGCTGTCCTTCTGCTGGCTCCCCGCGGCCTCCGATGCCTCCATCGCCACCCTAACAACGAAACCCACAAATCGGTCAGAGCATCTCAAGAAATTCCCCAAATCGCACTCGACAAAGCCGAAAAAAATCACCTCAAACAGGCGGATCTGCTGGGATCGGCGCCGCTCCGCAAGTAACAGCGACGAGCCGCGCTCCGGGTTGCAGATTTTGGATGCGCAGACCTCTGCTAGGGTTGGGCTGCTGGGGATTGATAGCCCTCTCGAGGAGAGAGGGGAGGGGGAGAGGAGAGAGATGGGCGGAATGGCGAACGGGTGAGAGCGAGAAGCGCCCGCTCGGAGGATTTCGAAAAATTAGGGCGTCGCGTGACCTACGGCGTCACCGAACGTTCACACGGACCGCGTCCATGGACCTGTCATTAATGCTTGCTAACACGGTGGCTGTACGCGCATACAGTGGTGTATGCACTAGGTGTAGGCTACGATTCAAGTCGGGGGACAACTAACGCGAGCCGCACCGAGTCTGTCAAGGCTCCAGGAACCTGGTCTATGTGCACGGTGCATCGATCGCCGTCGATTTAAAAAGCCATGGATCCTCGACCGTTGTGTGGTCTTGGACCTGGTTTATGGGCAAAAGAGAGGTGGTGGCCCCAGATGCAGAACCCTCGGATGCGATTTCGAATTTGAACCATCAAAAAATGACGAATCTGCCCTTGGGAACGGCTCTTTTTGTTTGACGCTAAGCAAGTGGAAAGGGCATCTCAATCTTTGATTGGATTTGCAAATTGTCCAAGCGGATCAAGTAGTCTTGTCTACTACTAGTACATGAGTATTTTGACATTGTAAAATGCACCGTTGTCAGCCTGGTCAACCTCAAGGTTTGTTTGAGCCAAGCCACACCCAGCGTAGGTTGTTGGATAGGCCTAGTTATTGGACTCGAACTTTACTGGGTTCTAGTTTGAACCGAGGTCACGTAGTCTGTTTCTACTAGTACTAACCTCCGTTCACAAATACTTAGCAATGTTGACTTTTACTGTTTACACTTTGACTGACAATAACCTTTTAAATTTTTAGTTACCGGTGCTAACAATTGTATTAATAGATTTGTAACAAAGAATACTTCAAACATGTATTTTGTTCCTATGTAGTTGAAAAAAAGATGTAGAAAAGACGAATGGTCAAATGGTGATTGAAAAAGTCAAAATTGCCAATTATTTGTGAACGGAGGTTTGTATCATTCAATCATCGTTTTAGCTTGGCAGTTTTTTTTTTTTGCTGCTCGCAATTTTTTTTTTTGTCTGGCGGGGCTAACTTTGGGTAACAATTTGTACGAGTTGATGAGTATTGTATGCACATGATGATGTTGCATAAAAGATGAGATATCATGTTTTTGAACTTTCAACTATTTCAACCTTGTGGGCTTAGGGAGGTCTCATGTTCGCTCTCAAGTTCAAGAAAATTCCATGATAATTGGAGAAAAAAATAAATTGTTGAATAGAGGTGTATGCATCGGTCTCGACCTTGCAAATGAAATAAATGTTATAAAAATAGCAAATTAGCTTTTTTAATGAATTTTAAGGCAAAATACCTAAATAAAGAGTCAGGTAAATACACCCCATAAATAGCTAGAAATTCAGATTTATGTACGCCATACGCACTCGAGCTTTGCAAAGATCTTTTGAGTTGAGCATATGACCCTTACAAATTAGATTGAAGAGTATATCATATTTCCTAAGTGTGACATGGCACTGTGAAGAGAATGTTCATATGGAAATAAGATTGTGACGATTTGAATGGCAGTGTGGGGATATGATTACCACCAAAGGTAGTATTCCCACTTCATGCCACATCGATGCTCAACATTGTGACAAGTCCTGAAGCGGAAACAGAGTGGGCACACTTTCAAAGGTGACCACCAATCGATTCTCAACATTGTGACACGTCGTAGCTTAAAATTGCGAACTCGAGGCATTCTTTCCAAATTTGCTCGAATTTACACTGGCTCTTTATATGCGAGCGTGAATCCGTTATCTATCACAAGTCTCGACCTGCTCTCACCAGTTCCAGGACGCGCCCCATGCTCGTGATGAATGGCCACGGCATTTACATGTGCAGCACAGCGAGGCCCCTGGCTCTTTGCGCATTGTTACGACACAACGGCCAAAACTTGCTCACATGCCACGACCTTGGCCTGCTGGCCCCCTTCCCTGGTGCCGAGCAGAGCAATGGAGGTCCCTCCCGAGCGAGAGACAGGCACTGCTCGACTCGATCACACGACGTTGCCAATTATTGCTCTGAACTCGCTGTTCTTTTGCGCCTGACGCCCTTGAACTTGCAGTGGCACACTGCCTTGTTTGTATCCAGAGGAAGTCAATGTCGCTGAAATTACCCAGTGCAGGAGCTGGTTGTTCATAGGAGAGTTAAACACGCGCGCAGAAAATTCTTTGTTCCGTTGCACTAGCCCTGATATATATAATTCGGTCCTCGCCGAACCCAAAGTATACGCAACAAATTCACAAAGCAAAGCGAAATCCGGCGAAGTTGCGTTCTTGGAAAGGGAAACCCGGCGGAGTTGTAAACGCCGGGGCGGGCTGGTCCCGGGACCAGGCGTCGATGGCTCGATGCTGCTACCACATTTCGCGCGGCGTGGCATCGAAGGCCGCGATCCGCGAAGTCAAAACGGGAGCTGCACGTCTGCCGCGCCGTGCCACCGCCCCCACCTACAGCGGCCACGGGGTCCGTGTTCCGCATGGACACCGAGACTTGTGAAAGTTAACGGCCGAAAGCGACGCGCACCCGCCCCGTCCCGACTCCTCCTCCTGCCTCCCAACCCAAGAAACCGTACCAAAAGCCACGCTCTCTCGTCGCCACCGCCTCCGCCGCCGCCCCGCCCTTCCCTTCCCTTCCGCGGACGTTCGTGTCCTCGGCCGTCGCCACCATTTCTCCACACCGCTGTCTGCTCAGCGGAGCAGCTCGCCACGGTCAGAATTGTCTTGAGTAAGTAGCCTGCTGCTGATCCAGGCCTACACCGCGGAAGTGCCCACGCATTTTGGTCCCTAGTGCTTGGAGCCTTCTCGGTTGCACCAAATTTGGGCTTTTTATGTGGGGAGCTCACATCTTTTCAGCTACAGATTTGATTTCCCGGGTTCTTGGTTCAGTTCGTGCCAGTCATAAGAGGAGCCGAAGATTGCATGTTGGGCGTGGATAATCACGGCTGATCCGTCCTCCCGTCTGGTCAGATGAGTAGTGGGTGTCTCCTCCCAATCCGAGATTGCCGGAGATGGTTGCAACTGTAGTTTCCTCCCAATCTTCCTTCACGCCCCTTTCACCAGGCTCGCCCAGCATCCACGGCGTCATCAGGGACTCGCCGCCTTACAGCACCCAGTCACCACCGCAGGTTCAGGCAGCTGGCGTCGGCGGCGGCGGCGGAGGCGGAGGCAATGGGAGAATCAGCCCTGCGGTGCTGTTCATCATAGTGATTCTTGCTGTCATCTTCTTCATCTCCGGCCTGCTCCACCTCCTCGTCAGGCTACTGATGAAGAAGCAGCACCACCGCGGAGCCACCAGAGGGGAGTCCGCCGCGTCGCCGCACCGGCCAGGCGCGCGTGACGCGGCAATGGACCGGCAGCTGCAGCAGCTGTTCCATCTACACGACTCTGGGCTCGACCAGGCCTTCATCGACGCGCTGCCTGTGTTTGCCTACCGTGAAATCATTGGTGGCAGCAAGGAGCCCTTCGACTGCGCGGTGTGCTTGTGTGAGTTTGATGGGGAGGACAAGCTCAGGTTGTTGCCGGTGTGCGGGCACGCCTTCCATCTGCAGTGTATAGATACATGGCTGCTGTCCAATTCGACATGCCCTCTTTGCCGTGCCACGCTCTTTGTCCCCGGAATGACAATAGATAATCTCATGTTCGATTTTGACGAGAGATTGGAGGAGGAGGCACTGACGGAGGAGTGTGAGGATGGATTTCAAATTTCCAGGCAGAAGCCCTCCGATGAGGAGCAGCCAGCGGCCGAGAAGAGGGTGTTTCCGGTAAGGCTTGGGAAGTTCAAAAATGTTGGAAATCAGGGTGCTATTGACGGTGGTGTTGGCAATGGCAATGCAGCTGGTATAGTGAGTAGGGAGGCAGGGGAGAGTAGCAGCAGCAGCAGCTTGGATGCAAGGAGATGCTTCTCTATGGGCACTTACCAGTATGTTCTTGGGGATTCTGAACTTCAAGTGGCTCTCCAGCCAGGTCGTGGTAGAAATGGTGCTAGCAGCAGATTTAGGGGAGGAGCTGCTGGCTTAAGCTCTGTCAATGCGGAAATCATGGAGGGCAAGAGGATTTGTGCAAGGAACAAAGGCGAGAGCTTCTCTGTGTCGAAGATTTGGCAATGGTCTAGTGTGAAGGGCAAGCTGCCAGCTGGCTCAGACAATTGTTCAGATACTGGGAACCCACCGTGGTTGAAAAGAAATGTCGCCGGAGAATGGAGATAAGTCAAATATGTGACTCTGTTTATAGTTTTTGATTGGTTTTCTTGCCTTGTGTTGGCTGCTAAATTGTTTAGCTATATTGGTCTGATTTAACATGTCTCAGCTCTCATAACAATGATCATTCTCATTGATGGAGAAATTTTGACAGGCTTACTACATTTGCACGTTATTGTTTGTAAATTGTAATTCTGATAATTCTATTTGGAACACTGATCATGTCATCGATACTTGATTCTACAATTTCAGGAGACCATGTTAACCTAGGGCGTGATATATTGTCTAGATCACTGCAGTGGTTACTTCTTTGGTAGTAAACTTCTAGTTTAGAAGAGAGCAGGCCCCTTTATTATTTTCAGATTATATACTCCCTCCGTTTTCTTTTTGTTAATAGTGGTCTAACCAACGTCAACAAATAAAAAATAGAGGAGTATTACAAACTTTACATCAGGGTTTTGAATTGCAAGAGCACATCCTTTTTTTTTTCTGAGGGGACAAGGGTACATCCTCAGGGACAAACATACGAGTCTATATGATCAGTACAAGCGTGCAATTTCTCTGGCATGGAGCATCGTGTGTATTACTGTAAGTACTAGGACCTATTTATGATGGTTTTATCAATGAAAATTTCGCGTATAGTATAGTATCTTGTTAATCATGTTTCATGGTTCAGAAGGACAAACTTATGGCGATATGTAGCAGTAAGAATGCATATGTTGACAAGATGACATTCATAACAAAACGATGATTTCAATCTTGCATGAGAATTAAGAACGGAGCAACTCACAGTAGCAATAACTAACTGTATAAAGTTTTGTTGCTGGTAGGAGTTGTTAGAAAGGCCGGTGCATATATTGTAAGATTGCGAGTCATTTTTCTTGAAAACATAGATCAACAAATATTTCTGAACAAGGAAAGTCGTCCTTAGAAAGAAGAGCGAGAAAGAGGGAGTGTAGTTCAGTTGAATGGAAGGAATATGAGGTTCTATGTTATCCCCTTTTTTTTATAAAAATAAAATTTCACATTGTGATGGCCCTTTTAGCTTGCTTTAGTTTCTAAACTGTGGCTGTATTATTACTTCGTTCAGTATTCTTCTGACATCTATTTGTTTTTGCTTCCACTGTTATCCTGCAACATTATAACTAGCATGAATGATATAAGATACATTGAGAACTTAACATTATTCTGGTTGCCTTATGGCTTCATTTCTTTACCACTGACTTTACATCCAAACTGTCCATCTCTCTTTTGCTTTATCACCTTTAAGCATCCATGTCTTAACTTCCAGAACAACCTTTTTGATCTTATAATCCCTCTTTGAATAATCTTCTATTACTCACATGGTAAAACAACATTTTCCTGTGATGCTTTTCTTGATTCCTGCACCGTGTGAGATCCTTCGTGAGGAAGTTACAGATATATAATTTTGAGCAATCCTTTTCCATTTCACTTGAACCTACGGGCCACTATTAGAGATAAAACGATGGTACCATGTTGAAGTTTGCGTTTGGTTTTGCCCATGTCACTCTGAACCATCTGAGTGTTGCAGCTACCAAGTGAACTTTCATTGTTTCCCCTTTATGTCATTGACACCAAGTAACGGTCTGTTTGATCACTCACCTGATAAAGGCAGTATAAATACCGCCTTCATATGGCTCCCCTTTTTGTTTTATTTTAAGTCAGTGCATCATGCATTTAATTGTTTGTGACCCAGCTCAAAATCGCACCAGGTGGTGGTGAGTTGACTAGGTTTTCCGGTGGACTGAAGGTTTGTCATTTTACAATATTAGTATTCTGATGCTGGAATAATGCAGGTAGGTGGTAGAAGGTCGGTAGCGGTATATGGAGTATTGTGGCAGTCACATCTTTTGCTAACCTAATCATAAAGAAAAGAAAGAAGTGCTAACCATCACATACCTGCACTGGCGAGACTGACTAGACAAAAGGGATTACTGACAAGATTTCCAGCATATTGCTAGCTAGTATATCATTGGTTTGCAAATGATTAGCGTCCTACCAGATAGTAATACTATACAGCTACTGTAATCATTAGCTAGATGCTAATCCGGCATCATTATTGTTGACATCATTGTTTCGGTTTCTGCAATTTGGTCAGTATCTGATACTGTGATACAGGTACCTAGAGATTGGTTCCTTGGAAAGCCATATCTGGGCCAATTCACGCAGACGTTCGGTGTTCTTCAGAGTGTCAGTTGGTGTTCTTCAGAGTTTCAGTGACCTTATCCGTTTCTCAGGTCTGAGAACTGAGAACTGGAATGGTGAACCTGGAATGGTGAACCAGCTCTTTTGAAGTGCTACTGCCGTCTGCCGTTACGTCTTATTACGATGTCCCAGCTGAAAACTGAATGGTGAACCAGCTCTTTTGAAGTGCTAAGCTGCCAATAAACTGTTTCTCCACACTTTATGTTTTGAGTGAACTGGATTGTTTACTCTGTTTAATTAGTTAGTATGACGGTGTTCCTCAACTGTACACTCTCATGGTGCACTGAACTGATCCCAGGTATAGCCTCAAGGATTAGTTCCATGCATGATTGAAATGGACAGCGCATGGCATGAAACAACCAAAATGTGGGTCATGAAAGATAGTAGTAGGATATAGAAGATATCTATAAGACACTAAAAGCATGATCAGCGTATACTTTTTCCAATTTCTTTTTTGTCTTAATGTCATCCTTCTCGTCTACACTTTTTATTAGCAATTCACCGGCTCATTATATGGTGGGATTGGCTTTCAAGGCTTTACTCGCTGGCATCCCGATGAAGAATGGATTGAGACATGAAGAGTGGATGATAATAGTTGTTGCTACCTACAGCCACCAAGCTGTGTCTGATATGATTTCAGAAAAGCCTGTTGTTGGCCGGACGGTTATGGGGTTAACATCAGTTGAGCCTGTCCGGGATTCCATGGTTTAATCCGTGATTCTCTTCAATCGCAAGGTTATCATTTGATATCCGTGATTACCTACAGTAATGAAGGAGCCAAAGTTACAGCAGGCAGTGAGGTTCCTGTCATGATAGCGATTGAACGTTCACACGAACAGCAAGAAAGATTTGTGAAACTTTGACCAGTTTTGGAAGACTCCATAGTAAAATGTTGTCAGCAGGGGTATCCGGGGAGAGCCGGAAACACACGCGGTACGAAACCGCGGATCATGGTTGTTCCCTCGTTTACTTGTCGGACCAGAAAGCTTACGCGCGCGGCCGCAGCAAGCCTCTGGAGCCGCTCTTGAACGCCTCCATGCGAGGTTTTCCTAACCTTTGCGTCGCAATCAGTCCCAGCTGGAACACGGGAAGCTTTTGCGATGGCAATTTGAATTCTTCTGCCAATCGTGCAAGTTTCCAGCCCAAGTTGGCAACTCGCAAGTCGCAACTTCAGATGAACAAACAAACAATGCTAAAGAACGCAGGCACGAGCGCACGACATGACATTTCGTCTATCAAGAACTCATATAATTTGTTCATTTCAATCGGGACAAAACTGGGACATGATGAAACGAATTCATTACAGAAGTAGAAAGATGACAAGTAATATAGCAATCTCTTTTTTTACAGGTGGCGAGCCAATCCACGGAACAGAGGAGGAAAGGAATGCAGCAATCTCGCTCACCGTTCACCAACAAGCCAGCGGAATCGAATCCATGGAAAAGGCCGTGGCCTTTCCGCCGTGCTTTGACCATCCTCCAACCTTTCCTCCTCCTCCTCCGGTCCGATGACCGGTGTGATGGTGTGATTGGACCGGACGGGGTCAGGCCCTGGCGGCGCCGTCGTTGGCCGGCGGCGGGTTGAAGAGCGGCGGCGCGTCGCGGCCGCCGAGGTCCATGGACGACTTGGCGGACTGCGGCGGGGCGACGAAGCGGGCGGAGAAGTCGCGGTAGCCGGTGTAGTCGCCCTCGGGGCTGGCGCCGTGCCCCTCGTCGAAGTTGAGCGCGTAGCTGAGCGCGTCGTAGTTGAGCTTGCGGCCGAAGTGGTGGTGCGGCCGCGGCGGGCCGTTGCGGCCGAACCGCCGGATGAAGGTCTTCCACCGCGGCCCCGCCACCAGCTCCGACCACTCCCGCACCTTGAGGACCGCGTCCACCGCGCGCTGCCACCAGCTCTCCTCCTCCGCCGCGGCGGCGCCGACCCGCTGGTGCGCGGAGGAGGGGGCGGGGGCGGGCCAGGGGAAGCAGCAGCACCGGCGGCTGCGGCGCGCGAAGAAGGCCGCCTCCGCGTCGTCCACGCCCGCGGCCGACGCTCCGCCGAGGTCGGTGTCCATTGCGCTCGCTGCTCAAAGGGCCGAGAGCCCGAGACGGCTGGTGTTCTTGGGTGGATTTTTTTGCGCCGGTCGCAGGGCGCTTTTGGGCTGGTTGTGCCGTATGCCGTGTGCTTTATCTGGTGGCGGTTTCGACGGCGCGGCCGCGGCAATGGAGAGTCAACGGTTGCCGCGGCTGGTGACGTGGGCCGGGATGCGCGGGGCCGGAGGCCTCGCAACGTTCACAAACGCGCTTACTTTTTCTTCTCTAGAAGACTGCAGTTAACGGATCCGGCCGGCAGTGCAGGTGAGAATTGCACGGACTCATGTAAAACATGGCAGGGATCTCTCATTTCGTTCCCTCAAAAAATAAAAAGGGATCTCTCATTTCGTAATCGTACGCCGCTACGTCATGGAAGGAAGGATCGTGGATACTGGATTCATGGTCATGGGACTGCTTGGGCTCATGTAAAACACGGAGTAAATTGCCCAAGCAGAGACAATCACTAATCACCAATCACGAGGGCGTGCAGGGGACCTGCGTAACGGATTGGAAGGACAGCGCGGGCACAGGCCGGCGCCGGAGCTGGCGGTTGCCAGGAGAGCGGTTGCCATCAGCCACAGCTACACGACGTGCCAGCCGGAGGGTTCGCAGCTACACGACGCTTGGCGCCGACGTTTGCACGCTGCATTATTGTATGGCCTGCTGTGCGTGACCGTGCGATACGGTGGGTTTGCTGGCTTGTTTATTGTTTTTCAAGTGCAATGAGTTGTGCATCTTTTGAGCCTTGATTAGCTGCTATAGCATTTTTTTTGGGTGAAATAGATTACCTGCTATCTGACCAGGAAAACAACGCGCCGTTGGTTCAGCTCTGCTGTAAGTGGCAGCAAGATACTTAATCAACGTTTTTCCTTATCCGCGATTGCTTTCAAGCAACGTCTGGGAAATGGCTGGGAAGCTGGAACGCGATGCCCATACGAGCATTCTTATGCACACGGAACGCGTAGACACGAACATGGTCTTCTTGCGTGCATCCCATTTTTCCGTCATACTACCTCATATATACTGATCTTCCAGCTTTCTGAACAATGTGTTGTTTTTAAAAGGAACGTAGGGTGCATTTGGTACAGCTCCAGATTCATCGAGAATCAGAAACGTTTCAGTTTCAACTCAGAAACGTTTCACAACCTGAAACAGAATCAATTTAGAAATCGTTTGGCTAGTTGTCTGGTTTCAGTTTCAACAAAGAGAGGAGGAGAATCAAAATGACTCATTTACCCTTGGCTGGATTATGTTGTTTCTAGTACGTATCATGTATGTGCTGATTTTTCACAAAATATCAAATTATAATGTAACACACTATCACAATTAGTTAAAAAAAAGAAAGAGAAAAAAGAAAAGGATAGTAAACTAGATGATGGGCTGCAAATTTGGTAACCCAGCCAGCCCATTTGCGTACTACTCCCTAACCTTATCTGCTAGCAGCCGTAATTGTCTTCTTCCCGAGTACTCTTCTCCCCTGTAGATAGATGTTCTTCCCCGCTCCAACCTGCCTCCATGATTACTCCAAATCTTGCACCATGTCATACCATTGACCACTAAAATTGGTTGATAATGTTCTCCGCATCTCCATTCTCATCTTAATTTTGCTGGAGGCCACCAACATCAATGCAATTGGCTCGTCATGCCTGACGACGACGACATGGCTGGTACGAAGCAAGCGGCACTTGATCGGGAGTAGCAAGGAGCCATGGCAAATTTGTCGTAATTTCGTGGATACAGATGGGAAGAGTCAGTCGGGCGAGCCGTTTCAACTTGCGGAACACCACTTTGGGTGTTTCACAAGCGCAGGCCAAAAAAGCGGAACGATTCGCTCCGTTTCGCACTCGAAACGTTTCGAAAAAAAGCTCTTTGGTAGCGATTCAAGTGATTCTGCCCAGAAACCGAATCGTTTCTTGCAGCCAAACGGAGCCGTAGTTTCACCCGAGGATCAGCTGCCGTTTGTGTCAAACTTCCACACGAAACAAGGCCCGCCTGCTGGTCCTAAACAAGGCCTGGAAGTTTTAAGCCCAACAAGGAAAAAGTAGGGACACTGAATTTGGGAACCCACGATTCTGGAGGAGCCCTGAATTTGCGAACTGCTGGGCTTAAAAAGTTTTAAGAATCAATATGCCTGCCGGGCTCCTGCAGAACCCACGATTCTCCTCTATAAAACTAAGGACGGACACTGAATAAGTTATAGTTTCTTGTTACTAAAAGTCAAAATAGTTGTAGTTTTTTTTTTTGAGATTACACAGTACAACTCAGACACTCACAACGCACGCACACTCACCCCTATGAACACACGTACGCAAACCCTACCCCTATGAGCATCTTCGAAGACTGAGCCGGCAAATCCAGAGATACGAAGTCACCACGTCGCCTACCACTGAAAGCACAAATGCCGTTAAATCCTTGGAAATTCGCTCCCGCCGGGAGTCGAACCCAGGACCTGAGAGGTGTTACTCGGATGCCTTAACCACTAGGCCAAGACCCCTTTCACCAAAATAGTTGTAGTTTTGTAAAATAAGCTTAAAATTTTATAAATTTGTGTTACAATAGTACAAACACTTATAGATTTTTGAAATTTCCTCTATAAAAGAAGAAGATAAATTGATGGATCAATCAACTTTTGAATTTGTGACTTTTGGAGGTCATTTGGAGAAACACTATAAACTTTTGCTTACGGTTACATTCATATAAACCGGAGAGATGTCCATTTACATTTCTAGCCTCCAAAAGCTTTCAGGGCTTAAGTGGAGGGTCCGCTTATTTGTTGCGGTTTCTTTTCAGCCATTTGTTTTTATCCGCGTGAGAGCGTGTGCATTCGCTGGTGCTAAGCTAGAACCACGGGAGAGAGAAATTAGTTAGCACTGATGCTAAGGGACGTAGGCATGGTGCTAACATGGCATTAATGCTAAAGTTTGCACCTGATGCTATCTATACATTTTAGCAACAAAATTAATTAGTTTTAATTGTCTTAGCGCCTGTAAAGGTGGTGCTACGGATAAAGCTAACATATGCTAAGAGACATGTCCTACTATATAACTGCCTGCTCTTAGCATTATTTTTTAGAGTAATCATGTTCTGACGTCCACACTCAGAAAGTAATGATTGACGTGAAAAATCCACTCGCATCCATCTCGATCCTCCGGTAGATGATGCATCACGAACCTTTACCGGCACTTTGCGTCTGAAAGTGCAAGCTATCGCCGTGCAAATTGTCAAATCCGTGAAATGTTTTTCAAGGTTTCTTGTCTCCCATCAATGTAGGTGGAGTTGTATGGGTTGTAATCAGGGGATGTAATATGCTTTAACATCAATGGAATTCCCTTTTTGCAAAAAAAAATCCGTGAAATGTTTTTTACTTTGCGTTTTGCACCAGTTGACATTTACATCTACCTGACAGCTCGTTAATGCACTCCGCGTAAGCAGGTTCGTTGCCTTTCATCTCCCGGCTCCCGCCCACAAATGCCCCCGACAAAAAGGGTACACGTACAACGATTGAACCTTAAAATACCTGGTGAGTTTGTCCTTTATCTCAGACATGTGCTGAATTACACAAAGCAAAAATTATAGTACTAGGATTAGGATAGCTCAATTGGCAGCCAAGGTTAGTGGCCACCTGCTCTCGCACACTTCAGAGACAGGAAGCATAATTTACGTCCCTTCAATGATGTTTTGGTTATTGCGGTCGATATGCCGGATTAGTGTACACTCTATCCTTGCTTGATTCGTACGTATGATTTGTAAGAGACCATCTGTTGTTATCAGCGTACATCCATCCTGTTCAGGTGTCATATGAGAATACAGATTAGTGGATGTGCCTCCATCGTGGCGAACATTGAAACCCACCAAACCACTATGCTCTCTTCCTGTCTGGCCACAGGCTCCAACCACTGCCGAATAGTTTGTCTTCTTGTAACTGCACAAGCACAGGATGCATATTTCAATCCGCAAATTGCAGATTTTTCTCTGATGCTGCTTGATGACGTGAGCTTTCATTGCACACTGAAGCTTTTTCAACATTTCTGCGACCAAAACAGCCTCAATTGACAAGTTTGGATGAATTGAGCTTCCGATACTGGAATTTTGACCAAAATCAAGAGTAGAAGTTGATGCCTAGCTGTCACTGAAACTGGTTGTTCCTGGAAGCTGTGTTTATGCTGTCCCCGCATGATTATTGTTGTGCCGCAGCATGTTACAGTCCCTCTCTGCGATCATGTCATTAAACATGGAGCCCTCATTTAAGTCCGCAGGTCCTCCGCCCAGAGATCATGGACCCATGCCACCGTCCCGAATTCAGGATCAGATGAAGGTACCCTGCTGATTAGTGACTGCACCAACAGCAATTCACTTTGATCAAAGGCAGGTGATAAAATGACGGTTCAGCCATCGCTCTGCGCCGTACGTGCGGCGCCTCCCTCAGGCTGTGGCTGTGGCTGCCCCTACATGGGCGCTCGCATGCATGGTCCCCTGCTCAGATTGAGGCGGCGGCGATCGAGGTCCCCGTGTGTGCTTGCTTGGCACCCGGCCCTGCACCGTGCGGTGGCGCTGGGCGCGGCGCGCAGCACCTCGCGTGGCGTGGCGGTACGCCTGAGAGCTCGGCACTCGCTGTCGGGGCATTTACGCCGCGTGGACGGACGCACGCCGCGCCGGACGACGGCGACGTGATGCGCACGGACGGTCGTCGGAGCGCGCCCCACTTCGGAAGCTTTGAAGCGGCAGCTTCAGACGCTCCGTGGCGTGCGGTACTCTGTCGGGGCGCGGACGCGATGGAGACGACTCACTGGCATCATCCTCCAGCTTTCTCTTGCTTGCTTGCATGGACGTGAGAGACTTCCGCTCGATAGCTTTATCTGAACGAACGAAACGTTAGCCAGTTCGCTTTGAAAGGATGGATTTTCTTCCTCCGCTAGCCGAAGTGATTGCCTGCCGCCATGGGCCAGCATCCAGCTTGCGCGGTTGAGCCATCATCAGCCCATCACGCGCGGGGGGGGGGCCATGGGTCGTTAATGCAGGGCGCGCAAGTAGCGGGGACAAAGGCTGGCATGGGAAGCGACGGATGCTATTCCTGGTCCTCCTGGAGATGGAGATAGAGGTGAAACTGACGCTTTGTTACAGCATTGTTAGCGCGTTCATGTGGTGTAGAACAGAAATTGTATAAGTTTCAAAAAAAAAAAGGAACAGAAATTGTATGATGTGTGAATGTTGCGGCTGTTTCTCTTTCAGTGTTGCTTTCGGTGTTTATTCAGGTCATTCGAGGCCGGTGCGACCCACGGTCAGGTCTCAGGTGCCCAGTGGCGGAGGCAAGATTTTTAAATTAGGTGTGCACAAGGCTTAACTATTACTACCTCATAACAAAGATTAAAGTAAAAGAAGCTCTATAATTTGTAAAATAGTTTAGAAGCTTAGCACTATTTGCGTTGTTTTTTGATGATTTGAGCTAAATTAGGCTTTGATCTGATCAAGTACTAAAATACCTATATATTACACCTGTTGAAAATCTGATTTTTGCAAAAAATTATTGGTTTGCATGTGCACACCCAGCCTCCATGCTAGCTCCGCCCCTGCAGGTGCCATCGTACAAGTGATGCAAGAAAGACCATGTGGAAATTTGAAAACAAAAAATCAGTCACTCAACAGCATCAGGATAAGTTTCCTCCCTAACGAACATGCATGGCGAACGGAGTTGATGGATGAAGCAGTAGTTGAGGCAAAATCATGGTTACATCACCAAGGACAGACAAATGCTGCGATTGCCGACGCCTGGTGAGGTTAGTGCATGGTGAATCGGAGACTTGGCTCGCTGAAAGCAGAGCCAGGCAAAAGTCCTCATCTGGCCCCGGCTGCTGCCCGCCACCCACCAGTGTCCGGTAGGCCGACGGCCGGGAAGCTCCGGTCCCAGGCCCACGTGTCCCTCTCGAGTCTGCCGGGGACCCAGCAGCAGCAGCAGCGCCATGTATCCCACTCGAGGCCGCCAGCTAACCAGTCCTTGTCCCAACCGGCGCTCTCGCTGCCTTGGCTCGGCCGGCCTCTGGCATGTTCAACCGGCACAGGAGCGCGGCAGCGACGGCGAGGCCACCGTGAGCCACGAGCGCGCGCGCGCTCGCGTCCAGGCCCGTACTAGGCTACTAGCTGCTAGCGGGCTAGCGATCGATGCCGCGCCGCTGTCGCGGAGCGCGCCTTGTCGACCGCGAACGGGACCGGCTGATGCCGCCCGCGCGCGACCGCGAGATAGGCGGAACAGCCTCGCTCTGGAACGTAACTTTGTCCAGATCCCGTGTTAAAAATATCCGTAATAATAACAAGACATGGATTACCGACATCAGAGGCTGGTGATCGTGCCGTGCAAACACTGGAGCATGTCTAGACGATCTCCGACTCGGGATCAGGGAAGCAACCGAACCCTACCATCTTACGTACAGCTCCCTTTCGTCGTGTTCTCCTCAAAGAAAATGGTCGATCGCGTCACGTCCGTCATCACTCTCATCTCCGCGATCGTTCGCCAGGTCCCCAGCGATCAGAATTCAGAAGCCGCCATACGCTGCGGTGCCCGTCCGCTCACTGCTCGCCCACAGTAACATGTGCCGGCCCGGCGGAAACTGACACGGGGAAGCGGGCACGGCGGCATGGCACGGCGTGCGCCGCGACCGTGACATGTCACTGTACCCTCCCCCGCGTCCGTGTCAGGGGAGCCAGCGGCCACGGATCGTTCGACGCGCACGGACGGCAGGCACACACACCCTGTCACCGGATCAGATGCCGGGTCGAGACGGACCGGCCAGGCCACTCACTCGATCACCGTCTTCGATCGGATAGGCATTTCGATGGCGCGGGCCGGGACCGCGAGGGGCTGATCCGTCTCCGTCCCCGTCGTGTTCGACGACGCTTCCGCCGCGAGCTGCCGGTTTGTGACATGGCGTGGAACCGGCCAGGTAGGCGCGCGGCTCTGACGAGGGCCCTTGATCGTGCGCCAGCGAAGGACCTGGCCCGGCGTGCCGGCGCGCGGAAAGGATAAGCACCGGCGGCGAGCCAAAAGAAGGCAGACACACATGCATGTGCCCGCGAGGAACACAAGTCCGACGCCGGGAGAGCAAAAGCCTCGTGGCAAGTTGGGCATTGTACGAGCTCGTCCTTGGTGCTCCCCGGCGTGGCGCGCGACGAATATATAGGTGACGGGGGCATGCACGGCGGCGGCTAGGGGATCTTCACTTGCTTTGGTCCGGCGAATCCCACATGCCAGCGATCATCGCTCGACTCGAGGACTGAAGCGTGGCTTGAGCAGGAGCAAGCCAGCTAGTAGGAGTACGTGCTGATGCATTGTTTACATCGTCTTTCTCGCTGTCCGCTTTTCCCTTTTGCCGATCGTTGCGGCCATGATGAGTGCCCTCACGGGCTACCCATCTTCCCTTGTTCCTCCTCCCCGGCACACCATCATGAGCGCGGTGACAGCGGCCTCCCTCAGCTCGCCTTTCCCCTGCCGACTGCCGATGCCGAGCAATGCCCCTCAGACTCCGATAGTCCGATGGCGCTTTTGCATTGTCCGATCAACTCGCGTCGCTCGAATCTCTGAGCCGCCTGGCTGGTTTATCCACTAGTACTCCACTGCACCTTACGCTGGGACTGGGAGTGTCCTGGCTGTTGACTGTTGCAGTGTCCCTGTTAAAGCAAAAGCTTCGTCGCGTCTATCCAAATCCAATAGCTTTGGGACACGATCGGACGTGTCCGGTGAGAGAACAGGGGGACTGTTTGAGTTTGATGCGAGGCAATGATTGGTCTAAGTTCGAGATTAAAGAGCAGCTCGGTTGATCTCGTAAGGATTTCTACGGATTTCGAGTTAGTACGCTTTGCACCCCGAAATTCCGCTTCGATCAAATCTCCGATTACCAGAGGATACGTGAACGCTGGGGCAACTGCAATTGGTTCGATGATTGAGACGTTTTGGATTAGGAAGCAAATTAATGATAGAGCTATGCTGGGTCGATCAATCTAGTAGTTGGTTCAACAACAGATAGCTGATGATATTTTTAGATCAAGCACGGTTGCATGCATGCGGCGAGCTGGCTTGTGGTCGCTAGCAACTTTTTTCGTACAAGAGCAAGGCAGAGACCAAGCATCTTTCCAAAGCAGTGCACTAAGGGCTTCTTGTCACTTCACGGGTCCCAGCCCCATGACTAACCAAAAGTTAGTTGATGTTTTCCCTGAATTTTTCCTTCTTACTCCTTTATGCCAGGATCAGCATTAATCCGATGCAATGAATTATGACGGTTCAGTGTCGTGTTTCACTTCTACTACTGGGTTTATGGGGCATTCTTTAGTCAAATCAAACATGCGCATTCTATCAGTCTTCATGTGTTCGTGCTATCTATTGATAACGAACCGAACCTGTCTTAAGAATGGTTGTTGTCGTTCACACTGGATCATGCTTTTTGACCGATTTCAGTGAATCAGTTTATTGTGACTAGTTCAGCTTCCTGCCACTTCTTTGCAAACCAGAACTTCCACGGAATATGTTGACCCATGGTGTTATTCTTCTTCTTCTTTTTTTTTTTGTCAAAAAGTTCGATTGATGAGACTTGAAACCGTATATCAGGCAACTTTTGGAAGGATAAAAGCCGAAGGCCTGAAACAATCTAGCAAGCATGCCTTAGCTCGTAATGGTGAGACCATTAGCCTAACCCAGAGGAGATTAGGAAGCAGATTAGGAGGAGGAGAACAGCGTCGGGGGGCATAAAAGGACCCAACAAGGCACTAAATGCGACAGCAACCTAGCGGGCCCTGTTTGTCGCTGGATATGCTCCACCGGTCCACATCAAATCCCACATTAGCGCATAATGCCCTACACCGAACGTGACCCCACATGGCTTTTGGTGATTTTTTCTATCGGTATGAGCTAAATAATCAACAGGAGCTGTTTATGCAGAGGATCCATGGACGAGTTAACGAAAAGAAAATTAAATGATTGACATGTTACTAATGAGTCCTTACGATTGCAACCAAATTCAGATGCACATAGCAGGTGAATTAGGAGCGCAAATTTTCGGTCGAAGAAACATCATTGACAGACTAGGACGCACCAATCAATTCCCACCTAAATAATATTAAATTAAAAAAACTAATTCTGTCCTGAATGAAAAAGGAATCGCTATGATTACCTTTGGACTCACCAGTTTCCGGTGCCATCTCCAAATTGTTCAGATACTAATTGGCCGCTCACTAGTGTCCCCGACAAGTGTTAGCAAATAAATAGCCACCAGTTATCTATTTGGTAGCTTTGACTGATCAAGCACCACGCAACCAGCTATTCCGATCCCTGAACTATAAGAAGAATAGAACAGATATACTCTAACATGAACGGTGAAAATGTGCACAGCTAAGCAAAGAGGGTAGGAAATGCAAAGGGAGTAGTAAAATGGAAAATGGAAGCTAGTGACGATCGATCATGTCTCGAGACTGAATCCATTTGAACAATTAGAGTTGCTAAAGCTGGGAGTAGCATATCAACCCAGCAATCAAACTCATGGGATGAACAAAGCAAGGTCAGTCACTTGTCAGAATAGGGTGCACCTTACAATGGTCAGCGGTTCAAGGCAGCCAACAAAATCCCCAAAATAACCTCTTGGAAAACCGAACCATTCTGGTGACTGAACTGGATCTCCTGTTCCCTTCAAGCTTTGTACTTGTACCTGCTTTTGGTGCCTTTTGCCTCACCATTGTTGTCCTAGTTAGCTAGTAGTACCGTCTTGTCCACCTCGACACTTTCTCCACCTCCCAATCCCCATACCTACTTCTAGAAAAAAAAAAGAAAAGGAAACGAAAAAAATGAAGCCCCTCATTTGCATGCGCCAAGCAGTGTCGTCGCAGTTCTATCTCCTCTTCCTTGCCTCCCCTGAACTTTTTACAGCATGCATTTCCAATGGAGCTGACGGCTCACAGGCCGAGCAAGATGTAGTAGACGAGCGTGATCGGCAGCGCGATGAGCATGCCAAAAATGACTCTGCAATCAGGGAGCAGAAAAAGGGTTAACAAATAACAAGGTGCCTGTGTCAGGGGCGAGTCGAGAGAATCTTTGAACAGATCGTGGTGTTTTTGTCCGTGCTGGTGTCGTGCGTGCAGGCGATTCCGACATGGGACTTACGCGGTGCTGAGAATGTCAGGGTGCACGTTGTACTCCTTTGCGAAGACGAAGGGGACAATGCCCTGGGGCAGAGCTGCCTGCTCGTCGTCCACCATTTGTAAACAACAGTGAGCGGTGAGAAAAAGGCAAGCTTTTGTGCTGGATGGATGTAAAAGGAAGAGGCGAGCACGAGGGGATCGAGAAAGGAAAGAGCACATCACAGCGATGCGGCAAAAGACTTTTCGCTGCTGTGTATCCTTCCTTTCTTTTCACCACCCCCAAAGTACCTGGACGATGGCGACGTGCAGAAGCGTGCCGCGGAGGCCCACGGCGAAGGACGCCACCGCCATCACGGCCGGCCCCGTCAGGAAGCGCACGGCCATGGCGAACGTCGCCACCTTGTTCCCGCACGCTATGATCCGCGGCTGCAGCGCCATGAACAGCCCTGCACGTCGGCGCCACATGACACGAGTTGGTTACTTCGCTTTACTGTTGGATCGAACCGAGGTACTAGCAGGAGGTGAAGGGAGCACGGAGACAAGTGAATGAAGGTACCGACCGAGACTGAACATGGCCATTCCGAGCCCAGCGTCCGACAGGATGGAGATGGATTTCAGGACGATGGCCGGCATCTCGAAGTTCCACCTGCAGGACACCAGCGAATGGAAACATCAAACGACTGCCTCGTCGAATCACCGCGTGCCGTGCTGGTAGTTTTTTGAGGTACGGACCTGAAGCAGACGAGCGACCAGATGAGGCCGATGAGGCTGGAGTAGGTGTTGGGGTTGCGGATCAGCTTGCGCCACACCATGATCAGGATCAGCCGGGTCATCACGCTCGTCGGCGGCATCGCCGTCGGACCCGCCACCGGGTTCACTGGTTCGTCGCCCGCCGCCGCCGCGGCCTTCTCGTCCCCGGCCTCCGCGTCCCTGTCCATGGCTCCCCTGTTCCCGAAGCTGAACTCGTCCCGCTCCACGTAGTCATCCCTCGCTCCGTCCACTGCAATAAAGAAATGCGAGCGCGTACAAATTAGCCCAAGAAACACTCCCCAAGGCAAGAAGCCAAGAACGTTGTGTGGTTGAGACGCGACAGAGTCCTACGTTTGCGGGGGGACTTGCCCGCGGCGGCGTCGTTGTAGTCCGGCGCGCCGCCGCCGAAGACGTCGGAAACCGGCGACGCGCTGGAGCTCCAGACGAACATGTGGAGGTCCTCGCCCTTGGCCTGCCCGTTGGTGGCCGCCTTCTTGGCGCCCTTGGGTGGCGCCGCGGCCACCGCCGGGTTGGGCGCGGGGTAGTGTCCCGCCCCGGGCGCCGCATTCACCACGGGGAGCTGGTACTTGGGCTTGGCCGCGTCGTCCTCGTAGTTGGACGGGCGCGGCGTGGCGCCGGTGCGGACGCCGAACGCGTCGGCCGCACCGAAGTTGGAGCTTCGCCCGACCATGGAGTAGAAATCGTTGTGGTTGAAGCTGGAGCCCCGCGGCGTCGGGTTGCGCGACGACTGCAGCGAGTAGATCTCGGCGTTGGTCAGGTTGCTGGGCCGCGGCGTGGTGCTGGAGAACCCCATGGAGCGGCGCGAGTAGATGTCGGAGCGCGACGCGTTGGAGCGGCGCACCGTGACGTGTATCTTGCCGTCCTCCTTCACCTCCGCCTCCGTCTCGATGGCGTCCCGCCGGCCGTCCAGCGACACCACGTCCGGGTCCACGACGATGGACGCGATGGCGCCCGCGGTGTCCGGGAACTGCTCGGTGATGAGCATCCGGGCGCCGCGGTACTCGAACATGAAGAGCATCAGCGTGTACCAGATGATGCACTGGAGCACCACGATCTGCACCATGAGGCTGCCGGAGAAGTCGCCGTACATGCCCTTGAGCAGGGGGATCCCCATCACCAGCGTGTTGGGCAGCGTGGACAGGGAGAAGAGCGTGATGGTCCACTCGAGGCTTCCCCGCCGGCTCAGGTGGCTCCAGGCGGTGAGCAAGGCGAGCATCATCAGCTTCTGCAGCGTGTCGGCGGCGATGAAGCGCAGGTTCATGGTGTAGGGGTTGTTGGTGGAGATGAAGTGGAAGGAGAGGAGCGGCACGGCGAAGAGCGCCACGAACCGGTTGATCCCCGAGCACTGGTCCGGCGTGAAGATGCGCCACCACCGCACCGACCCGTACGCGAGGATCATCGCCACGTACAACGGCACCATGGCCGTCATCACGTGGTAGAAGTCGGCCCCCGTAATCATCTTGCCTCTCCCTCTTCTTCTTCCTCCTGCTTCAAGCTCCCTCCCTCACTCCCACCCTCCAAGCTCAGCTCAGCTGAGCTGAACCACTCCTCTCTCTCTGGCGACCACCTCACAGCTGAGCAGAGGTAGTGAGAAGTTCAATTCACTCAGCTAGTGAGGACTGATGAGGAGGAAGGAGGGGTGGTGCGGCGCAGTGGTGGGTGTGCGTGGCGAGTGTTTTATTTAGGCGAGGGTGGCAACACGGCCTATTTGGACCATCCCTTGTTTGCTTGCTTGTTTTACCATCTAAACGACGACGATGCGCTGTGAGTGAGAGCAGCGAGTTTAGTGAAGGGAGTGGTGGAGCACGATTAAACCGTAGCCGGAAACCAATGCGAGGAGAGGAGGGGGTGCCCCTAATCCTAATCCTAATCCTATGCGTGCACCGCGGGCCATTGTTTATACGCTACCTCAGGATCGATTAGATGTACGCTGCACGTACCGCGACATCAAGGGAGGGACAAAGATTCAGGACTTGGTTGGCTGATAATGTATTGTGCCACCCCATGCCATGGTTTTAATACTAGGAGTATGTCTACATAATTATACGGAATCCAGCTATACATGCCCGTACGTGTGTGCAGATGGATGTATGCTCCACTGCTCCAGTATTAAACTGAGATCCGGAGGTATTCGACTTGAAATGTTCGAATGGCCGAACTCAGCTGATATTTTGTCAGCCACAAACATGGAATCGGTAACTTTCTTGCTAGTATTGTCATGTCCAATGTTCATGGATGCGAAAGCGGAATGCGCATCGACATGTTCTTCTTTAATTGTGAGTTTTTTTTCTTTGCGAAACTCTTTGGATGTGAGGTTCAGGAACCTTGATTGGTCGTTTCTTCCACTCCAAACGAATGGTTTTCGTTCCCGAAACAGTTACTACTATGCTCAACGATGCGAAAGAACTGGACATGTTTGGTGGCGCGGCTGCTCGACCGAAAGGGGGGAGGTCGGTGACGTGTCGGCTCCTCGTCCGTCGCCTTCTGCCAAATCTCGAGTTACCCGTAACGGAATCCGGAAAAGAGCCAACCAAATTTTACTACAAATGTCGTTGAATTAGATTGAGAGAGAATCTGGTAGGAACTGGGTAGGCTAGCTGCGCGAGTAGCTGTGAATATTCCTGAAACAGCGGCTCGCCGGTCAGTATCATGATCCCACCATATCTTTCACCCCTCCTCTTTGCGCTACCCCGTACAGATACAGTAGACGGCAGAATTGAAGTCAATGCAATGCTCGAGTGGGCGGAACACTACTACTAGTGGTGTGGTAGTCTGGCAGTGAAGTCAAGCGAGATGCTGCTGAAAGCTGTTGCTTGGGCATGCGGAGTACAAAAATATGACGATAATTTTAGCTGATCAATAAAGATCCTACTAGCAAGTAGTATTATTACATAATTCCCTTTTATCATCGGAATGTCTGTGACCCACACGTGCCGACCTGCCGTTCCAAGCTTGCAAATACAAATTCCTTTTCTGCACGACGACCAAACCACGCAGCTGGAGGAAAAAACAGAAGTCCAAAGCGACAAATTGCCACAAACTTACTCCATTTCCGCGTCGGAATCCGCGCGTCGAACTGCGAGCAGGGCCCTAGTTTAACAGCACTAGCAGCAGTTGATCGTAAAAAGTGGCAGGGGACATGAGGATGGGGAGCAGCGATAAAAAATCGGCGTCGAGAAGGAAAGTTTCTGGCCTGCCTTCTGGTTTGGCAGGCTCGTTATTCCCTTCCCGCGCATGCACCGGCTCGCCATGATCGCTGACTGTACTGGCACAGCGAGCACCAAAAGAAAGCGATCATTTCATCTCTCATCTCGTTTTCTGTTTCCTCCGAAGTCGGGTTTGCGTGATTGAAGCGTAAAAACTTCCTCCCAGCCATTGATTATGAGTTACAGATGATGCTAGAGAAGATAGAGAATTTTTTGGTTTTTCGTCCGGCTTTGACCACTTGGTCGAATCAAACACGAAAGTTGTTGGCTCTGGTCCAACACGTGCATAGCTCACTTCTTACGTGGCTTGTCACTGGTCCAGTCACTACAATTATGCTTGTGTAATCCTTGGAGTTACGAGCACATCCACATGGTCCCGCCTTGCTAGTTAACGGTAACAGAGGAGAAAAGGACGACGAACAATGGCAAAGTGTGCCCCTAAACTCACCCACAAAAGCTGCTCGCGTGTCAGATTTTTTTTTGGGTAGACGCTGTCTATAAAAATCGCAGTTGCAACCTGCTTTCACCCTGTCCCTTGCCGCGCGAGAATAACTTTGGACAAATTCCGTGGACGTGGCCCGCAAAAGATGTTTAAGCGTGCATCTTATCAGTTTCTAGTACCATCGCCGGCTGTAAGCTCTACTTACCCAGCTAATTAAAAGCACGGGCTGTACCATGCTCGCCGGCGAGTCGCTGTAAAGCGTACAGCTAGTAGCATTTTTGCAAGCTGCTCCCATATGTGAGCCACTATGGTATCAGCGGATTTAAAATGGAGCCAAAAAAAAAAAAGAGAGAGGGCAAAGGTCTAGAGAGAAAAGGTGGCTGTATAATGTAGGCCTCTTTTCTTTCTTAGGCTAAGACCAGAAAATAATCGCTTAGTTTGATTCGAAATGTTCTCTTGATCTCTTTCAGACGTAGCTTTACGTTGCCAAAATATCACTCTGGGACCCTCACCTCCGTAGTCCAAGGATAAAAATAAGCGCTTGTGCGAAAAGCAATACTAGAAGGCCTCGGAACTGTAGGATGCTAGCAGTACTACCAAGCTTGTGGCACTTCGCCACTGATCCCTGAAACGCGGGATTTGGCCCCTCAGGCAGGTGAAATTCCTCCAAGATTAGCTCGCGTCCTAGCCTGTTTCCCGGAACGAAATTGCTTTTATTTAATTAAACTTGAGAAAAAATTGAAAAATTATCCTGGGGGACTGAGCTTGGATCCTCTATTTAGGCGATAGATCCAGTGATTGAGACGGCAAAGCTGTGCTCTGCATTCCCATCCTCTGGTGTCCGCATCGCCGCTCTGTAGAAGATCCGAGTCGTAGGCCGTAGTAGTAGACAAGTAGCCCCGGGTAGGGCAAGGATAGCACGAGGGCAACGCCAGAAGTGGAGCAAGCAACCGAGCAAGCGTCCGTGATCGGGTCAACCGCCCCCATTCCTTCCCGGCGCCGTTTCTGCGGCGCCCCGGAGATCCACGGCATGGGCTTCCCAACCCCGGCAGTGACGCTGACCGCTCGCGTCGTTGGATCCACTTGTGAACCCCGGACCGCACGGGCTGGCGATCAGGCGATGGCGAGAGGATCCCGCGCGCGCAAGTTGCAGAGGCCACGGCTCGGTTGGCACGCCGCGACGGGCGGCTGCTCGAAATGACGCGCCGTTCCCGTAGGAGCGTGGCGTGGTCGACGTAGGGAGCGTGCCGTAGCGTCTCGCCCACACGCCGTGCCGCGCGGAACGGCGGAGCTGGACCATTCGCGCGAGAGGGACGCCGGGAGGCCCAAGCCCGAGCGAGCGCGCAACCGCTGCGACGAGCCCATCGGCCTCGACGAGTAGGGTGGGGCGCGACCCAAGAAAACAGCGCGCTGGTCCATGGCGGCGCACGCGTTGGGGACGAAAATCAATCGAGCTCGATGTGCGCCCCGCCCGCGGTTCCGCGCCGACGAGGCGAACCCTTCTCGCTCGATCGTTCGGTCAGTCCCGACGAACGAGAGGTTTTGCTTGTGACACAGTACCATGCATCGATCAACCTGTTGAAGTAATCAATCAATCAATGCCGTGTCTGTTGTTCCCAACGGAACGCGCATGTGCAACGGGCTGCATCATGCGTTCATCTCGTTCGGTTCGGCCGGGTTGATCGACGGGTTAGACCGGTCAAAACATCGTTAGGCTCGTCGCTAATCCGGGACCAGTACTTGCAGCATTATAAAGCTGCGTTCGATGATGAGGAAAAAAATTCTATGCGGCCCGTCCGCAAAAGCTCACGGTGCGGCCCCGCCCTAGATGGTCGATGCGTGGACATCATGGGGGCATCCAACGGAAGCAGCACAATGTGTCCTGCCCCCCGAATTGCTCGGCTGCCGCACGTCCTAGGCTCGGCCCCCTCCCATGACGTCCTCGGCTCCCGGCTTACGGCTCTAGCAAGTTCGTCGGGGCCCTCGTCGATCCGCCACCGTCGCAATTGGGAGCGCCAAAGAACGGCGAAGAGCCGACGGCCTCCGCTAGAGCTCGTGCAGCCCTCATCGTTTAAGCTGTCCGCCTTCCAGGAGCGAGGGAAGGTACATGGGCGACGAACGCCTGCGTGATCCTTTCGATGGCCAGGCGGTGCCACAGTTGCAACCTGTCAGTGCCCTTGCTACGTCGCTGCCGGAGAATGAACAGAATCAGAAGGGCGAGACAGAGAAAGAAGAGGAGCAGCCCGTGGGTCGCCGCAGGCCGAAGCCCAACGAGCGAGTCTATGGGCCGGACTGGGTCAGTGGCTAAGCGTGGCCCATAGCGGTGTCGTGTGCGTGTTGTTCTGTTCTCATGCTACTTAAGTAGAGCAGCTGAGAGAAGAGAGGCATCAATCATTTGTAACAAACTATTACAACTCAATTCAATCCCTCTCTTCTTCCTTCCCAAGTTTCTGCCTCTATCTCTCGATCCAATCCGGTAGGGGTAGCTAACATCTGGTATCAGAGACTTCGATCCTCGGATCTGGAGGACATCTCCCACCACCACTTCACCAGGAAAGCAAAAATGGCCGGAGCCATTGATCCCAATCTCAAGCTCGCGCTGGAGGCGCAGACGAAGGCGATCTTCACCGAGCTGGACAAGTTAAACAAGCGCTTCGACGCCAGCGACGAGAAGTGGGAGAAGCGCGTCGCCGACCTGGAATCAGCGGCGGGAGCGTCCTCCGCTGCCCCGACTCTGACCGCGCTGCCGCTCGACTCCAGCACCGTCGAGGCAGGCATTGAGGCCGCCGTCGCCGCGCACATGGTGTCGCTCGAGGCGATGGTCGCGGAACGGCTGGACCAGTACGAGGCGTCGTCGACGACACGCGTCGCCGCGCTCGAGTCCGCTGCGGCGGCGTTCGAGTCATGGCGTCCGCGCGTCGAGTCCGCCGTCGACAGTGTCAAGGACTCCGTCGACTCCATCAAGACCGAGCTCTCCAAGTACCACGCCGCCAAGGACTGCGAGATGCGGGACGCGAACGCCGCCAGGCCCAGCATCCTTGGTGGTCTCGAGTCGGCTTCCGCGCGCCCATCTGCCGGAGTTCAAGCCGACGGCCCTCATGGGCACCGCGTCGAACACTACAGTCGGGAGTCTGGCTTTGGGCGAGTGTTCGCCCAAACCCACCTCCCGCACAATGGTACGCCCGAGCCCGACCCACCCAAATTTTCTCGTCTGTTTGGTTCACCGCATGATAGTTTTGGTGGTCACTCCTCTGGTAGCCGCTACTCTGGATCCATGGGGAAATTGCCTAAAATGAATTTTCCTAAGTTTGATGGTGATAACCCTAAGCTGTGGATTAGTCGTAGTTTGGACTACTTCGAGATGTATGGGGTTGATAGCTCTATGTGGATCAAGGTCGCGTCCATGCACTTCACTGATACAGCCGCTCGATGGCTGCAGTCAGTTGAACGTCAGGTCAAGTCTGCTTCATGGACTGAATTCTGCAAGTTAGTGCTTGGTCGTTTCGGTCGAGATCAACATGAGGTGCTAATTCGTAAGCTGTTTCACATTAGGCAAACTGGTTCTGTCAGTGACTATGTGGATGAATTCTCTCAGTTGATCGATCAGTTGACGGCTTATGACGGCAACTCTGATCCTCTTTACAATACTATGAAGTTTATTGATGGCTTACGTGATGACATTAAAGCTGTTGTTTCGGTTCAACGTCCAAACGACCTCGATACTGCTTGTGTTCTCGCTCAATTGCAGGAAGAGGTGACGGAGCCATCGCGCAAGAAGGACGCTGGCAAGCAAGATTATACTCCTACTGTTAAAACTGGTCACAAGGCATATTATGCTCTTCCTCCTCCACCTACAGTGAAGGTTGACAAGCCTCCCTCTTCGGACATGAAGAAGCATCCTGATCCTCCTCGCGCAAGAACATTTGATGACAAGTGGTCTTCCTTGCGTGCTTATCGCCGTTCCAAGGGACTTTGTGAGAAGTGTGCCGAAAAATATGTCCATGGCCATCGTTGCTCTCCAACGGTGCAGCTTCATGTATTGCAGGAAGTGATTGATCTGTTTCATATGGAGGAGGTGCAGGACTCATCGGTCGATGCTCATGATGACAACCATGGAGAATTATTCATGGCCATTTCTAGTGCTGCTGTCTCTGGTATTGAAGCTCCTCGCACTGTCAAGCTTTTCGGCTCTATTGCTGGTCATGATATTGTTATTCTTGTGGATTCTGGTAGTTCACATACCTTCATCAGCACTGAACTTGCTGTTGCCTTGCCATCTGTATCATTGCTCAGTAAGCCTGTGGCTGTTAAAGTTGCTGATGGTGGGTTTCTACACTGTTCTGCTGAAATTGTTGATGCTAAGTGGTCGGTGCAGAACTGTGAGTTCACTTCTAATCTCAGAATACTTCCTCTATCTTCATTTGATATGATTCTGGGTATGGATTGGCTGGAAGCATATAGTCCTATGAAGGTTGATTGGCGTCAGAAGTGGCTTTCTATTCCTTATCAGGGGTCTACTGCTGTCTTGCAAGGAGTTCTGCCCTCCCTTCCTGAGGGTGCTGTAGTGGAACTGCTTTTTGTAATGGCTGACACTCCAGAGCAAGTTTCTGTGCTAGACTCTTTTCCTGAGATACAAGCTTTGCTAGCTGAGTTTGCAGAAGTGTTTGAAGAACCCACTGGACTTCCCCCACCCAGAGCATGTGACCATGTTATTCCCTTGATAGAGGGTGCAAGACCTGTCTCAATCAGACCTTATAGGTATGCTCCTGCCCTAAAAGATGAGATTGAGCGTCAGGTTCTGGAAATGTTAAAATCTGGTATTATACAACCTAGTTCAAGCCCTTTCTGTTCACCTGTTCTTCTGGTGAGGAAAAAGGACCTTTCATGGCGATTTTGTGTCGATTTTCGTCATCTTAATGCTCTCACCATCAAGGGAAAATACCCTGTACCCATCATTGATGAGTTATTGGATGAATTGAACCAAGCTTGTTGGTTTACCAGCATGGATCTCAGAGCTGGTTTCCATCAGATTTTGCTTAAGGCTGGTGAAGAATACAAAACAGCATTCCAGACCTATAGTGGTCATTATGAGTTCAGGGTTATGCCTTTTGGGTTATCTGGAGCTCCTGGCACATTTCAGGGAGCAATGAACTCATCTCTCAAGACTCTACTCAGGAAATGTGTCTTTGTTTTCTTTGATGACATACTGATATACAGCAAAACATATGAGGAACACCTGCTTCACATTACATTGGTTCTGCAGATACTACAGAAGGATCAGTGGAAAGTGAAATTGTCTAAATGCTCTTTTGCTAAGAGGGAAATTGCTTACTTGGGTTATGTCATCAGTGAAAAGGGAGTCTCTACTGACCCTAATAAGATATCTGCAATACTGAATTGGCCTGTGCCTGCTTCTGTTAAAGAGCTAAGAAGTTTCCTAGGCCTAGCTGGCTATTACAGGAAGTTTGTTAAGAACTTTGGTGTCATAAGCAAACCTCTTACTGGACTTCTCAAGAAGAACACATTTTTTGTATGGACCTCAGTTCATGATGTGGCATTCACTGCACTTAAAAATGCTTTATGTCAAGCTCCTGTGCTAGCTCTGCCTGATTTTTCCAGGAAATTTGCTCTAGAGACTGATGCATCAGATGCTGGTGTGGGTGCTGTTCTACTGCAGAATGGGCATCCCCTTGCTTATGTCAGCAAGGCCTTGGGGCCTAAAACAAAAGGTCTCTCCACCTATGAGAAGGAATATCTTGCCATTCTTATTGCGGTGGAACAGTGGCGTCAGTACTTGCAACATGCAGAGTTCGACATTCTATCTGATCACAGAAGTTTGTCTCATCTCAATGAACAAAGACTGAATACTCATTGGCAACAGAAAGTTTTCACCAAACTTCTTGGTTTGCAGTATAGAATTATCTATAAGAAAGGGGCTGATAATCGTGTGGCTGATGCCCTATCTAGGAAGGTAATTCATGAATCACAATGTGCTGCTATCTCATCCTGTGTTCCTAGTTGGCTTAATGATGTGATATCCAGTTACCACTCTGACCCAGTAGCTCAGGAGTTGTTAGCCAAACTGTCAGTGAATGATTCTGCAGTACCTAATTTCACACTGAATGATGGTCTCTTGAGTTACAAAAAGAGGATTTGACTGGGATCCAATGCAGTACTCCATAAAAAGGTTATGTCCTCGTTTCATGGAAGAGCTGTAGGTGGGCATTCTGGGGTTCCTGGCACATACAAGAGGCTTAAGCAAGTGTTTGCCTGGAAAGGTATGAAGTCTGATGTCCATGAGTTTGTCAAGTCCTGTGCTGTCTGTCAGCAAGCAAAACTTGATAGAGCAAAGCTTCCTGGACTACTGCAGCCATTACCAGTGCCTGATGCAGCCTGGGAAATCATTTCTATGGATTTCGTGGAAGGTTTGCCACTATCTTATTCTGCAAACTGTGTTCTGGTAGTAGTGGACTTGTTCACTAAATATGCCCATTTCATACCATTGAAACATCCATTCTCTGCTGCTGTGGTTGCTAAGGCTTTTCTGGATCATGTGTACAAGCTGCATGGTTTGCCATCTTCCATTGTGTCTGACAGAGATAAGATATTCACCAGCCAATTGTGGGATGAGCTCTTCAGGCTGGCTGATGTGGAGCTTCGCATGAGTTCTTCCTACCATCCACAGACAGATGGACAAACAGAGCGAGTAAATCAATGTATGGAGACATTTCTGCGATGTTTCACTCATGCTTGTCCTTCTAAATGGAAATCTTGGCTTTGTTTGGCTGAATTTTGGTACAACTCCAGCATACATTCAGCTATTGACATGTCTCCTTTCGAAGCATTGTATGGATACAAGCCTAAACAGTTTGGGATATCTCCTGTGGATTGTGTGGTATCTACTGACTTAGCATCCTTTTTGGCTAAGAAGCAAATGATGACCCAGCTTATTAAGCAGCACTTGGTCAGAGCTAAGTCTAGGATGAAAAGACAAGCTGACAAAGGGCGCTCTGAACGTTCATTTGAGGTTGGTGATTGGGTATATTTGAAGATGCAGACATATGTTCAATCATCTCTTGCTCCTCGTGCAAACCAGAAGCTGTCATTTAAATTTTTTGGACCATTCAAGTTTCTTGAGAAGATCAATGAAGTGGCGTACAAACTGGAACTGCCGGCTTCGTCATCCATCCACCCCATCTTCCATGTTTCCTTGTTGAAACAGGCCGTTGGTACTGGCCATGAGGTATCACCTAATTTGCCCTCTTCACTGACTGCTCTTCAGTACCCTGAAGCTATTTTACAGCGCCGTGTGGTGTCTCGTGGTATTCATACTGTGCATCAAGTGCTGGTCAAATGGTCGTCCTTACCTCGTTCATTGGCCACTTGGGAAGATTCTGAAGCATTGAAGCAACAGTTCCCTCGTGCTCCTGCTTGGGGTCAAGCAGGCTCTCAAGGAAGGGGGAATGTCAGTGCCCTTGCTACGTCGCTGCCGGAGAATGAACAGAATCAGAAGGGCGAGACAGAGAAAGAAGAGGAGCAGCCCGTGGGTCGCCGCAGGCCGAAGCCCAACGAGCGAGTCTATGGGCCGGACTGGGTCAGTGGCTAAGCGTGGCCCATAGCGGTGTCGTGTGCGTGTTGTTCTGTTCTCATGCTACTTAAGCAGAGCAGCTGAGAGAAGAGAGGCATCAATCATTTGTAACAAACTATTACAACTCAATTCAATCCCTCTCTTCTTCCTTCCCAAGTTTCTGCCTCTATCTCTCGATCCAATCCGGTAGGGGTAGCTAACACAACCCCAGAGCACGCTGGATCGCCGCCCTGCCGGCCTCAGCCTTCACATCATCATGCACACAAACACCCAGCGCCCTAGGCGGAACTGAACGGAAGGTGGAAACGGCGGCAGCGGCGGAACTAAACGGAAGGTGGAAACGGCGGCGGCGGCAGTGGATCTTTGGGACTCCTTAGCCTCGCCTTGATCGTTTGGAGCCAAGTGGATGTGAGCGGCAAGGGGGCCGAGCCGTTGGCGTTGCGTGGGAGCCGGTCGCTGCGATGAATACGCGTGAGGCGTTGGATGGCCCCTACATCCACGCGGCAGCAATCCAGAGCAGGTTCGCACAGCAGTCATTTGCGAACCGTCTCCGCAGAATTTTTTTTCCGATGATTAGCGAGTGGCGCTGCCGAGTGCGGATTGGCAGGTGCAGTTCCGTGAGCGGGCTCGGGTTCTCTGAAGTCTGAACCCGGGGCGTGCGATTCGGCCTGGTCCAGCACCACGCATGCAACGCGACGCAGTGGCGTGTTTCTGAAGTCAAAAACGCACAGCGCAGCGCAGCGCAGGCCGTCCTCGATCGACGTCGCGCTGTTGCGAACCTTACGGTTTGTCCCCCACACTCGCTGCTCTTCTCGCGCCTGGTCCTGATGGGGGAGAAAGGCGTTCGTCGAGGCCGAACCGAAAGCAAAGCGGATGATTTGCGTAGTACTACGACGATGCGCTTGGGCCTAAGATGATCGCTCCTAGCACAGTAGCACGTGTTCATAAAACCGAAGCATCTTTTCAGGACCATGCGTCAAATCTTCTTCGCATCGTATAGCTTCGATCTTTCATTCTTTCGGCCGTCCTTGCGTATCATTGTTGCGTGCTTTTCCAGCCAGGCTGCAGCCACTGTTGCTTCTCGGAAACGTGACGGTTTCATCTGCCATGTTACTACAGTTCACTCTGTGCATGACAGTCTTTTTTTTTTTCTTTGAAACGGTGTTCCGAGACAAGTGGGGGAGCTGTTGAGGAAAGCTGCATATGGCCACTCTCCAGTCCTTTTCAGAGGTCAAACACGGCGCTGTGCAACCTTCTGTTTCGGCTGTGCAGCATGATGGCGTGTGCATCGCGTTGGAGACAGGATTGCAGGATTCGTGCCAACATTCCTCGGGTACAGTAGACCAGGGTCGTTTGAGTTGAGGATTTCTCGTCCGAATGTGCGGTTCATCCTCAAGTTGCGTGGTGTCCAAGAACTCCGCCCGCGTTGTCAAACATAGAGACTTGACTCCATCTGGTTCGTGTTACAGAGTTTGTTACTGAACGCTACAAACACAATGCTAGAAACCAACAGAGTTAATAGAACAGCATGACAGCTAGTAACAGCATAAGGCTGCCCGCACCGGCGTACGCGAAACGTTCCTGAAGGAACGTTTAGCGTAAAAATCGCCCGCACCGGCGTACGGGGAACGTTCCGCTATCGAAGCGGAACGCGCGGCTTCCGCTATTTCCAGCGGAGTCGCGGAGTCCCGCTATCGCTCGTGGGGCCCACGCGCCCACCCCGCTTCCGCGCCATCCGAGCCAGCAGAAGAGAGAGAGAGAGGAGGGGCCGCGCCGCCGGGAACCACCTCGCCGCCGGCGCCCTCTCCATCCGAGCCGCGCAGCCATGGCGTCCGCCGAAACCCTAGCCCGCTCCCCGTCGCGGGACCCCTCCTCCGACCCGCCGCCGCGCGACGCGTCCTCCGAGCCCCCGCGCGAATCCTCCTCGGAGCCGCAGCGCAACGGCGACGGAGCCAGCGGGGGCACCGGGGAGTCGTCCTCCCGTCGCCGCCGTCGCAGCCGATGGGAGGGGAGGGCGGCGCGGGGCGGCGCGGCGCGGGGAGGGCGGCGCGGGGAGGGGAGCGCGGGGAGGGGAGGGCGGCGCGGGGGGGGGAGGGCGGCGCGGGACGGCGCGGCGCGGGGAGGGTGGCGCGGGGAGGGCGGCGGCGGCGGCGTGGTCCTGCGTGGGGGTGGCGGCGCGCGGGCGATGCGGGAGGCGCGGCTGGGAAAGAACCGACGGCGCCAGACGAATGGATAAGGGAGAGAGAAGGGGCGGCGGGAGAGAAAAATGAAAAAGAAAAAAAATAAGAGAGAGGAGATGGTAGTTGGGATGAGTGAATAAAATATAGAATAATAGGGTATAGAGGAAGGATATAGAGGAATGATGGGTGCGGGAGAAATTGGTTTAGAGGAGAGAATCTCAATGACCAGGACAGAATATTCCTTTTAGAGGAAGGATATAGAGGAATACGAGTGCGGATAGCCTAAAGAGATGGTTCGGGACTCTCGGAGGAAATGTTTTTGTACAGAGTTGACGAAACAATCTACTATAGGTTGGGTTGGAACTTTTCGCTGGAGACATGGACGAGTCCGTAATTCTATTCTTTGCAGCTGGTCCTGGTTTTCACAGGTACAGAATACAGACAGCAGAGTCTTTTTTCAGTAGAGCAAAAATCCTTTTTCAGCAACAAGGGCGGCACGTCGGCCCATTACCTTTTCACGACCCAGCCGACCTAGCACTTTCGGGCCTGAAATCTCAACTTCAGACCACGGAAAAGCGAATAAGGCCCACACGGTTCAAAGCCCACGGAGAAGACTGAATCCACAGTGGGGTGTCCCGCGTGTGGGTCCTACTTGCACGATTGTACGACGGATATCCTTTCACATGCACTGTGGGCCCGAAAGCTATACGGAACTCAATAACCCTACCTGGCAGTCACTCAGAATCTGTGGACTACTAGTATATGATAAATGCGCGTTGTCCACTAGTACTGCCGAGAGTGCGTGGCAAGTGTCCGGCCAGATCAGCGTGTCAGTGGGAGCAGGCTAGTGGGTCCCGCGCAGTAGTGTGCAGGTCTCAATGGTGGGCGGGACCTACGGAGTGGTGCTCATCCGACGTTGCATGTACGACGGCCGCCGCCAGCACTTGGCCAGCCGTCCGGACTCTGGACCCGCATGTCAGTGGGTGTAGACTGACGCAGCCACGCTCGTGTGGTTATTTGTCTCGGTGACGGTGATCCGCGTCCACGCGAGGAAGGAAGTGGCCTCCGTAAGCACGCTTTCTTTCTCCTGATCACTTTTCTGTTTGGCGGAGCGAAACAGTTATCTCACCAACGGTGTAAAGTATTCCACAATGACATGTGGGCCGTGCGATTTGGTGACACCACATGTCATTTTTTCTGACACGCAAGCTAATGCATATCTCGGACCAACGAAACCCCTGGTCCGTGCCTATCCCGTGGTCCACGCGACATGCGCACGCCTTTCCTAATTAATTGCACACACCGCAACAGACGGAATTTCGTGGCTAACCGAGCCTCATTTGGTAATTAACCGCGAACCCGCACTTCGTTCTCTTTCCGGTAAAACCCTCGGGTTCTTTTCGCTTAATTCTCCCGGAGCCGAGTCACCGTCGATGTGACGGCGAGAGTGGCGAGCCAGTAATAGTAGGCTAGTAGCCTACTAGTCGCTTGCGATTATTAGCGATAGCGAGTAAACTAATGCCGTTTCGGCCACTGGAGGAGGAGTCAATCGCTGGGTAAAGTCGCGGCCCCTCCGCCTCAGCGTCAGTGGCCATGTCGGATCCACCCACCCACCACCAACGCCAGTAGCAGCGGGCGAGGGGATAGACGGCGACCTTGGTTTCGGCGGCGGCGGCGGCGCGGTGGCGGCGACGGCGTCATGAAGAACTTCCTCAAGAAGCTACACATCGGCGAGGGTTCCGGCGACGGAGGCTCGTCGCCTCCGCCTCCGCCCGCCCGCAAAGGCGGTAGCGGTAGCGGTGGCAGTGGGGCTCATCATCACCCGCACCCCGACCAGAGGCAGCAGCCCTCGTCCGTGTCGAGCTGGCTCGATAACGTCCCTACCCGGCCCCCGCCTCCGATTCCAGTAGAAGCCGAGCGGCCGACGTCGGTGTCGTCGGTTGGGGCAGGGACAAGGGATAGGACCTCGAGGCAGCAATCAGGGGCGGTCGAGCGGCCGACATCGGTGTCGTCTGTTGGGGCAGGGGCAGAGGATAGGAGCTCCAGGCAGCAATCAGCGGCGCTCGAGCGGCGGCGATCGCAGGAGCAGGAGAGGAGGCGGTCGCAGGAGGAGGAGATGGAGAGGGAGCGGAGGCGGTCGCAGGCGGAGGACGAGGTCGAGGAGAGGGTCATAAGGGAGTCGTCGGAGGCGGAGGAGAGGAAGCGGGAGAGGGAGAAGGAGGAAGACGAGCTCGAGGCATACCAGCTGCAGCTGGTGCTGGAGATGAGCGCGCGGGACAATCCTGAGGAGATGGAGATCGAGGTCGCCAAGCAAATCAGTCTGGGATTCTGCCCGCCGCAGAGCTCACCCGCGGAGGTCCTCACGGTCCGATACTGGGTCAGTGTGCCAATTCTGCCCCCTGTTCTTTCAATTTCATCTTGAACTGTGGTCGTGCAGAGTATTGCTTGATTTGATTCTGCTTAGGCTTACCCACTTTCTCAATTACAATTGCTCAGGATGTGTTGCCAACTGGGTAACTGCTCTTTGTTATGGTGCCCCCGTGTTTCGGTCTCAGTAGCAATTTTATGCAATAATGTGAGCTTACAGAAATCTCCGCTGTATCGATCATGACCTGTATTTCGTGATCGTCAGATCGATAGAATAGTAGTCAAAGGCTAGCAGCTACTCAATTTTTTTTTTCTTGTGTGGTTTCTGTGTGTGCTACCAGTAACCTATAGATTGGTATCATTAGGGGCTCATTCAAGCTAATTAGTTTTTCCAGGTTGGCATTTTCCATAGATTCAACTGTTCACTATTATTTTTTTAGCTTGGTATGTAAAAGGGGAATGTACTTTGAGACAATGGCATCTTTAATATCACTAAGCAAATTAATCAGTTAACACGCTTATTCTCTAATACTCTTGGCTGCACAGGCGCATATGTAAACCTGGCCCACGAGTTTCCTACTATTTCTTTACTTTCACCATTTCTTGGCATGTCTCATGATAGATTTATTTGTGCTCGACAGAATTTCAACGCCCTCAGCTATGATGACAAAATATCAGATGGTTTTTATGATCTCTATTTCACTGGGAATGGGCAAGCATCTATATCTATGCCCTCTCTTGTTGAATTGCGAGCCCAGCCATTCTCACATAAAGTCAACTGGGAAGCTGTATTGGTCCACAGAGGTGAAGATCCTGAGCTCATGAAACTTGAGCAGAAGGCCTTAATCATGGCCCTTGAACTTCGATCTAGAACGTCGGAATTTGTTGGTGAAGCTTTGGTTCAGAGACTTGCTAGTCTAGTCGCTAGCCACATGGGTGGACTAGTTTTTGACTCTGAAAGCATGTCGGTGAAATATCAGAGTATGATTAGCTCGTTGAGAACTAATATTGGAAGTGTAGTTGTACCCCTTGGCCAACTAAAAGTTGGTCTAGCTCGTCATCGTGCACTGCTATTTAAGGTCAGTGAGCAGTGCTCAATTATGTATGGTTAGGCTGATATGGCTTATCTCTGAGCCTGTTTCTTGTTTACATTCTGAACTTTATCTGCAAACATAATTTACCTACTTGAACATAGGAGGGCACCTTCTATATTGTGTCACAAGTTGTCCCCAACTTCTAATTCAATGATCTCTACATTCACTGTTCAGCTCTCATGTTCTAACTCAAAACAATGGAATACTTCATTTTCTTTTGCTGCTGCTCAAACAAACCACTGTTACCATCATTTGGGATTTGTTAAAATTGATCATCCAATGGTGGGCTCACAAATAATTCTCGCATGCTTTCATCCAGGTTTTGGCTGATAGCATAGATGTACCTTGCCGACTCCTGAAAGGAAGGCAGTACACTGGATCAGATGATGGAGCCATGAGTATCGTGAAATTTAAAGATGGAAGGTATTGCAGCACTTACATATCCAGCATAAATGCAATTTTGTAGGATGGACCAATATAGTGTCGTCGTGTTGTATTTCAAAATCTTGCTTGGATCCAGCAAATACTGGCACCACGATTTGAAATACGAAATATACACACATTTTACTATGTAGCCGTCATGTATTCCACATTATAACCATCCATACGTTATGCAGGGAATTCATTGTTGATCTTGTGGCTGATCCTGGCACGCTTATTCCTTCAGATGGAGCTGTTCCGTCTACACAATTTGAAGATAACTTCGTCTCCGATACTGATCATTTTAGCAAAGATGATACTGCCGATCAGTTTGGATCTTCTCTTAGCGGAGTGTCGAGTTTGGCATGTGGTTCTTTTGAGTACGAGTTGCTTGATGGAAGATCCACATCAATCAATGTTGGTTCTTCTGATACTAATGGCGCTACAACTGGTCAAACAAGCAATCAGCAAAATATGCTATCAAGTTCGTTCGAGAAACTATCAGTTAGTACATGCAGTAGTGAAAATAGGCCTGTTGTTAACGAATCTGCAAATACAGACTATATTATGGCTGCTAAGAACAAAGAAAAATTGATTGCAGCAAATGATTCTTCATCAACGTCACCTACATCAGAGGTGGGCAGTACTCCAGCTGTACGGAGGATGAAAGTGAAGGACATTTCGGAGTACATGATTAATGCTGCCAAGGAAAACCCACAACTAGCTCAGAAGATCCATGAAGTTTTACTTGAAAATGGAGTTGTGGCCCCACCTGATCTGTTTTCAGAAGATTCAATGGAAGAACCAAAGGATCTGATTGTGTATGACACTACCCTCTTTGAAAGCAAGGATGAAATGAAAAGGACAATGAATGAGTTTGGGTCAAGGGAATACGCTGATCGTGGTCATGGTCCATTGTTGCCTCATCATCCTGCACATGAGCTCCATTCAAAAGTTGCTCCTCACCGTGACCGGATACCTTTGGACTCACTTAAGCATGTAGAGGGTTTGGGAATTTACCATCCCCCTGATATCCGAGATGAACTCCAACAAAAAGTTGTTCCTCCCTTTGTTTCTCAATATGAACCTTCTGCACCTCCTCAGGACACCCTACCAACAGTTACAAAGCAGCTACCTGTTACAGCTGCTGCTGTTGCAACTGCTGCTGTGGTGGCATCGTCCATGGTTGTTGCTGCTGCTAAATCTAATAGTGACATGAGCTTTGATGTGCCTGTTGCGGCTGCAGCCACCGTCACCGCAGCTGCAGTTGTTGCTACAACTGCGGCTGTCAGCAGGCAATATGAACACTCAGAGCCTGGTAATCAGGTGCTTAGTGTACCAAGTCCCTCTCAAGGAAATGAATCGATTCAGAAAGGCAAAGATGACTTTTGGGACAAACAGCACATTGAGTTTGATCACGGCCAAGATAATACTCTTGATCAAGAAGTTCCTCAGGAAGCTGAAAGAACCTCAGACAAATCAAGCGGTACCGAAAGTGCAAAATCTGATATTGCTCTGGAAGAAATTGCAGAATTTGAAATGCAATGGGAAGAAATTGATATTGGTGAACGGATCGGCCTTGGTACAGTTGATTACTATTTATGCAAATGACGGTTTTAGTAATCATGTTACAATTTCAGTGACTGACACAAATGATTCTCTCTTTCAGGATCGTTTGGAGAAGTTTATAGAGGAGAATGGCATGGAACAGTAAGTTTTTCAGTTGAACATATTTAAAAGGTTCTACATTTATCATATGAATTGGTGGATGCTAAATTAGTAGTGGAAGAATACAGAAGGTTCTTTTGGTATATGAAGAGACTTAGGATCTGAAGAAACATTAATCTTGATAACATGTCCCATACCGGAGTCAACAATTACTGACATAGGAGTTTCAACATTTTCAACAATTAGTGACGAGAAAAGTTAATTAACAAAGGAGTGAAAACAACTATAACTATTCGGTGCATTTTCTTCTCAATTCATGTTTTAGAAGGTTCAAACCTGTGCCAAAAAAGAAAGTTGTGTGTAGTGTGCAGATTTGCACTGCAGAAACTCTTGTACTCAGATGCTTCAGTTTTCTCTGGGACTTGCGATTTCTGTAGTGGCATGCTTTAGTTTTTAAGAAATAATAAAATAAAAACTTACAGAGCATGGCTCGCATCAGCCACTTTTTCTTTGTTTGAATATTTAGTTGCAGTCCTTCTGCCAAGCTTTTAGCAATTTCTTCTATGATTATCCTTTTTCTTGGGATCTGTAGTATAACAGATAACTTTTATTTGTAGGAAGTTGCAGTCAAGAAGTTTTTACAACAAGACATTTCAAGTGATGCTCTGGAAGAGTTTAGAACCGAGGTAAGCTTGTCTGAGTAATTCAAATGGCATAAATATTCTCAAGAACAGATCTTCTGGCTCTGTTCTTTTCTGAATGGAGACACACAAATGTGCGCTCACGCATGTGCAAACTGCACTGTGCATTCTCGTACGTTCTTTTAACAATTACGTTATCCATGTAGCAACTATATTTCCTTTCCGTTCATGTAAAATTTTAATATTGGAGGAGTTTGTAAAATATACTACCTCCATTGGCAAAATGATGGCGTTAAGACAAGGAAGTTTGTTCAGTTTTGGACTAACTTGTATCAATGTCATTATTTTGCGTAAAAGAGGTAGTACTTCATATTGTTGGATATATGATATTTTCCTGATGGTTCATTTCAACTATTGATTGTTATTCTTGAAATGTTTTAGCATTCTACTCCCTCTGTTTTCTAATATTTGACGTTGGTTTGAACTAACCAGTGTCAAATATTAGAGAATGGAGGGAGTATGTCGGAAGAATTTAGAAACTGTCATTATGCTGACAATCATTTCTTCAAAAAGAGCTTTGTTTTCTTTCGTATGGATTAGTGGTAATTCAAGCTTCTTTGTAGGCTGTTCCCAAGCCTCCTGATCATGCATCATTTCATGTGTAGGTGAGAATTATGAAGAGGTTGCGTCATCCTAATGTTGTTCTCTTCATGGGTGCTATAACTCGTGTACCTCATCTTTCCATTGTCACCGAATTTCTTCCTAGGTAGTATTTCTCTATTTTAGATTTATACATTATGCAGCATAGCTAACAGGATAACCACACTGTTTACCATGTGATCCAGACTGATATATGTCAACAGCGCATGTTTTCTTTCCTTTCAATTTTGCAGTATGTTTTCTGAATAGTTGGCTTCTTAAACCAATTAGTCCACTACTAACAAATGTTCTAGCAGTTGTTTGCAAAAAGTAGCAGCTATCCCTTGTCTTTTAATTTTCATAAATGTTCTACTGTTCTATTATATTTGTATGATGAGAAAGTAGTATTTTTAGTCGCTGTAAGTTGTTTACTGACTTTTACATGTACCATTGGTATTGGTTATGCAGAGGCAGTTTATTCCGGTTGATCCATCGACCCAACAACCAGCTGGACGAAAGGAAGCGCTTAAGAATGGCACTTGATGTGGTAGGAATAAATGCATATATTTTTAATATCTCTGTTTGATCTTAGTTACTGATATATATGGAGAAGTAGTCAAGAACATCTGACAAATGTTTGTCTTCTGAACTTCTAATTGTATCTAGGCTCGTGGAATGAATTATTTGCATAATTGCACGCCAGTTATAGTACATCGAGATCTAAAATCCCCAAATCTACTGGTGGACAAGAATTGGGTTGTGAAGGTAACACACAAGGTTCCTTCGTAGCAATGGCATTCTTGTATTTATCTCATTGGAGTCTATAAAACATTTTTTTTCCTGTTAGGTTTGCGATTTTGGTTTGTCAAGAATGAAGAACAATACTTTCTTGTCATCAAGATCAACTGCTGGAACAGTAAGCTTGTATCATTTCAGCTATTTTAGTATAACGTGCTGTATCAGAGCTTTTGCAATTGTCCAAAAAGAAAACGTCCGAAATACTAACACATTTGAAGTGTAGGTTTAAATTAGGCTGCCTGTTTACAACCAAATGGCTTTTACTTGTGCAATTTTCTCCCTTTTCTTTCGTGGCAGGACCGAAACTCTTCCTTCTTTGTGATTAGATTCATTTCTAGTATTGTTAGTTCTTGAGCTGTGTAAATTACCGTTCTCCATCTGTTATGAATAAACTCTGCTGTTCACGAATGTGTACGTTCATCTGTGGAAGTTCAAACCAGCAAGCTTGTGGTTTGTTTGTTGGCTCGGCTCTAATATATTTAGTGTTTATGTATAACTTGATATACTATTTTGATATCTAGTTTAATTGCATCTGTTATTAATAAACTTACTCCATCGTGCTTCTTGCATATGGAAATGAATGAAATATTTGAAGATTACCTTAGTTTGGAAAGGAACAATCGTGATGAGGGGGTTGAATGAACAGAGGATATCCAAAGTACCTTTTTTTAGGGCAGTCTAAAGTACATCTTGGATTTATGCTTCACTGCACTACATGAGCCTTCTGTGCGGGCTTGTATAGTTGTGTGTTGGTCTCCGTTTCTTGTGATAAAGCTTTGATATCTTAATAATCTGTATAATAAGCTGGTGAAGTAATAAAGTTGAATGAACAGAGGATATCGAAAGTACATTTTTTTTTTAGGGCAGTCAAAAGTACATCTTGGATTTATGCTTCACTGCACTACATGAGCCTTCTGTGCGGGCTTGTATAGTTGTGTGTTGGTCTCCGTTTCTTGTGATAAAGTTCTGATATCTTAATAATCTGTATAATAAGCTGGTGAAGTAAATAATAGTGCCTAAGAATGACATGCCTTATTAGTTGAGCAGAAATGGCATGTAAAGCTGATTTATAGGCATGTTTAAACTTGTAGAGCCCGTGAATTCCACAGCCTTTAGCTTCTATCTATGAGGTTTCAGTTTGAAGTCTAAATTGTAGCTGTTTAACTTACTGTAGTCTGCTAGTATGCTTAAGCTGATGAATAATTAAGCGTGTTTATAATTTGACAATCTTGTATCAGGATATTCAAAGGCAGTGTAATTTGTACCTTAGTCATAGGCTGGTTCAAATGGTAACTTAGTTCTACTGAACAATTGTGCTGATGTGCAGGCTGAATGGATGGCACCTGAAGTACTTAGGAATGAACCGTCGGATGAAAAGTAAGTTATACTGGTTGAAAGCTTGGGTATAATTTATCTCAAATTATGATGTGCTTGCTGAAATGGTTGTTTCACAGGTGTGATGTTTTTAGCTATGGAGTCGTATTATGGGAACTTTGTACGCTATTGCAACCTTGGGAAGGTATGAACGCCATGCAAGTTGTTGGAGCAGTTGGGTTTCAGAACCGCCGCCTTGATATCCCAGATGACATTGATCCTGTTATAGCACAGATAATAATGAAATGCTGGCAGACGTTAGTATCCTTAACTTGTTTTGTGCATTTTTAAAATATATTGCATTGGCCTTCCAGATGCAGTGCATTGCTCTGATCAATTTTGGCATTTATGTTTGTTAATTTCACTCTTTGTTTCCGGTGCTCAATTTAGGGACCCAAAATTGCGGCCATCATTTGCAGAGATCATGGGCGCACTAAAACCATTGTTGAAGAACATAACAAGCAACCAGGCACCGAGATAGAGGGTACAACAAACAGGAGTAAAACAAGGAGATTAGCAGCTGTCCAACGTCGTCTGAACTATAGCATTATTTGTGTACAGTGACACCAAGCGTGTGTTCAAAGATGAAATTGTGATGTTGGTCTGTTTGCTACTCCATCCAAGTATAGGTGTAAATACTTGGTGGCAATGGGCCATTAAGCTTTGAGGACCAGTGCTGGTATGCCCCCTCAAAGAAGATGAAGGACAACGAACCGAGAAAGAAACTGTGCAGAGCAATAATGTTCAGCACAGCGGGTAACAAATCAGGAACTGCTATGGGGTGGTATTTGTTCATACCATTTCTCCTTTCTTTTTTTTTTTGGTCGTATTTTTCTTGCGTTTTTCACCAAACGGTGGGTATTTATATGTAAATGTCAACACATGTAGCGTGCTGTCAACCGACAAAAAGAAAGTGAAGGTTGCTCAGCTTGTGCACAGAATTTGGAGTCATTGATGATGCGTCTCCAGTTTACAACTTGTTCGGGTTGGCCGTTCTGCTGTTCGTTGCAAATGTTGATCTGGGAACGTCCAGTTTGTCACTGAAGGTGCTGCTCACAGCAAGTTGATCTGCTGTCGCTATTTCCCGATTCCGCCTCCTGTGTCTCCGTCTGTTCGGTTAAGAAGCAGTAAGTGAACCTATAACAGATCATGGTGTGACTGGCGGCGCCGTCCCAGAATTGGCAAATCCTGCGAGAAAAACACGTGATGACGTTCACGGTCCATCCGGCTTTCCTCCAGACCCGCACCGCCATTCGACCGACGCACGACGAGCGCGCTGCCTCCGCCGCGCCCGCGTCGACTTGACCAGTTCCCAGCCACGAAAACTCCTCAAACCTCGCGCGCACGCACGTAACCGTGCCATGCCGACGCCGTGCATGCACGTTGCCGTAGCTTAACCCGACCCCTCTCCAAAAGCCAAGACCGATCGATCACCGAGCCATATCCGCCGCACCGACCAACACCGCAAAGCAGCAATGGCGGGCGTCTTCTGGGGAGGCGGCAAGGCCGACGAGGTGGCCGACTTCGACGAGTACGACCCCACCCCCTACGGCGGCGGCTACGACATCGCCCTCACATTCGGCCGCCCTCTCCCGCCCTCCGAGGAGACCTGCTACCCCATCTCCACCGCCACCTCCTCCGCCTCGTCGTACGACCGTCCCCAGCAGCACGGCGACTCACACGGCTCGGCTGCAGGGCACGGCGGCGGTGGCGGGTACGGGAGGCGGCCTCAGCCTCATGAGGAGGAGACTCACGGTTCCGTAGCTGCTGGGTACGGCTACGGGAGGAAGGGACACGGCGACGAAGACGACGAGCAGGGGTACCGGAAGCCGAAACCGGCTTACGGTGACCACGATGAGCAGGCGTACCGGAAGCCGAAGCCCGCGTACAGGGATGAGGACGACGAACAAGGCTACCGGAAGCCAAAACCGGTGTACAGGGACGACGACGACGAGCAGGGCTACCGGAAGCCGAAGCCGGCGTACGGGGACGACAGGCCCAAGTACCACGGCGATGAGAGGCGCAAGAAGCAAGTGAGTGCCTCCCTGCCATTGGACCTGAGCTGATGGACTGGGCTGTTGCGAACTAGTGTCGCACTGGGCCATCGCTGAGCTAACGTAGCCTTCGATAGGACGCCGTTTGAATTTTGTTCCCTGTTTGACTTGGCAGGGCGACGACGACTCGGATGACGACGACGAGAAGAGGAAGCCGCGTTACAAGAAGTACGACGACGACGATTCAGACGACGAGAAGAAGAAGCGTTACGAGAAGAACAACCGCCGCCGCCACGATTACGGTGATTAAGCCACAGCGCGTCTCAGACCGATGTGCATCCCCATTGCATCTACTGCTACTAGTAAATTAGCAGCGCGGGCGGCACAATTTTGCTCCTCAAATGGCATCCCTCATTTTTCCCTTTTTTTTTCTTGGCACCCTTGTTCAGTTCCGTGGTTGCTCTTGTCACTATGAAACTTCTTGCTAATTATGCATCCGCTTTGTAACTTTGTATGCTTGTGATCATTTTGGAGGAATAAAATAATAAATAACAGCTGACCATTCATCCATGCCTGCAGTGGCGGCACTGAGAGGGGTTGGCAGGGGCCATTGCCCCCTATACTAGAGCATTTTCATGAGTTACGCAAGATATTACCACTTTAATTGAACCTAAAAAATTGTATTTACCTCTTTAAATTTAATTGTTTTACTCATGGCCCTGCTTAAAATTCATTCTCAGTTTCGTCACTGATCAACTGTAGCAGAGCAGATGCAATAGTATCTTATATTTAAACGCTTTCAAGTTGCTTCCAAATGGGCCAGTTTTCGGTGGACAGCTGCTGACCTGCTGTAACCCTCCTCGGCTCCTCCCCGTGGTGACCGGCGCATTGGCAAAGGCTATGCTTGGTTACAAATGGTACAGGCAATTCGAGTACCTCAGAACCTGTTCATCTTTTGAGCAGGAAAGCATAGGTTGCATATTGATGATCGTGTGTGTTGGAGTATAGGGTAATTGCCCACCTTTCTCCATCAGCTTAAGTTGGTGTGTGCAATTGGTCGGTGCATGCAACTCAATATGGTATCAGGGTCAGAGGTCTCAAGTTTGAATCCTGGCTGGCGCGATTTATTAAATAAATTGCAGCTCACTCCAATATTCCACGTTTGCGGCCTGAGGAAGCCTGCATGTGAGGGGGAGTGTTGGAGTATAAGGTAATTGCTCACATTTCTCCATCAGCTTACGCTTTTATGTGAGTTGGTTGGTACATGCAACTTAATAGTGTGCTCTCTTCCCGTGGAACATATGTAAGTATACTCATGGTACAATTTTATTCCCTAGCTGCGCCAAGTTATTGTTGCATCTTAATTCTGTTTCGTGCATCCCATGATAGTACTATTATGTTCTTATCTGAATTTAAGTCTTTGACACATTGCAACTCTCATCTTTTCATCTCCTCCTGCCCTCCCCTTCCGTAGCTTCTCCAGTCTCCACCGTTTTTACGTTCACGAATCTGAATTTTTTTTAACTGACGAACCTGAAACTTTCTTTCCTATGTAAATACCTTTATTTTTTTCTGTGTGAAAAAACACGGTGGCATGTGTGTTGTAGTTATAGTTTTTTTTTTTGCAGACATGTTTGTTATAATCTAACCTACTGTCCTACCTAGTACTTATATCTTTAAAAATGGGATCTTGACACTGAGATCAACCTACGGGCTGCTGATACTATTGGTGATACTAGCAACAAAGACTGCGGCAGTTGTACGTAACAGTACTGCTTTTTGCTTAACTGTAATGAACGAATCACGGAGAGTATAGTGTTTAGTGATGATGTGACCGGTGGTTGGATCTCACTCTTGTGGCTACACTACGTCGCACGCAGAAGCTAGCCATGCTCTCCAGAATGATCTGAAATTCTGGATGGCGAATGCTCACCGACTTTGGCATGCTTGCATGGGTTCGGAAGTGAGCCCAGGAATCAAGAATATCACGCGAAGTTGTGTGTCATCGTTTTCGGCTCGTTACCTTGCACACCAAACCACTGTGAATGAACACGGCACGTAAAGCTATAGCTGCCAGAGACTTATAATAACATTTGGCCCGACTCTATTAACAAGAACGTGCTGCCAACATGCGGCCCCCCATTCCTCTGAACGGGTTGTCCGCACGTCGCCATCCCGCCCGGATCGCGCCACCGCCGACGCAAGCGCGGCGGTCATCGGCATCACCACGCAGATTTGCCGGCCCGCGAAAAATGGCGAGAGCCAGCGCGAGGGGCACGCGAACGCCCACCAAATTTGGAGATGCGCGCATGAAGACGCGAAACCAAACCTTGTGCCGCTTCCACAGTTGGGAGCGACAGGACTCTCGAGTGCAGAGGACGCAGGGTCTCCGTCTCGGAGAGGGGCAGCTGTATTGTAGTAGGTCACGGTCGCGGCGGGCGATCGACAATTCGAGATGTCATCTTTGGACCGAGATTCAATGCGCCGCATGGATAGCTCTATCCTCTTTTCCGCGATTAAAGAGCACACACATGGGCAGCACTGTTCAGTTATTTCTCTGTTGCGTTTCAGTTGATCAGCCAGGTCGTCGATTTCTCTAAAATTTTTCTTCATGCTTGTGTTGTGAGAACAGAAATTCACAAAAGAAATCCTCTGTGATGTCATGAAGTGGACCTGAATTATTCCATGAAAAGCACGCCTCTAACCAAACTCTGGGCACAGGAAAAAAGAAAATGAAAAAAAAAAGAGCACGGGAACCACGATGAGAGAGTGAGTCACCAAACCGGCTCATTTCACGAGCCACCGGGTAAGCTAAAGCTAAAGCATCCTCATCTCCCGGGGAGCCTCTCGCGTCTCGCCTCGCGCTCCATTCCCTTCCCCGCCACACCACCGACGCGCCAAAAATAAACGCCACGCGACTCGTGGAAACCTCGTCGCGATGGAGGTTGCAGAGGCGGCCGCGCCGCCGGCGCCCGCGCCGGACGAGGACGGGCTGGACGATCGCAGCGTGTCGCTGTACCTTCCCAGGCTGCTCGCCGGCGTGGTTTCGGGCGCCCTCACCGGCCTCTTCGCTCTCGGTACTTGCAGCTACCTGCTCCTTCTCTCGCACTTCTCTTGCTTGATGCCCTGTGCTGAATTCGATATGGTTTCGTGGTGTCCGCGGCGTGAAAAGCTGGAGCCGTGACCGGAGCCGTCACGGGCGCCGTGGCGGGCAGAGCTTCAGACAGCGGCGTCCTGCGGGGAGCTGGAATGGGGGCGTTCGCCGGAGCTGTCCTGTCCATTGAGGTTCTTGAGGCTTCACGCGCTTACTGGTGCTCCAACCGGCTGGGTCCGCACGGCGCATCGTCCATGGTCAGTAAGCTTTCACTTTCAGACTCCGTACTTCGTACACTTTGAAGCTTCACGATGTTTAATATAACGTGGTAGTAGCTTGTGAACTGAGAACTTCTCGAATAAAATTATAATATTTGCTTGGTTTAGGCTCCATCGAGGCATCGACGCCATCTATCCTCTAATGAAAATGACGTCATGATGTATGTACGAGATTGCGACCAGTTCATAAGCTTGATCCCGATGATTGCACCACTGCAACATCATTCAAATTCTTGATACAGCTTATGATTTTACAATTTTAAGTGCTGGTATTTACTATCATGAAACTGGTTTGGTGTGCAGGCTGATTTCATCGAGCAGCTCCTTCATGCTCGGTTTGTGCAGGAGCAATCTACACCTTCGGCGTATACATCATATCGCTGGCAGGTCAGTAGCATTAATTTTTATTCCCAACAGCACAAAATATCCTAAAAAAATTATGGTAACCAAAATGACACAACAACTAACAATGCTGTCGGTCGGTGTCAGTGTTGCGAATGCTGCAGAGAAAAATGTCGAGGCAGAGTCCGTGAGATTCCGTCATTTGTTGACTCTGTGTTTTCTACTGAATTTTAGGTATTCTTTATTTTATTCACAGGTCAGCTTATCAGATTTTGGTCATGCTGATCTATATGACTTCTTTGGAGACTTTTCGTCAAAAGGGGTTTCACAAGAGTCACTGAAGAAATTACCACATTATGTGGTCACCGACCAAATGCGGGACACATTTGGTGAAATCCTGGCTTGCCCTATCTGTTTACAGGTATAATCATGGAAGCACAATTCATATTGTCGAAGAAACCTTTTTGTGCACAACCTGCACTCATGTTAAATACCCTATTTTACAATCCGCACGACATAGTTAGCATTTACTAGCTTCTTTGAGAAAAAGTCTGCATTTAGCTACCACGTTATTATTTTTCTCCTTTATATTTGTAAAGGAAAACAAGGCCAACTAGTGTCCAATTGCAGGTGGTTGCTATGAGCTTCCAGCTGGTTTAGTGATGATTTTCTTTCGGTGGTGGTTGAGTATTGCGCGAATTAAAGCTGCATGGCCGCTTTTGCCATCCTAGACACAAGGAATACCTGATGATTTTTTTTTATCCTTCATCTTCTTTAAAGAACTTTGTGAAGTTTATAAGCTCCCATGCTAGAACAACGACAGAATAGTCTGGTTGTCCTTGTGGAGAAATCTGGTTATCAGTGGTAATATACCAGTAGTCAAGCTTTGCTGAACTCTGTAGTTCGACCAGAAAACTGGATTCAGTCTAGGACAGATAGTAGCGGCCTGCAAGTTCCAGCAGGTTGGATAATGAATGCTAGTTAAATTTCAGATCAATGCTACATCCTTAATGGGGCAACCACAATTAGCAAATCTGTACCAAAATTTGATTGCTACTAAATGCGACGTGGTTGCCTTCTGCTTTGTGGTGTTTTCTTTTTGTCAATGCTGACCTAATAATGTACCTCTTGCAGGACATAGTGGCTGGTGAAACAGCGAGGAGGTTGCCCAATTGCTCTCACACTTTTCACCAGCCGTGCGTGGACAAATGGCTTGTCGATCACGGTTCATGCCCTGTATGTAGGCAAGATGTGTAAGATAGGTAACCTGCTTGTGTGTGTGTTTTTTTTTCTTGGGAGAACGTTCTTTTGTGGCAAGTTCCTCGAGTAGATGAAAGAAATTAGATGGGCGAATCATTTGCTCTTAGACTGCACGTAAAGTGATGTAAATAGTCGAACCTGCCTGTTTTATTACCAAGGAAAAAACGGCTCTGTTCTGACAACCAGTTACATGCCAATGATATAAGATTTGTGTGTAATAAGGTCTTTGCAGTCATGTAGAACAGTATAAAACGATTATGTGGATGGCTATTATGTGCTTGTACTACTGACCACTGAATGTTTTAAGAGAAACTACTTACCAGGATTTCACCGTTCTAGTCTAGAGCAGTTTTAAGAGAGACTACTGACCAGGATTTTAAAGGCAGCTTTGTAATTGCAATTGCACTACTATTAACTAAGTAATTTGTATTTTATGCCACGGATGAATGAGAATACATGAACCCTAACCCTACGAACAAATAATGATTATGTCATTCATCATTTGTTCTCTCTTCAATCAACCCAAATATACATATTTTAATGAAGATGTTGTCCAGCAGCATATTACCACAAAAAAGAAGTGTCTTCCAGCAAAACCAAGTTTGAGCGGTGTCCATCGGACGATTCCATAAAGTTAGAGTGTCTAAGAACCAATTTCGCCAAAAAAAAAAAATACTAGTACTGCTAGTAGGATACGCACGGGCCGCAGTTCCAGTATCTCAGGGTAATTTTTATTCAAAATAAACATTAAAGACAGTCGGTACTTTTGAATGTAGTAGAAAAGTACACAATCTCTGAAGCTAAAGCTTCAGTAGTGAACCCACTCTAAAAACTTGAGGCACGCATAAGACCCACCGAAAAAAGCAAAGAAGCCGGTGTAAATGTCCATTTGCTTCTCGAGACGACGTACTCTGGCCGCTAGTGGCGCTCCGCTCGCCTGCGATGCATGACAACAAGCAGCGGTAGTACGGGGCTGGTTGACCACTTGAGCGGCACGACTACTGCCACAGCGGAGACATGCACGCCGAGCGTGGCCGGCGACTGCTGCGACGGCGCTCGCGTCAGTGTACCGGCGGGCTTGTGAGGGTGCTTTTACCGCACGGCCGCCGGCGCTCGCGGCTTGCTTGGTTGCCCGCGCTGCTTGAAGAACTAGCCGCTGCACGACAGACCGAGCCATCTAGTTGGTGCAGAAGAGAACTTGCGCTAGTTTCTCTCAAATTCGAAGCCGATTGTTTCTCTCTCTACTTTGGATCCAAGATGCCGCGGGCTGGCCAAATATATAAAGACATTGTAGTAGCACCCGTACGAGTCGGACACCATGGCGAATTTTCGCGATCGAGTCGGCTTCACACAGCTTCACCGAACCAAACCTGGATCCTCTGCGGGGTCGCTGGTGCACCGACATCGCTGACATGTGAACCACGGTGGCCACAGCCGCATCGCCCCTTCAGCGTTCGTATTCCGCGCCCACACGGCCACACGGGCCGCTCGTCGTCTGCCCGTTGCCGCACCAAGCGGGAGCTCTCTACATCACTGGTGCACCGGGGCAGGAGGTTGCTGCCCCGCTCTTCTTGCTGTCTGGAGCACGAGGAGCATTGGAAGGAGCAGAAGAGCGATCAGCACAGGTACGGAGTATATCACTTCTTCTTTCTTGCTTTTCTAGTTACGTGTTAGCAATTGATGTTCTGAGCGTCAAGGTCCACGACCATTGCTCCAAGCCCATCCATGGTGACCACATTCTTCGTCAAGCATTAGCAAACACATTTTTTCTTTAGTATTTACTACTAACGAGTACGTGAATTATAACGCCACGTCTTGACTTTGCTCGTCACGCTTTTCTTTCGCGGCTCTTTCCTGGATTTTTCGTTGATTCCTCTTCTCCACCCCGCGATCCATTTGCAAACTATATGACATTCTAATATACAATATTTTAAAGAAAAGAATACAAAATTGGTGAGCACTTTATTATGACAAAATGTTCTAAAGCATATTGTAAAAAAAACTAATAGCATAATATCATATGAGGACGAGCAGAAAAATCCAGATCCATGACAGTTATTTAAACTAAACTACATATCAAACTACCTAGTCATTTGATATGGTCACCTCCAGAACTTGAAACCCAATCACACAATACAGACATACAATGATATTTTCTACTGTGATTCACATAGTATCTAGTCGCAAAGTGGCAAGCTTGTGAGATGTGAAACTTTGAAAATTTTGCCATGCCTTGTTCGCAAACCATATATCATTTGAGTATACTCTCTCCATTTTAATGTACTCATAGAAAATAAGAAATTGTGGCAAATGATGAGGGTGGGAGAAAGAGTAGAGCAAGACCTGCCGGTGTATTGATGAGGGGTAGTGAGAGCATTTTACCTCTAAAAGCGCATTAGAGTGTGATAATAAGTATTATGAGAACAATTTTGAATGCTACAATATTTTGAAGATAAATATGAAGATGATGAGGAACATATATATTATAGAAAAATAATACCATATTATCATATGAGCAATTAGTAGCAAATAAAAAAGAAAGACTTGGCCGAGAAGAACAAGAAGATAGCTGAAAACAATAAGGAGACCGATGGTCAGAATAAAAATGCTCGACAAGAAAGACAAACAATTGTTAAAGACAGAGGAGCTTGAGAAGGACAAACAATTATTTAAGACAGAGAAGGAGCTCGATTCGAGAAGGCAACCAAGAGATGGGTGTATTCTTGTATGAAGCTGTGAGAGCTATTGTTGAAAAGGAAGTGGATAATCAGGTGAAAAAGAAAGACTTGGTTGAGAAAGAGGAGATCGCTAATAACAAAAAGAAGATAGATGAGCAGAAGAAATCGCTGGAGCAGAAGGACAGACAGCTATGAAAGACTAAGGGAATTGGAGAAGGCTACAAGGAGATGGTTTTGACCATCTTATTTCTCTTGTGGACCTCGGTACAATATAGTCTGTCATGATTATGACATTTTAGTCTATGTGTTTGTTGGTATCTGGACATGGTAAACGTGTTTACACTGCCGTCTTGTTCTCTAGACTGATCAATTTTTATATTACTCGCATGACTGAAAGCAAGTGTTGCTCAGTCCAATGAACTAGCTCAACACTGAAACTAGTATTATTAGCTAGAGCCCTAATAGAAGTGCCGCTCCTAATTGATATATTAGTGACTGGATCACATTTTAAATAGCTAGGCATCGATACAGATTTAAGTGACTGCATGTGTACATATAGGTGTTGTACTATTCAGTTTCGGAGCACAAAAATTTTGCGTTCTTAATAGTGAGAACTGCCAACTATGCATGTTTGTGTCTGGTCTAAGGAACATGATATGACTAGTGAAGTAATCTGATATGCATAATAACTATACGAAAATAAATATGCATTTTGCTTGAAGATCATAATCAATTTTGAAAATATTCAGACATATGCTACTGTTTAAATGAGGCGCTATTTGTGAACCGGCAAGAAATTAGGTATCTTTTATTTTTCCCATGATGACTGATGCAAGTACATGAATAGGTTTACTAATTCTTATTCTACATTGAATTCTAAATTAGAACAGGGGAAGACAGAGATTGAACGCATTATTTCTATGCAAAAACACTGGCTGAAACTACTCTAATTAAACATGGAACCTGAACAAACTTTACTGAGATGGTTGATTCTACCATGGCTTGTGCATACTTATGCGTGTCAAGATATACAAGCCAACTGGCTACTAGTGGTAATGGAAGGATTTCACAAGCTCCTCTGAATCCTCATGCCCTAAAGTATGTTCTTAGAGATAATTGGACTAGAGCTGCTGCTACCTTGCTATTTCTCAAGCCATATACAGTGAATACAAGGACTGCCAGTCACCAACTTCATCGCCGGTGACGGCAACAAACCTGGCCATGAGTTTTCCGTGAGCTGCAAGTGCTCTATTCCTTGACCTAAATGCTGAACACTACACACACAGAAGAACAAAGCAAGGAGCTGTATTTCTTACCCTTTCCAATGCAAGAGACAAGGACAGCAGAGGAAGAGGATAGTGTGTTGTCTTGCTCTGTTCCTTGTCTTGCTGCGTTGCTTGGCAGGATAGAGCAAAGAGAGTTTGTGTGCTGGCTGGTGTAGTAGATAAGAATGAAAGAAGGTTTCAGAATAGAAGAAGAGAGGTGTGCTATGCTTGGATAAGAACAGACGCGGCTGGAGTTGGGAGAAGAGGAAAACTGTATCACAACTGTGCATAGAGCTGCTGGGAATGAGAAGAATATACTGCCCTCTCTCTCAAAATATCTGTGTTAAACTCTACCAATTCTACAGTCAGAAGTTAAACTAACTTACAGGCTTGGCGTGCGTCTGTCCAGGCTACATGCATGTATGAAACAGTATGTGTGTGCGCTGCCATGCATAAACAAGTAGCATTCTCTACTTAGCTACTTTGATGCAGCACAAGTGAATGTTTACTAAATATTTAATATGGATCCATGACAATGCAAATGATATGTAAAAGAGATATAACTTCTCAATGGCAAAACAAATCAGATTGAAATAAACAAACGCAGGAGCTCAGAAATAAAATGCAAGGTGGCACAAAATCAAGAAAACTTCACGGAAAACATCGGCAAGCACGTTCAAAAGATTTCGTAAATATTTTATTGGAAATTCAAAATTAGTCTTTACATTGGTTTCATTGTTTTTTTGCGAAACCGCCAAACTGCCGAGGAGCGGTTGAAACGATATTGTAAAGCCTGCTCACAACACGAGGGCTACAAAGTACAAACAAAGATCCACATGTACAGTGCACGCAGGCAAGAAAGGACACCATAGTTGACCGACTCATCTAGCGCCGCGCCAGTGCGATCGCGGACAAGACGATGAGCAGAACGAGCAGGGCCATGGCCACGAAGGAGCCGATGAGGGAGCCGGAGATGCGCTCGCAGAAGGAGTCGAACTGCTGGCAGATGGCGAACCAGTTCGCCCTGGCGTTGCCCTTGTGCGCCAGGTACACGATCGCCGCGGCCGCCGACGCTGCCGAGGTCACCAGTGCAAGCATTGCCTTCAAGAGTTCCAAATTAGTAGCACGCAGCGCAGGGAATCAGGTCAACCGATCGGTGACATAAAGTATTCATGCATCAACGAACATGTCAGTGGTCACTGTTTCTTACCGCGTCAAAGAAGATCAAGACCAGCCTGCTGTATTTTGCCCTGCTTCTGATGATGTGCACGATGGAGAGCGGGATCGACAGGACCAAGTACGCGGCCACGATCGAGTTCACCACCACGAAGTACCTGACAGGAACAAGAAACAACGTAGGGACATGTCGGGGCCTTGGGCATTGAAGCGACGAACACACAGCTACGTAAGATAATGTCGGGAGTACAGACGCAGCACGTACGTTAAGGTCGGGAGATCGTCGTACTGCGCCTTGAACCGGAGGAACTGCGTGAAGAATGGCAGCGTCTGGTTGGTGGTGCCCATGGCGATGGCGCTGCCGACGGTGGCCACGACCGCGACGACGCGGAGGATGAGGTCGAGCACGGCCAGCCCGCGGCTGGCCGCCCTGCTCTTGCCGGCCACCACGTGCACAGCGGCGGCCTTGGAGGTCTCGCCGTGCTCGGACACCGGGGCCTTGGCCTCCACCTCCATCGCGCGCACGCTACGGCCGGTGATGGTGTTGCCACTAGCGCGGTGCAGTCTGTCTCGTTCTCGAGCTTGAGCGAGCGAACGCTGCACGCAGCTCGGCTGATGCTCTGAGCGGGGAACGCTGCACTCACGCGCGTGCTTATGTACGCGGTGGACTCCCAAGAACTGTGCGTGTGGATTAGGTGATTCTGACGTGAGTACGTGACGCGAGCGTACGTGCCGGGGAATGCAGTTTGGTTGGCACCAACTCTCACTTGCTCCATCACGGCTAACGACATCAGCTAGCTTTATGTTAGTGGATGCCACTGTGAGCGACGACGCGCTCCGTGTCTGCGTTTCAACTGTATTACTCATCCTCCCTGTCCAGAAGCACGGAAGCTTTTCTGCTTTTGAGGAAACTGTTTAGATATGGTGGTTGATAATATTGCAGGTATATATGCAGATACTAGGTTGGTGTGCTGTGAACTGCAGTGGAATACTGTTTTTTACTTTGGTGATCAACGCCGTGTCATGAACTCACAACTTGATCCATCGCGAAAGAAACGAAGACTCTCAAAGTTGATGGCCCATTTGCCAGTCAGTGCTTCCATGACTACCTCGCCATTCATTGTACCGACTGATACATCAGCACAGTCGTGTATCTCTCTGAAATATGGCCCACATGAGCACAGCCATATTACAGTCGTGTATCTCTCTGAAATATACATCAGCAAAGTCGCTTAGAAAAGGAATTTCGGGGAATACCTGAGATTCTTTCGACGTATTGAGCCAGACAACCTGTCTCGCTGGGCTTGATTGGGCTGCGATGCTCCTGGCCTGATCAAAAACCCGCAGAACACGTTGCTGGTCCGCTGGGCTCCGTTCGTCCCTATTACTGGGCTTAACCCAACAGTCTTCAAGACTAAAGTTAACCAGGACCCATGATCGAAAAATATAGAGAAAAGTCTAATTTGGGTCCCTCAACTATTGGAGGTAGCGTAACTTTCACCCTGAACTATAAAACCGGGTATCCACAGTCTCTCAATTGTATGGGTGGGTGCAAATCGAGTCCCTCGGCAGTTTTCAGAGCGGTTTTGTCCTACGTGGCACAGTGGGGCCCACATGTCAGATGCCACGTCACATTTTCTTTCTTTTCTTTTTTTTTTTTTTTTTCTCTCATCTTCTCTTTCTACCGCCCCTCCCCGCGGAGCTCCTCCCCGTGCCGCCGCCCGAGGGCGCGCCGGCGGCCTGTGCGGCGCTTCAGAAGCTCTCCGTCTGCTGCCCGGGGCTCCGCCGCGCCGGCGTGCTCCTCGAGCCCTCCGACGACTTCGGCCTCGAGCTCGACATCGGGCCCGACGTCCCATTCCGCCCCGCCGCCGCCGCCGACGCGTCCTCCGTCGATGAGGGGCTCGAGGCCACAGCCACCTCGCGCGAGGCCAGCAGGGACGCCGCGCCGACGGCCGCCGACGTCGCGTGGTCGCTCTACGACGACCTGTACCTAGACGCGGCCTACGACTGCTCGTCCGAGCCGCAGATCCCGGCCGCCGCGGGCCCGGACCCCGCAATCTGGGAGGAGGAGGAGGAAGAGGAAGCCGCGACGGCGTCGACCGACGCCGTGGTCTCGCGGCGCGGCGTGGTGGCCGAGAGCCGGCTGCGGGCGCCGCGGTGGGTGGGCCCCGTGGGCGCGCACCTGGCGTCGGGCTCTACCTCTGCAACTGGCCGGGGTGCGTGCACGCCGAGGAGCGCCGCAAGTACATGGTCTTCCGCGGGGAGGGCGGCGGAGGGAGAGGGGCCGCGCGGGGATGGCGGCGGAGGGAGAGGGACCGCGCGGGGAGGGCGGCGGAGGGACAGAGAGGTGGCAGGCCGGCGTGCGGCGCAATGAAGCAAGCGGCGTGCTGTCCGGGAGAAAGAGAAGAGAAAAAAAAGAAAAAAGAAAAGAAAAAGTGACGTGGCACCTGACATGTGGGCCCCACTGTGCCACGTAGGATAAAACCGCTCTAAAAACCACCGAGGGACTCGATTTGCACCTACCCATACCATTGAGGGACTGTGGATATCTGGTTTTATAGTCCAGGGTGAAAGTTACGCTACCCCCAATAGTTGAGGGACTCAAATTAGACTTTTCTCAAAAAAATACTAGGCCACCCAAAAGACGGGCCCTTATCCATAAACTACCTTCCGTGCTACAAACAAGATCGCCGATCCAAAAGCCTGAGCCCGCCGATAGCCAACGACCACCCGCTTCCCTCACTTCCACAGCCATCGAAGCAGCCGAGCAACGATGGCCTCGCCGTTGGTCAAGCCACACTCTAACTTTGCCGGTACTCTGCACTCCTCAAGGAGGACGGAGCTCCATGGCCGCGGCCCTGCAACCGTACACGTACGATTCTCCTTCACATGCATGTAAGAAGCTGTCTTGAGTTGCTTGAAGGTCTCATGTGCTGTTTCTCTGCAGTTCGGCCGGTTCCAAGACCTCGGGTTCAGCTCCAGCCAGTCTAAGGTAAAAGACCTTCCTTCTGTGTCCAAACAAAAAATGTGAAATATTGATGCTCAGAGAAACATGACGCAAGACTCGTGGCCGTGCTTGGTACAGACGATGATGTGAGATTATGAACCAAACAGGGTATTTTATTCCCCCAGAAAAGGGAAAACAGCGTATCTGAAAACTGAAGAAAACGAGTGTAGAAAGTAGTGCCTTTCTTATGGATCGGTAGTGGTTTACATCCATCGATCGGTGTTATGTTGCAGAAGTTAGCCGGACGGGGTTCAGTGAAGGCGAACGCCCTCCCGTCGTTGGACATGGTGTCGCTGATGGCGGTGATGGTGGACCACGTCGCGAATTCGCGGGACTACGTGGTGACCAAGTCCATCTGGCACCTCAGCGACACGGCCTTGAAGAGCACCTGTGAGTTAGCAGCTGATGAATGTCTTACTACACAGCATGCTAGCAGATCCTGAATCAGCGCTCCAGTTTCCTCTGAATCTAACTTTTCTTTTTCCCTCTCGTAGACACCTTCTACGCCATGTTCACGGTCTGGGGTGTCTGCTTCTTTGCGTCCATGAAGGCAAGTTCACAGTATTGGAGGATATAGGCGCAGTAGGAATCAATTCAGACATAGTGTCATTTTTTTTCTCTGCGTGTCTTTTGTGACAAGAGGTGCCCTTGTGGATTAAAAACAGGACCCCTTCTACGACAGCGAGGCGTACAGGGGCCAGGGAGGCGATGGAACAGTGCACTGGTACTACGACAAGGTATGCATTTGCATCATGGCAACATCGATCAGTTTGTGTAACCTCTGAAACAATTTTACTGATATCTTTGTTCATCTGCAGCAAGAGGACCTGGAGGCGTCTGCGAGGGAGGAGCTCATGAGGGAGGAGCTGCTTGAGGAGATTGAGCTGAGGGTTGGAGGGCTCAGGGAGCTGGAGGAAGCAGGCAGAGAGGAGCAACTCACACAGTGACAGACAGCTCGGGGGGATCGACTCGTACTGATAATTTAGCTATCTGAACCTGTATGAAAAACATTCAGACCACTGTCCTACACATGTTTATATATGCTGAACTGCAATCTGCAGTGTAATAACGAGGCAGGCATAGTTCTCCGGTACACTGCATTTGGCTGCCTCATGTCATGCCACCCTTATTACCCTGCAGATTTGATCAGCACCGAATCCAACAAATTTCGCATCTATGTTTCGTGGCCTCGTGGGATATTTCAGCATCAATATTTCGTGGGATATTTCCACCAACCTAATTATAGTACGCTGCAGGTTTGGATGTGGAAAATGCATCTACAAGGCGAACAACCGCCAGCAAATGCAGCTAGTAGTAGTACATGGCAAACTATAGACGTCTAGTAGAACTGTAAGTGTACAGCATCGCCGCTGGGCACAGAGAGTTCAGAGATCGGCGCTGACGACTTCTGAGGAAGCATCGTACGACACGCTATTGTTCGTGGCTTCTGCAGCCTGCAGGGCCTCGCCCGGCAGGAACCTACGCGCGCCGCGCCGAGAAATGCAGCGGCGAGGCTGGTGAAAAGCGTATGGCCTCGCCGCGCGCAGCAGCTCCAAGGAACTGCACGCCGAGTTCTGCAAGGCAAAGCTCCAAGGCTGACGGGTTCTCCGACCATCGGTCAGACCCCTTCCGAGGGCAGCGGCTGACCGCCTCCGTCTCCGACTAGCACGTGTATTGCGAAGTTATGACTTTGTTCGGACATTAGGACAATGTTGCATTGGTTTGACCAAAATAAGGACAATGTTTTGTGTGTGTGTGTGTGTGGGGGGGGGTTGGGCCCCATTGATGGCGCAAAAGTTACGTTATGTCTTCTATAATAAGAGCCTGAGAAATAACTGCGAACACTGTAGCCGCTGCTGCTAACACTGTAGCAGCTACTGAATAAATAACTGAAAAGGGTACAAATGATGCATATACAAAAGAGCTCAATTGGTACAAATTACTTTTTGATGACGGCTAATGTCACGCGCTAGTAATGATACCTGTCGTGCAAGGAAATTTCTATTCGCATACTGGGGCGCGTCTCGTATGTATTGGTGCATGCTAGTCAAAATATGCTTTTGTGTCCTGCCTGAATTCACCTCGCGATCTGTAGTTTGCTGCCACTCCGCCTCTTAGTGGACATCGACAAAGAGGAGGAGACTATCAAATAATGGCATGGAAGAGGACAACGACTGTGGTAGCAGAGATATAAACCGGTCAAGCTACCACCTCGCGGATTGGGAAGAAGAAGAGGGACGTGTAGCCTGCACGCGCACACACCCTTCTCCCAAAAAAAAAAAACGCGCTCAACGCATGCAATGCATGTGCGCTGTGTTGTTTCCAACAGAAGAAACCTAACCAAGCTACTTAGTACAATTTTCATAATAATACATGCATGTCGCTAGACTCTTTCGTGATGACTCACTGGCGCCCACATGTTTCTCCCTCGGATCCGATGCAAATTCCAAACCGGTTGTGCTCCCGCCTCCCATCGATCTTACTGTCAGCCTGACAATGAAACTTACAAAGAATTAACCATGAACTGACTGCATGAACAAGCGCATGGACCTCAATGAAGAAAAGTGAGAAGGCGATTCGAAACGGCAAAGTAGAAACACACACTTTTACCTCGAATTAATTTCTAGCCAAACTGGAGAACAAGATGAAACCATCTGAGGTCTTGCATGAGAAAACGAGGCGATCGTGTAGCCAAAGAGGAAAACCTGCCGATCAGTACATCTCAGGCTGCACAGTAATGCTTGAAGAGTTGCCGGAGCCCGGAGGTATCGACCGGCAAGTCATCCTTGGCTACACAACAAAGCACAACCTCATCCCCACATGCGAGACCTCAGATGATACTGGAACGACGACTGCCGAGGCTTCATCGCAACACACATACTTCCGACGACGACTAGATCGAGAAGTATACAAACAGCAGCGATGTCTGGGTGTAGAAAGAGGAAGAGGCGAGACGAAGAAAAGCTCCCGGTCGACTGCTCGAGGGCTGCATATATGGACCATCGGAGCAGATGGATGTCTGTGTTTACTTGAGTTCGTATAAGAAGGTTGGTGAGTGTGTATAAAGGAAGTGTAAATAAGCGAGGTGCACTGACGGGGAGAAAAGATGTCTCTTCAATAACGATGTTCGGCGCATGGCCCTGGCCTTCGCCTGCATGGATTGGACGCTCCGGCACTGACAGGCCGGGTCTATACGGCGTACTCAGACCAGGCCGTAGGCAGTAGGTCGTTCCTTACATACGACGGAGTACCTTGCTGCCTCGTCCCAATCACAAATCGAAACGAAAAGGGTCGTGCTATGTAAAGCTCGATGGCATTCATTCTTTCGCAAAGTACCCGTAAGTGCAGTATATATGCACCTGGATTTCTCTTAGCCGACCTTTACAGTGGATTGTTTCAGATACACTTATACACATAAAGATGATTATTATATTTGACTGAGATAGAAGTACATGTACTCCTACAATAGGCCAATTAAGCAATTATTATATGCTGGATGGAACCTACCACCGGTAAAAGATGAGGTGAGTGCAGAACTACTACTGTACTTCTCGCAGGCACGAATTAGCACGGTTCCAAAGAACTTTCTAACTGCTCGTACGCGAGTAGTACGAGACCATTTTCACATCGCCAGTGCCAAAAGGACTTTCAAGGCAGTAAACCTGTAAATCCGTAGCCATGAACACGACCAAAGAAGAGTCCGTCCAATTGAAACTCGAAACACTAGAGGGTCTACAGTTCATCAGTACCCTTGGCAGGGCGACACGTGCCACTGATATTCAGGAGCAGGCAGGCTACGATCCCAACCATATGGAATCTAGTTCTGCGGCATCGTACTGTGGCTCTGTGCCTCCGCGGACGCCTTTTGCTTTTTCCCTGTCAGTTTTGATGAAACAGTACAAGAAACATCAGTGCAGGAGCAGTGTAAGGCCAAGGTCCGGAACAGGTGATTGTTGTTGTTTTTATTTTTTTTTTGAGACGATCGGAGCAGTACAGTAGATTGTTGGAGAATTAATGCTGTACTCTCGGCATCTGAAGTTCTGAACTTTCATGGTTCATTGCACGAAAAAGCTGACGATTTAACTCTGCAGGATGTGGTTTACTTGGCATGAAAATTGATCAGAGATAGTTTTGGAAAAAAAAAAAGTTGATAAAGGAGCAATCAAACTATATACTTTCACATGTCACGTCATTTGTCATGGTAGACAGCATCAACAAAGTTGAGATTCATGCACTTTTTTTTTTTTTTTTTGAGAATGCACATGCCAGGACATCGCACTGTGAGTGACTTTAAAACTGCAAACAAAGCCACGCGCAAGTATTTTTTTTTTTTTTTTTTTTTGAGATCGCGCAAGTGAAATTCATACAGCAAGAACGGGTTTGACAGTGGCTGTAAGCAAAAAGGGTAGTAACGGATCAAGGAAAGCCCATGAAATATAATGGGCTGACCCCATTAAGTACACTGTTGGGCTGCATTCTGGGCTAGGACGCTTTCTCACCTGGATCACGTAATTTCTCGGCGCTACAGGTTAGCCACGGAATGACGGAAGCCTGAGCACGACGCCGATATGCCGAGCTTGGTTGCGCCCCAGCCGGCGGCTCGCCCCAGCCGGCGGCCACCTTCAACCGCACTACCCCGCCGCGGGCGCACCCTCGCTGCCCTCCCATGCCGCTGCCGCTGCGGCCGGAGGCACATCCTTGGGGCCTCCTCGGCAGCCGCCCTTCTCCCTCTTATAGCCCCTCCCTCCCCAGCCGCCCCACCCATCGACCCAGACGTGAGCTCATTCACGGCTCCTCGTACACGTTCTTCTGTGTGTGATGTCGATCGGATTGTGTCATATCCTTTTTTGGTTTACTTATTTGGGCAGGTGATGCTTGAGCGAGTGCACCCGTCGAGGCCTGATTGGTACGAGGAGTTCTACGCGACAGCCATGGACAAGGGCATGAAATCGTACGAAGCCGAGGTATACTGTTTGTCTCTGATTTTGATTGATCTTCTCTAAATGAAGCTTTTAGCTCTAGGTTAAGCAGTTAAGCATGTGACTGTTGAGAATAGTTACCCGTTTCCAAATAGCAGGATTGTTCTTCATCCGTATCAGGCCACCACTCACCACAGGACAAATAGTAATTGCACGTGTCACTGACTTCAGACCAGATTGCGTAATACTGCCGTCAATTTACCACGTGTGGCCTCTATCTGAGGCCACTTATCTGAATATGCTTGTATAGTTTGATTTTGTGAACCTCTGATCTTTCTCAGTGTCTGGTTTCGCCTGATAATACCGCATAACAAATAAGACAAACATTGACTTTTATTTTTTATTAGAACTGGGGGATGTCCCCGACTTCGATTAGCGAATCCACAAAAAAAAAAAAAAAACATTTAGAGATTCTTTACAATGCTACCATGTCTAAAGACAGAAAAAGAAACAAAACGCAGTACAAAAGCTAAACCGTAGCCCAGCACTAAGACATCTAGCCAACGCACCAGCTACTGGAACTAGGCAGCTTGCATCTGCCAAAATATACAGAATTTGCTACAGTTTTGCCAAGGAAGGCGCAACGCGACTTCAGGCTTCGTTGCAGACTGGAGCAGTTTGCTCTGTTTTATTTCTGCTTCTGGCACCAGCTCCTTTTCACTGTGATATTGCTTTTCTACCGCCGTTCCATCCTGCTTGTATTTCGGCCATCGCCTACCATTTTATGCAGCCTTGCTGCTCCTGCCCCACCCTGGCTTGATATCCTTTAAAAAAAAAAAATAGACCATGATCCAAGCCAGTGCTAATTGTGAATAACACTTCTGTTGGGTCCTTTGGAATTTTTTTATTCGAAGCACACTTGGTTTCGAGTCTTCCAAATGCTCCAGATTTCTATTGGCTGCGGTTCTGGGCGTTACTACAGCATGAGGAGACAAAGGAAAAATCCCGGGTGGTGAGCTTGGCCGTGGAGACTATTGCCATGGAGCTATTTGCTAACTACGGATGGCAATTCAATCATATAGACTTTATTTCTCTTAGTTTTTGTGTTCCTGTGAGATTGACATGGAAGCTGAAGCTTTGTAATAATGAACAAGTATGTATGCGGCATGCAGAGGCCGGGAAGTATTTCCATTTCCTAAAAAATTCTCCAGATTACTGCTGCACATCCGACAATCACCAATTTCTTTTCCCCTTTTTCTGAAACCTGTCAGCTAATTGTCAAACAGGTCTTGCACAGAACTGGGTTTTCTCCTCAGTCCAACAGCACTTTGTATTACCTACCGATCATATTTTGCTAGAGGACAAATAAATAACAGATGATCTATTGTTTCCTCTACCCCCAAAAGACTAACAATTGGTGCTCCCTTTTCCGTGCTCTTCTGATCAAGTTATCTTGGGTTAAGATGTTGTTCTTTAGCACCAATCAAATGAAAATACCGTAGTGATGGTCTCATTCACCTTTTGTTGTAATTTTGCTGAATGTTTCCCTTGGCAAAGATTGCAGATTGCAGGATATAAAGCAAAGCTTTTTTCTCAACTGACAGCAGTAGGAAAGAACATTCTTGAGCTCGGAGTTGGAACAGGACCTAACTTCAAGTATTATGCAAACTACAATGGGGTCAATGTAATTGGGGTGGACCCTAACAAGCACATGGAGGATTATGCTAGGACAGCAGCAGTATCTGCAGGACTTCCATCATCGAACTTCTCCTTTAAAAGAGGGGTATTGGTGTTATCTGTTGTTCCATTGTTTCATCTTCCTGTTTCTACAAGAACTGCACGTGATGCATGACTCTATTTAGGTTGCTGAATCCCTGCCAGCAGAGGACAATTCCATGGATGTTGTGATCGGCACACTGGTATTGTGTTCTGTAAGTAACACCAAGATGGCACTGAAAGGTAATATATGTTCTTCCCAATAACGATTATTTGCTTTGGAATCACTATTATTCAAGATGTGAGTACATGTTGTAACAAATGATTATGCCTCATTCTCGTCCCGTGTTGAAACCTCACGCATGCAAATATTTCTGCCTATAAAAAGAATTAACTAGTACATCTCTCATGAAATCAATGTTAATCCTTGGTTCGCTCTTTTTCGAGGATGTCCTCAATTCTTAGTTTCGTATCCAGATTTCAGAGCAACATGTCCTTTTTTATTCATCATGTGTCTATTTGTAATTTTGCATGCTATTAGCCTGCTCCTAGTAAAGATAACTCTTGCAGGCTTTTTTTTATTCACCTCCTTAATAGTCTTGTTCCCTGTAACCCACATATAGTTTTCCCTGGTTGAGACCGTTGCTACATATTTAAGACCCAATTCATAGCTGATGCTTTTCAACTTAAAGTTGACTCTCCTGTTTATATGTGTGGCCTCTTGTTTCATTTCTTAATTCCTGTATCTATTTTTTTTAAGGCTAGCACTGGGCTTTTTTCAAGCTGCAAGGCTTACACCCATTCTTTCATCCAAAGCTTTACCCTTATGCACGAATTAGCCATCTTCCTATCAAGGTTACGGAGTCAGTTGAGCATCTCAGCGGCCGGATTGAATACCCGGATTGAATCAGAGTTCATGCCGCCCACCCTGAACAAATAGAATAGGAAGTGTGGGCCACAGGTCGCACATAAGCCGTCTGGTCGCACGACAGAAGAACACCCAACATAAACCCTTTTTGACCAGGGAACAGGAGAATTCCCAGTTCCCATTACCGCAGGGTTATGCAGCTGTCTTGTGCAGCTTACAATGTATGGTCATTGACCTTTGTTCCATTTAATACAAAGTTTTTTTCTCGAACACGCAGGAGAGCTGCGTATCATTATATTAAGAAGAAACATTTAATACAAAGTTACACAACTCTTTTGCCTATTCTTGAAAACAATAGCTTGGAAAGGCAATATCCTATTGCCTAAACAATATTTCCACCTGAATAACTTAGAGCCATTGTTTCGTGCAGAGATAAATAGAGTTTTAAAGCCTGGTGGTCTGTACCTGTTCATTGAACATGTTGCCGCACCAGGTACTCCCAGTTGAATATCAGCTTTTACTACTTCTGCTCTAGTGTGGTGCTGCTTTAGATTTCAAATTTCCGTTTTCATTAACCATTCCTGGGCCTGAATTGTTATTGTTTTATGTTCGCCATAGATGGTACCTCCCTCCGATTTGTTCAAGGTGCCCTTGATCCATTGCAGCAGTTTGTGGCTGACGGATGCCATCTCAAAACTCGACCTGCCGGGGGAAGACCGCCCCCAACGGCATTTAATTAAGGAGAACAACCTCTCACGCAGGTCGAGAAAACCCCCGAACCCCCTCCCCGATCTTACACAGGGACTCAGCTGGCCGTTGTGAGCTCCGGCGCGAGTCTTTACCATGTGCTTTGACCCGGGGAGGACGAGGGGATTTTTTTACTCTGCACTGCAGCGTGGCATATCTCAGCCACCGGTGCTACAGTGCGCGCGCGCAGCACTGTAGCAAGCTACAGTACCACGCGCGCAGGTGCCGCAGCGGGGGATCGAACCCCGGTCGACAGGGCAGCGCCCCGGAGCCCTCTGGCTCTGACCAGCCGGGTTGCCCCCGCGTTGGCCTGACGGATGCCATCTCACCAGGAAAACTGGAGAAAACATCAGAGATGTTGGGTTCTCGAGCCTGACCCTGGACAGTGTCCGGCTCTCAAATGCATACATCATTAGCCCTCATGTTTATGGCGTAGCTTGCAAGTGAAATTTTCCGCTATCTTTGAAGTACATGTAGTTGTAAATGATGTAGTGTCTCATCTATCTGTAAGGGCACCCACAACGCGGCGGTATGTGCCGTCTGTATGATGTGCTATTTGCAAAAAAGACCCCTGTGTGAGGAGGAGACGGCTCCCACGTCGCCTCACGAGGCGACGGCACCAGCTCGTGCTCCGAGAGCGAGTCGCCGGCCCGAAGCGCGTTGTACTGGTCCTTGCCTGGAGACGACGGCTCGGCGGTATCCGCTGCACATCTTCGCTCGCGCGCCATCATTTGGCAGGGAAATCTCGTGAGAGCGGCAAATCCTCCCGCGATGTGGACGAAGAGCAAGGAGCAAGAGGGAAAGAGAAGGAGCGCGATGACGCACCGACAGTAGGGAGCGAGCGAGGATCTGCCGGCGAAGCTTCCGTGGATGGCGAGTCGAGTGGGGAGCGGCGCTCTCTAGGCTCGGATTTGATCCCTACATCGGCAGAGTCCATGGCGGCGCAACGGCACGCCAAGCTCTGGGCGTAGATCTGGCCGCGGCGTTGCCGCCGTTGGGGGCGGGGCGCCAGGGGCGGTTGTCTCTAGTCCTGCTGCGGGACGGGAGCCACTTCTTCACGAGCATTGCGCCGCCAATCCTCGGCAACAATCGACGGACGCACCAGCGCTCCTTCCTCCATGGGCGGCTTCCCGATCGATTTCTCCAATTGTTGAGATGCCGGTGCTGGAGCTAGCTTGATTCGTCCGATTGTACGCCCCCAAGGAAGGTAAATCATTGCTTTAGCTTACGAATCAAACAATTTAGCTAACTGATTGCCAATGAATTTGGCTATCGCACCGCGCTTTGCAAGAACTGGCACCGCGCTCGAACTCCAGAAGGCTGGGGATGTGGCTGGGGCGGAGGCAGTGGCAGGAGTGCAGGACGATTTCAGTCAGGAGCTCTTGCAGCTTCCAGTTGCAACCGCACCCATAGCAGTGCTAGCTGGAAGCTGAGCGCGTTGGCAAATGGAAGCTGAGCGCCATGGGCGGGGTGGTTGCAAGCTCTGACGAGAGCTGCACTGTTCTGGTGTGTGGTGTCTTGCTACTGCAATCCAAAAAAATCGATGGAAGTAATCTGTCCGATTGCAGTCCGGAGCTAATACTTTTGAGTTGTTGCTACAGAATTTGTAGACTTACATAGATGGAGCTAACATTTTATTTTTTGTGAAGTTGCAAAGATGGAATTTATATAAGTAATTGTAATATTTACAATAGATTTCCTGAATAAGCAACAAAATAGTATACAAGATCAAATTCACATCGGATCACCTTGATTTATGGTCTAATGCATGAAATAAATAATATACAGACGGACTAACTGACAATCCATTGTACAAGCTGTCTGTTCTGCTGTCTGTGTGCGACAATCAAGACACTCACTGACAGCAGCTGTCTGTACCACTGTGGGTGCCCTAAAGCAACTTTTGTGATGATCAAGGTGGTGCTGACTCTGGGATTGCTTTTTGCTGGGACTTATTTTGTTGGACAAGGAATGGGCTGGACTTGAGAAGACGGATGCAGTGAGAAGCCTTTGTTGGGCTGGACTCCTGGACCGTTTCGGCCCACTCTCTACTTACTCCACTTTAGGCGTTCGGGCTTTCAATGGTGTCCTTCAATGCAAAGAACAGAGGGCAGAGGCAGACAGTACACTGTTTGTCTGCGTCACACAGCAGCATTCACTCGACGTCGGAGGCGGCCGACGACCACATGGGCCCAACATCGCTTCGACGTCCTTGCACCGTTTGACGTCGCCGGACACTTGCACGTTTCGCTGGGCGCGCATGCGACACGTCTCGTATCCTTTCGGTTGGAGGCACGCCATGTGCCTCAGATACAGCAACGCCGGTGGCTTTGGACCTCACCGCGCCCGTGTCCCTTGGGGCGCGTGGCCTCGCGCCACCGGCTCCCATTCAATACGCCTGCGTAGGGCCGGGTCACGGGTCCCTCTCCCGTTTCTGCAAAAGAGCGCAACAGACTCTGCTGTTTTCGGTCTACTGAATTTACTACTCCTGCTGCCTAACTGTATTTGACCAAGCTGACCTGAGAATGATCGGTGCGTGGTCGAAAATTTGCAAATGCAGGTTGTAAACACTGATTAGCATCGAGGATTTTCTCTCGTTCGAGCCGAAGGGAATTTGTGGTTTTGAAAAATGAGGCCGGCTCCAATTTTCTTGGTGAGGTGCTGTTCGCCCGTGTGTCGTTCTCACCATCGGAATCTGTGGAGCGATCTGCGTTGCTTGGACAAATGATCTTCTGCGCAGGACTTTGTCATGCCCGGTCTTTGTGGCCAGAAAGAGCATGTGCGCCTTCGCTGCTGGCTTGTGCTCCTGCTCCTTTCAGGATCTGACGGGCAGAAGCAGCCGCAGCCCCCAGTCCTCTGCAAATCCTGCGCGTTAGGAGTAGACGCCGTTAAGCAGCAGTGGGAACAACCGAGAGGCGTAGTAACGGTAAAATGTAAAAAAGTACTTCTGCAATGGTTTATAGTCGATGAAAGTACTCCTACCAACTGCTATTACAGACAAGTTCAACAACATCGGGTGTAAAATTACCAGTACTGTATTGGACGATGGTTTATTTTAGAGACTCCTTTAACAGGACGACAGATGAACGGTTGTGTACCACGGGTACCACTTGCTAATCAGTACTACTAGCGAAAAAGAAAAAAAAAAAGAGTACCACTTGGTAGTGGGACTAAAATCTTGAGTACTATGGGGGTGTTCGTTTACCCCCCTCTAAACTTTAACATTCATCACATCAAAGAGAATCTTACTATTTAAACATATTTTTATGAATTTAATGACAAAACCTATGTCACGACCCCCCCTCTAAATCACGAGACGAATCTAATGAGCCTAATTAATCTATGTTTTGCTACAATGATGCTACAGTAACCATCGTCTAATCACGCCTTAATTACTCTCATTAGATTCGTCTCGCGAATTCGAGCGGAGTCCTGAAATTAGTTTTGTAATTAAACTTTATTTGTAATCACAATATTCGTTACAAAACCTTCTAAATTTTAGCGCTAAAGAAACGAACACCGCCTATGACGGCAACTGTCGAGCACGTACTGTAGATTTTGTGCAACCTGACAACGCAAATTGAAGGCCGCACCAACCGGTTTGTACACTGCTAACCGAAATCCGGGCTACTACGAGCCAACAGCATGAGATCCCTTGCTGTTGGCTCTGACCGCCTGAGTGAGCACATGACATGTTCGTTCACTCTTCGGCGTGTGCAGGGCTCACGGTCCCCAGAGACTTGGCCGCGGTCTTGCTGTTTGGTGTGGCTCAGGTCGTTGGTGGTTTGGTTCTTTATTAAAGGCTACCAGATGGCAAAACATGCACCAAACTATACTGAAAACGTGACATTTGCAACTGGAACTAATTTTATTTACTATTAGATACTGAGAAAAAACTAAACACAGCATACAGGAATAAAGAAAACATATTTTGGTGCCCAGCTGCAAATGTGAGATTGTAGTAGTAGTACACGCTCACGCTTCGTCTGATTTTCGATTTTTTGTTTTCATTTTTTTAGGGAAGATTTTTTTTTGTTTTCAGAATTGCGTTGAAAAGCATGGAAGTGTGTCTGGCCCATCAGTTGCAGTGGCCCATGAGCCCATAAATGAGTTGGGCTGACGAACTTCACTGTGCGCAGTTTGTGTGGTCCGCCGCATCCAACATTTATTGTGGACGCTTTAATTACGGGGGATGTTTTGCTCAAAAAAAAATTTACGGGGAATGATTTCAACCATGTACGAATACAGTTCAAATTTTTATCGAGATTTCCATGTTGCGCAAAGTATTTCAGTGCACCAGTGGCCAAATACTCAAATCCACCAGAGTTCTACTGCTATCAGAATCGGTGGTCGCAGCGTTGGATGGGAACACGCTCGTAGCAAGGTGACGACGGGTAGCGACGGCATACACAAACCGAGCGAAGAATCGAGCCGAACGTGCCAACCGCAACTCCCGCGCACCGAAAGTTCAACTTGCAAAGCGGCACCGTCACCGCGACGGTTCCGCCCCGCTTTACTGCTCACTTTCTTCCACCGCGCAATCTCTCTCTCCGCCACGCCTCCCAAGGCCACCAGAAAACCCGTGTCCCTAGCTCGGCAACTTTTGCAGGGCATGGCGTGCCCCACACCACTCCGCTACACTCCACGCTCGCAACCACCGTCCCGCCCGCACACGCCCTGCGCGCCCCCGGCTCGGCACCACGCGCGCCGCGGTTTGAACCTGCCGCCGCATCCACCTCTATTTATCGCACCCTTCTTTCTCTTCCCTTCCCCAACAAGCCGCAAAGCGCATCACTCACCACTCCACTCCACTCCCCGCGGCGCCGCCGCCGCACCCGTCCCCTCGCTCCCTCCGACCTCCGAGCACAATGGCGCTTCGCCAAGCCGTCCTCGCGGTTGTCCTCGCCGCGCTGCTCCCGCACGCGCTCTCTCGCGGGCTGGGGCTCGGCCACGGTCACCCGCACGCCCTCGCGCACAGGCCGGGGCTTGGTCGCCTGCACCCGCACCCGCACGGACCGGGGCTTGGTCACGCTCACGCGGCGCCGCTCGGAGGAGCCGGGTGGTCCTCCGCCCACGCCACCTTCTACGGCGGGGGCGACGCGTCTGGAACCATGGGTACGTTTTTCTCTGTTCGTGAAACGCTCTACTAGAAATCATCACATGGAAAGAAATTGCACGTTTTCTTCACTCGTCGAGGCTAAAAATTCGGTTTCTGGACTTGCAGGAGGTGCGTGCGGGTACGGGAACCTGTACAGCCAGGGGTACGGCACCAACACGGCGGCGCTGAGCACGGCTCTCTTCAACAACGGCCTCAGCTGCGGGGCGTGCTTCGAGGTGCGCTGCGACGCGGCCGGCGGCGGCGCGCACTCCTGCCTGCCCGGCACCGTCGTCGTCACGGCCACCAACTTCTGCCCGCCCAACAACGCGCTGCCCTCCGACGACGGCGGCTGGTGCAACCCGCCCCGCGCGCACTTCGACATGGCGCAGCCCGTCTTCCAGCGCATCGCGCTCTACAAGGCCGGCATTGTGCCCGTCTCCTACCGCAGGTCCGTTACCACCTTTTTTTCCTACTTGTTTTTTGCTACACTCAGGTTGTAGATCTGACTTTTTGTTTTGGTCTTGATTGCAGGGTGGTGTGCAACAAGAAGGGTGGCATCCGGTTCACCATCAACGGCCACTCCTACTTCAACCTCGTCCTCGTCACCAACGTCGGCGGCTCCGGCGACGTCCACGCGGTGTCCGTCAAGCCCGAGCGCTCCGGGTGGCAGGCGATGTCGCGCAACTGGGGACAGAACTGGCAGAGCAACGCGCTCCTGGACCGCCAGGCGCTCTCCTTCCGCGTCACCACCGGCGACGGCCGCTCCGTCGTCTCCAACAATGCCGCCCCCCGCGGTTGGTCCTTCGGCCAGACCTTCAGCGGCGCGCAGTTCTGAGCATCTCCGGTGCCCAAGTATCCAGTGGTCGTAGCAGTTGTGTGCCCAAATTGGAGCTTGCCGAGAGGCGCCATGGTTTTATGAATGGTGGCTTCTCGCATTGGTTCATGGGAATTACCAGTAGTTAGGCCTAGTATTAGCATGGGTTTGTGCTGGTGTTTTAAGCTAGTGTGAGTGTTCCTTGCCAGCTGAGGGTGTTTTGGCTAGGGAATTGGAAGTGGTGGTTAAGGTTGGCCTGAATAACGGCGGCCGCCTTGTATCACCCGCCAATGAGCGTTTGAGGTTCGAGCCTCTTGTTCGTGGCCTTCCTCAGGAGATTGAGATGTTTTGTATGGCAAAGCGTGTGGAGTTGAGTTGTAAATCGACCTGATCAACTTATCTTGTTGAACGGGTTAATTTGTGTTGGAAATTAATATCCAATTCTAGAAAGTGTTTTGCAAGAGAATTGTTCTTCGTCCTGTCTTTTATTCATCTTTTTGTAAATACCTTCGAAAGCTGGTGACAAGCGAAAATTCTTGAAACTGCTCTGTTCATAGGGCAACATGCAGGGTATCTCGTCGCTAAAAATTGAACATGCTGATGCCCTGAGTTAATTCACCAGAAAACAGAAAACAGAATCCATGGCGGTTCGTCATCGAAATGGTCGCTGCATATGGGTCCAGCAGCGCGTGACCCCACATGGCAGCAACGTAACGTCAGGCGATCAATGGCCCCACCCCCAACTAACTCCAGAAACTGAGCTCAACAAAGCTTTCTCCACACTTTAAGCTCTCGTCTTCCAATTTCTGCAGTTCTCTAGCTACTCCAGGTTAGTAGAATTACTAAGCTCTCGGTTCTAACTAAAATACGATTTATAATAAGGATTGGAGGGTGTCGAAATGATAGACGTTTCCTTTCCGAGTTAGTACACACTTCATTAGCACAAAGCAAAAACGTGTCTGCTTTTAACATGAAGTTATCGTGGATAGAGATTCCAATGTTCAGTTAATCTGCTTCTTGTTCCTGTAATGGTGCGTTTCAGCATAGAGATTCCTTGTGAAGACACTCGAGAACTTATCGTGCATTCCAGACAGAGAGTGGCAAAACCCGGGCCTTGGGGTTCTTCAGGAGCATAGATGCACTGCTCAAGACGTTAGGCTCCAAAAGGCGAGCAGCCTAGTCCTAAAATAAAAGCTGGAAGCCTCGGAGGCCATGGTCAGGAATCTGGTTCTGTTGGATTGCGCTTCTCTAGAGAAGAGTCATTTCCATCTCCATCTCTGACCGTCAAATTTGACTGGAGACCATGGAGACATGTTCTACCCATTGGATTCTTCAGTGGCGTCCGACAAGCACCAGTGTTAGACTGAAAACATTCAAAAACAATTGACTGAGATAACCAGAGTGTTCGGTTGGAGGATGCAGTTGCAGTTGCAGTTTCAATAGTGAGAGAGAACACTGTAGCGGAGGATTCGCGCACTGTAGCAATCAGTTAACTGTAGCAGCCCAAACAGCAGCAGCCGGAGGAAATTCCGGCTGCCGAACACCCTGAATGTGGCGCAGCAGCAAGAATATTATGGAGATGATTGGTTAGCATGCACTGCTAAACTGGGAATCCAGTACTCATGTCGTTTATATTTGACCGCTGTTTTGTTCTAGTCACATTTTATTTACTCCTTGATTTCCTAGGCAGAACTGTTGTAAATGGAAGCAGCAACTTAAAAGCCAGATTATCATGGCAACAAATGATGACAGTTTTGCATGTGCAAGGAATCAGGCGGTTGCACTCAAAGACGTTAATGAAGGCAACCGACAGCATCCCCTGGCATGGGAAAGGCTCTTGCAACCGTTTGGCATGCGGAGGGGGCAAGGCGGACGCCATGGCCATCGATGGGTTTCCTCGGCTAGGGGCGACATGCGCGGCGCAAAAGGCTACACGTCCTTGTCACGGAATGTGAGATGTTGGTGGCGTGCAACGTGCGAGTGTCAGTGGTGGGCACCATGCAGCAATTGCCGGCAGCTTGCATGCCGCCGCAGATACGCATGGCATGAAACTTCACACCGTCACTGTGCTTTGAATCTTTGTGATGGGGGGACGTATCTCCCTGCAGCGTCCTGTGTCCGTGGACTTGTGGTCTAGGGGTTGGACGGTGGAGGGAGCTCCGCTTTTTCACCTTTTACTTTGCCTTTATTTTTGGTTAGTTCTACCGGTGTTTCTGGAATTTTTCTTGGCGGGTAATTTAACTGCTCGTTCGGATCAAAGGTGCCGCCGCGTCCTGTGATGTTTGTCCAGGCTTCACATTGCACAAAATGGAATAAAGATTGAAGAAAACACAGGCTTGTGTCAGGGTTAGTTATCTTACTGACAGTTGAGGCTTAAACTTCTCTGTCACCGATTGGCCGTCAAGGCAAGTCAAAGTTCTGCAGTGCTAAGTTATTTTAAGCGCGATATGTTCCTTCGGTGACACTCAACTAGTCAAATTTAAAAGCAAACACAACTAATCCTACCTTTATCAGGCCACGTTCGTACCTACTGCATTCAGTACTATAGTAGTGGTGCTAATACTTCAGTATCTTCGTAAAGCATGCATGGATGTATGCCGACGGACAGAGATCCGTGGACATGGGAGGAACAAGTAAAAAATTGCACGGTGGCATTCAAAAAAAACTCGACCTGCGGGGGGTATGACGGCCTCCGGGCATTTTTTAAGGAGAACGATCGTCTCACACAGATCGAGAAAACCCCCGAACCCTCCTCCGCACCATACACAGGGACTCAGCAGGCCGGTGAGAATCGGCGCGAGTACTTAACCTATGCTTTGTGCACTGCAGCGACCAGAGCCAACGAAGGAAATAATCGCTACAGTGCGTGGTGCCGCGGCGGGGGTCGAACCCGGGCCACCGGCCAAAGCCTCAACAGGAGCCAGCGCTCCTGGAGCTGGCCGCTCTGGCCACTCGGGACCGCCCGCGTTGGCGCACGGTGGCATTCAAAACTGCTCGCGCTAAACTAGCGGTACGTACGGTACGGTCAAGGTAGCACAAAAGCAAAGATTTTAATTTATGAAGGTACTCCACTTGAGATCAAGCGAGTGATGGCAAGGCATGCTTCCAGGGGTGGGAACGGAAGAGACCCAAAGGGAAATCGGGACGGAAACGTACGCCAACGCCGTGGCGCGAGAGCCGAGCTGGGAGCCTGGGAGGATGACTCGACGAGCGCTCGGCTTCGTCCTCCGCCGCGGTCTCGAACGGCGCGGCGACGGAGGCTTCGTCCCTTGCCATCTGACCTGACGGATGCGTATTGTCGCTGCCTTGCCCTGTTGGGTTCCCGCGAAACCGTATACTCCTATCACTCGGTCGTCGCACGGTTTCTCCGCCGAAGCCTGTGTACTTTTTCTCGGGTCTTGCCGACGACGTCTGGCCAGAGGCTACGTCTCCCTGCCGTCGTCCGAGTTCACATGGAGCCGTCGCCGCCGAGTGCCGGACCGATGTCCCAGATGCCGGGTCCTCTGTTTTTGTTTCACATTGGGCTTGGATCGAACTATCTGGGCTAATGTGTTTCGAGAGTCCACCAAAACGATTTCCGGCCCGGGTTGAAGAACAGGGCCCTTAATTGTGATTTGTGAAGCAGAAGCAGTTCGTCATTTTCCTTGTTTGGTTGGTGTGATGATGGAAATCAGAAATCGAATTCGATTGTCTGTTGAAAATTGATGTAGATGTCTTTTCAGAGACATCCATTATGAAAGTTGATGCGGCCATGAAAACAAGTGCATCATTAGATGTCAACGAGATGTAATTGTAATGGGAACTTCAGGTTAAGTGGCATTTCCAGGTCTCGCGACCCCCCCTGCTACAGTTCACAGAGGGCGACTCGCGGCGACTCCCTTTCCGGCGGCGACTCCGGCCGATTCCTCCCCCCTCCGGAGGCCCGTGGGGCTTCGGAGGGCCGGGGAATCGCCGGAGTTGCCGTCCGGCCGTCTTCTAGCTACTATATTAGCAGTAGTCTAGGTCTCCTCCCTTGTATAGGGTTAGGGTTCGGCGCCGTCGACCGTCGAGGCGATGGCGGCCGTTCCCTTCTTCTCCCTCGGCGGATCTGGCGAGGTTGTCGTCGTCGGCGGCGGCAAGATCACCGGTAAGGCTGTGTGGAGTCTCTTTGCCTTCCGTTCCTTTGCGAAAAGGGGGATGGGCTTTTGTCTCCCCTTGCCGGCGTTGCTGGTGATGGTGGAGTTGGTTTCCGGGCTGTCGGCGTCAGGATCTGGTGTCGACTCCTCCGGTTTTGTTCTTCGAGTCGCCGAGTCCTCAGTGGTGGCGATTTGGTTCGTTCTTTTCTTCCCGGTGATGCTGCGATGGCCGGTTCGACGCCTTCTTCGTGACATGGGCATTCGTGTCCATCTAATCGGCTTCTCCAACCATGCGTTGTGGTCGCGGGACGGGAGGAAGGAGGGGGCTGGTTGCTGTTGCCGGCGGACGTCGGAGACGAGAAGATTTGGGATCGGGATGGTTCAAGAAGAAGAAGGATTTAGTTGTAATTTCTTTTTCTTTGTGGACTGTTCTGTAAAAGTTCCTCAGGGGTCTCCCCGTAAAAAGTGGGGGTGTACTGTGCTACCTTTTTAATATATACTCCCTCCCTTTTCGCAAAAAAAAAAACGAGATGTAATTGTATACTACACTCTTTTGCATTTTAGACAAGTCAACAAAGGATTGGATGCAATTTTGTGCACCAAGCGGATCAACACTAGATAAGTACAGTAGACGGTATTTAAGCTATCTCAGTCTTTCACATGTTTATCCTACCTTGAGCACGTAACATCTCTACTTCACTGCAATAAATCTGCCGTAATATATATGAAACCTCCTTTTGTAAAGAGAAAACAATTGCAATCGGACCATCCTAGACTAACAGGAGACCCCGATTAATTCAAAACCAATTGAAAAATACATGATCGATTGAGGAAGAACAAAGACGTAAGCATAACCATCAGTGTATAGATACTGATAGAATGCAGACATAAGAAGGCTCGCTCCAATCAACACCTCAAGGCAACTAGGTGGGCCGGCGCGCTCTGCCGCACCCGTATGTGACTGAATAGTTTAAGTTGTATTTCATCGGGGCTGGTCAACTGAACCGACGATGCCGATGAACTGGCACCAAATGGCACTCCGTTCAAATCGGACCCAGACCGGAGCCACTCACCATGACGTGGTGGAATCAAAAGGACGGGAATTTAGCTTAATGATATGGATATCTTAATGAGAAAAAATAATTGCAAAAGCTATAACATGATGATTTTTTTTGTGTGTACGATTTTATGGTGAAATGGTAAAAATATGTTATCTCAGGATCATGTGCAGATATCATAAATATTAGGAGGTTGAACCATAAGTATATAAACAATAAGAGAATTAAACACATGTCAGGGGCTTATTTGGAAAATGTCCAGCAATCTTTATCCCTTCCTGGTGTTCTTCTTGCCTTATCCCCTCCCCGCCGTTCTTCTCCTCTCATGTTTTTTCCTCTCAGGCTCTCTCTCTCTCTCTCTCTCTCCTCGCCGTAGCCAGCAAGAGCTGCCTCCTCCTCCCATCCACGCAAGGCCATCGCTCCAGTTGCACACACAACGCCATGCCTCGGCTAGCACAAGGCAGCCACATCGTCCTGCCAAGCATGCGAGGTCCTCACCCCACAGTCAAGTCCCTCTTCATCCTCTCCCTCACCCACAAAAGGCAAATCGGCAACAAATCAGGCCGCGCCGCTCTCTTCTGTTCTCCATCCCGGGGCTGACCTGGTGCATTTCTTCTTCTTCTTTTTTTCTTTCTGTTCACAACAGGCACGAGGGGGAGCAACAAATCAGACAGCTTGAAAATTATGGTCGGGCACGGGCTCGTCTGCCATAAAGGGAGCAGCAGCAGCAGCACATGGTAGGGGCCCATAGGGAGGCGGGAGCAGGGTAAGGTGGGGAGCAGAGCACGGACGTGGAGAAAAAACCGACGCCCACGTCACCATGAAATGGCGTGTAGGCACAGGAAAGCTCCACATCCTCCAAAATGCTGTGAAGGGGCATCAGGCTTGTCCTATCATAGTATAGATATATATATGGAACCTGACAATAAACAGGTGTAAGCTTCATGACCATTGGAGTTCGGAAACCCCAAAGGTATGAATGTTTTGGTGATTGGGTGACCATATTGATGTGACTAACATTTCCATGTAGGATATTCAAATTGTCATGTCAATGAAGCGTCGTCTCACAAACTCTATCTTATCGACGACTTGGTGTTTGGTTGCCTCGACGATTCGGATCGAGAGCTTGATGGAGTCTAGGTTGAAGATGGATCAAGGCTAAGGACATGATAGATCAAGCAAGTGTTGGCTTGGTAGATGTTAGCTTGAGTCCATAGGAAAAACCGGACTATCAAGAGGGATCGAATTGGTTCTCTTAGCGCACACTAGGTTAGAGATCATATGGATGCATAGTGAGTCTCTCGAGGGCTAGGGTGGCTGAAGAGAAGAAGAGGAACCAAGGATGAAGAAGTTGGAAGCAAGGATCAAGAGTGGATCAAGTTTTCAGCTTATCCGGTAGATACCGGACAGTACGGTCCTAGGGACCGTATGGTACGGTCTTCATTGAAGATCCAGACAGAGAAGTGAAGTCTCGGGATGCTGAGAAAATGAAGACCGGACAATGGACCGTATGGTAGATCATGAGGACCGGACAGTACGGTCATCAGAAGATTTTCAGACAGAGAAGTTGAAGTTTCTGGAAGTGGAAGAAATGAAGACCGGACAATCGACCGGATGGTACGGTCCTAGGGACCGGACAGTACGGTCTTCATTGGAGATGAAGAAGAAGATGGAGATGCGCCTGGAAATAGAGACCGGACAGTACGGTCTGGAAGAGACCGGACAGTACGGTCCTATTGTACGGTCTCTAGTTTCGCAGGGCACTTTTGGGCAACGGCTAGTTTTGGGTTGGTAGCCTATATATAGTTGGTTGCCCGCCCCTTGAGGGGTCTCTTGGCCATTGTTGGAGTGCAGGAAACTCAGAGGAAGCCAAGAGCAAGGGAGAGAAGCACTTGTGAAGGATTTGGAGTGATCCTAGTGCTTGAGAGAGTAGCAATTGCATCCACTTGATCTCTAGGCTAGTGTGAGCTTGAGAGAGTCACTTCGGTTTGTTACTCTTGGTCTATGGCAAGACCTAGACCGGTTAGGCGTCGGTGTTGAGCTGTCCAAGGAGATTGTGGAAGCTAACGCAAGTTTGTACACGGTCTTGGAGCTTCCCGTGCGAAAGAAGCATCACTAGTGGAGCGCCCTTTGGCACGCATCACGTGCGGAGCCTTACCTCCGGAAGAGTACCCGGGATCGAGCCCGGCGGGACGTGCCCGCGACTTCACTCGGAGGGTGAAGTGTGCTCTAGGAGGGATCGCCTTCGAGCGGAGGGACGGGGTCGAGACTCCGGCGGGAGTGACCCAACGTGGAGTAGGGGAAGGCGCCATCCTTCCGAGACCACGGGAAAAATCATGAGCATTCCTATCCTTATCTCCTTTACTTACTAGCATTTACGTTTCCGCATTTACTTCTATGTGCTAGTAGAATTGCTTGATAGGGTGTCTCTTTACTACTTGGTAGAATTGCTTGCTAGGGTGTTGCTTGTTGCATAGACTAGATTGTGTGTGCGCATCGCTTGCTTTTGTTATCACCATATCTAGTCTTGCTAGCTTCACGCCTAAAGTACGTTTGGGAGAAATTGTTGACACACCGATTCACCCCCCCCTCTCGGTGCCCTTGATCCTTTCAAGTGGTATCAGAGCCTCGTTGCTCAAATAGGGCTTAACCGCCTTGAGTAAGGATGCCGAGAGATCATGGGCCGCCCCCGTTCGATGGGACCGACTATGCCTATTGGAAAGCTCGCATGCAAGCTTACCTCGAGGCTCTCGACTCCATCGCATGGGAGGTGACAAGTTCCGGTGTCTCTCTAAGGACTCCCATTGGTACTCTTGATGTGAATCTCGCAAAGGCAAATGCTAAAGCTAAAGATACCTTGTTTGAAGCTATCACTAAAGAGGTCTTTGCTCGAGTCAAGTCCGCGGGTACCGCTCATGAAGTATGGACACAAATTCAACAAATTCATGAGGGTTCCACGGACGTGAAAGAAGAAAGATACTATGTGCTAAAGAACAAATATGATGACTTTGCTATGTCTTCAAATGAGCTAATCAATGATGCTTACTCTCGCTTGAATGTGCTTGTAGAGGATATCAACTCGCTCGGTGTGAAGGAGAAGATTGATGAAGGCGACCTTGTGCGGAAGATCTTGAGGATTCTCCCAAGGGAGAAATATGGAGCACTCATCACATGTCTCTTCAACACCGACATGCGAGACCTCACCACCCACAAGCTACTTGGGAAGATCACCGCCTTCGAGAGCTACAACCTCGACAAGAAGCTTGATGAGAAGCCCTCCAAGAATCTTGCTTTTGCATCCGAGGGGTCAAGCAAGAAGATGAAGAAGGTGGTGACTCAAGATTCAAGTGATGAAGAGTTTGAAGAAGACGTTGAAGACTTGTTGCAACTTCATCCTAATGATCTAGCACTCCTCATGAAGAGAAGCAACTTCTTCAAGAGAAGATTCATCAACAAGAAAGATGCCGAGTGCTACAATTGTGGAGAGAAGGGTCACTTTGCCAAGGAATGCCCGAAGCCAATCAAGAAGAACAAGAAGAAGACTCAAGAGTCGAGCGATGATGAAGAAGACCCTAGAAGCAAGTACAAGGCAAGGAAGAGGTTTGCCAAGAAGGAAAGCTCTAGAGGCAAAGACAAGAGAAGATCATCTCGCAAGGGTCTCTTTGTTGGAGAGTGGGTCACGGATGATGATAGTGAAGAAGAAGAAAGTGATGACTCATCCTCCAAAGGAAAGAAGATGGCCGGCATTGCTCTCACCAACATCTCCGAGACTCTACCTCCACCACCTACTTGCTTGATGGCCAAAGATGATGATAGTAGTGAAGATGAGAAGAGCGAGTCCGATGAAGAGTTTGGTGAGGAGGATAAGCCCACATATGAGGAACTCTTGGATAGTATTCTCCTAACCGGCAAGATGATCAAGAAGAGGGACAAGACCATTGCTCGGTTGGAGAAGGAACATGAAGTGGCCGCCTTCCGAGTTCGTCAACTTGAGGGTGAACTTAGGGACTTATCCATCTCTCACAAGGCTCTTGATGAAGACTATGACAAGCTTGAGGAAGACCACATGAAGCTCAAGGAGAAGTCCAAGTTACTAGAGGATGAGCTCAAGCACCTTTCCACCTCTCTCATAACCTTGGATGAGAGCTATGACAAGCTCAAGGTTGATCACAAGAGGCTCAACGACAAGTTCAAGGTTCTTGAGGAGGAACATCAATCCATCCTCGAAAAGGGTAACACTTCTTCTTCTAGTTCACCTATTTCAGATTCTTCTTATATTACTTGTGATGGACTAACTCCCTCTCTTGAGAGCATCTCTCTTGATGAGAAAATCTTGAAGGAATATCATCAACTCAAGGAGGAGAGAGCTTCGGTGATGGACGGCTTCGAGAGGCTCACAAGGGGAAGGACCATTCATAAGGAGATACTTGGTCGCAATCTTGTGAACAACCCCGGGCACAAGGGACTCGGCTCCTACCCCGCCGCCATCAACCTCATCGGCAAGGACGATGACATTCCACCTTGGGTAGTTCCCCTCATGGCGGACGACTACTATTGTGAGAAGTGTTGCCGTGACGGCCACACTAGCAAGAATTGTCCCAAGGTGAGAAGTTCCAAGGTTTTGCCTAACGCTAACTTGTTCCATGGAAATACACACTACAAGCTCTTTAGGGACAAGAAAGGCAAGGTGAGGGCAAAGGCTCTTGGATCACCCGACAAGAAGAGGATGATGAGGAAGATTTGGGTGCCCAAATGCATAGTTGACCTTGAGAGGCCAACCAAGTGCGAGTGGGCTCCTAAGAACAAGACCTAGAAGGGTGATGGTGGTGGACCGTGTGCCGCAACGTCAACTCATGAACGTCCACCACAAGCTTCGAGTGCTTCATCGACATATCTACTCTTCAAGGAGGTAACTTGTATCATAGTAGTTTCTTTTCTTGCATTTGCTTGCATGGTAGCTAGGTGCTCCTTTGTGAACTAGTATGTTTGCATTCATGCATATGTTAATAACTAAAAAGAAAAGAACATAAAAATTAGTTCAAGGTCTAACTTTCTCAAGATAGCTATGAGCATGGGGGATGCTTGAGTTGGTGGACCGATGGACTCAAGGCAAGGTTTGGCTCATAGTGAGTAAGCTTGAGAGAGGCTCAAACTTGACCTTGAGTAGGTTTCCTTTATGCGTTGTCTTAACTTTGCTTACATATCACATGGCATGTTTACTTTCCCTTGCATTTGTATGATATGCTTGTCTCATGCATTGCATATAGGAAATCACAAAGGAGTTGTCACACTATGAGGAAGTGCTTCATTCACAATATGATCTCACATCTCATAGAAGTGTGACTAAAGAAAAGAATTGCGCTTCATGCCCATTGAGTCTTGCTAAATGATCCTCAAGGTTAAATCTACTTGCACGGATCATAGGCAAATGGCTCATACATACCCCTCCTTTGGTTTTATCGCATTTGGTTCTTATTGGTTGCATCTTATTTGCCGATTGAAAAATTACTATAAGCCTATGCGCAACCTATATTGGTCTATTTTCAAAGGAGTGTTTGAGAGTTCCCCTTCTAGTCCATGTTTGGCGTTTATTTGGTTTTTGTGTGAGAAACTTGGACTTAGAAGGAAATTCCTTGAAAATCAGCATCTCTGGACTGGACCGTACAATACGGTCAAAGGGACCGTACAATACGGTGTGCTTTTGCACGAGATCCTTTGAAATCTGAGGCAGAAAGGAGACCGGACAATGCGGTCCTCTAGACCGTACAATACGATCTCTATCTATCTGTCAGGGTGGAAAGGAGACCGTACAATACGATCCCTAGGACCGTACCATACGGTCTGGTTGACTTCATCGGGAGATCACTTTCAATCTGATCCGTTGTTTCCTGTCTCGGTCGATCTGGATCGTCGATTTGAAATTAACCTAATCCTAACGTTCCCCGTCGGGTTACTGTGCTTCCCCTTCACCCTTACGCCTCCCGTTCGCCGAGCTCCCGCCACCGCCTCGCCTTTCGCGCGCGCGGGCGCCCGTACGCCGCCGACCAGCCGCCGCCGTCGCGCTCGCCGCCGACGAGCTCCACCCACCAGCACCACCGCGCGCCGCCTGCTCCTCCACTGCGCCTGCACCCCACGCGCAACCCTAGCTGCCGCACCTCACCACGCCGCGCCGCCGCTTCACCTCGCCGCCGTAGCTCCACCGCGCCGTGCGCCGCCGCCTGCCGGAGCTGAGGACGAAGCCATCGACGTGCTCAGCAGAGGAGCTTCTCCACTCAATCGCGCCCCGAGCTGTTGCTCATCTTCGCGCGTGAGGAAGTCCTCTCCGGCGACTCACCAGCCCGAGCACCTCCACTCCGACGATCGCCGTCGCTCCGGTGAGCTCCTGGCTTTGCAAATCGCACAGTAGCCGCGTATCCGATACCTATCTAGGGTTTGAGCCATTCATCCTTCGTCGATTGAAAATCCCTAGAAGATTCGATCAAAATTGCTCCTTTATTGCGAACTAACATGAACTACTTCAAATTGTTTCGCAATTCAGGTTACCATATGTCGTAGAGGTCGTATTTCATCTCTTATACCTACGACATGTAGATTGCTTTGTGTCGATATCATTTTCATACGACATTCACTTAGCTCGACACTAGCATTTCCTCAATTAGTGTCGTATTTCGATGTTGCATATCTAGTATGACACTAGTTGATCTCCACCCATAATCGACAATGCCATAGTTCCCCCTTTGCATATTTGCCGGCATTGTGTCCTTCACCTCTGCGCTAGGACTTCATCTAGATTTACGCGCTTACCTACGATTCTTGCTTGTAGATTATAGTAGGTTATTCTATACTCATATACCCTGTCTATTCCTATCGTGCAGTGGCAGTTGTCAGCAGGCAGTGGGCAGTTGACAGCAGAGCAGAGACAGTGGACGGATTGAGGGCCAAGCCCTTAGTCCTATCTTTGGCAGTCAGCCGTCAGTGGACGGGTTGGTGGGCCAAGCTCACTCGCCCTATCTTGTCTGCAGCCTAGTCAGCAGTTATGGCAGGAGGTTCTGGCAGAGGCAGAGGCAGGGGCAGAGGAGACCGTGACAGGGGCAAGGCCAAGCTTGTCGAGCAGCCCAAGAAGAAGAAGCAGAAGACTGGTGATCCAGAGTTGGACCGGATTCTCAGGGCAGCAGAGGTTGACCTACCCACTGGCAGAGACACAGGGTTCCGGATCAGGGACCCACCTGCTGGAGGACAGGGGGAGACTCCTAGGAGGTCTTCCAGGGCTAGAGCCACAGTGCAGCGGACTCCGTCCACCCGCGGGGTTGGTACGTCGAGGACCGCGCAGGAGCAGCAGGCCCAGTCAGAGGAGGAGGAGAGCTCTTCCAGCTCCCGTGACGAGGTCACAGAGGGTGACAGGCAGATGATGGCTGCCAAGTTCTGTGCACTCGACAGGACTGCTTCGCTCAGGGACGTACTTGCTGAGGACGCTCTCAGGCTTCCAGGCCCTGTCCTCAAGAAGTTCAGGAGAGTGTCTGAGGAGGTATGGGTACCTGCCAGGAGGGACCCACAGGCAGGAGGTCGCTTCTGGACCTTACTACAGCAGAGGATAGCAGCTGGACTGAGGAGCAGACTGCGTACTGGTGGAGCTGATAAGCTCTTTGTCACTCACCAGCACTGCAGCATACAGGCTGCTAGCAGAGGTGCCGGGACAGACTTCACTCAGCACTTGTCCTATATCCCGGGCCTCGAGGAGATCATCACCACACAGATGAGATGGGACTACGATATAGTGATGGACTTCTACGCTCCTTGTGGATTGCTCAGGATCGCTCAGCGATATGGTTCATGCTCAGAGGGCAGCCCCACAGAGTGACTAGGGAGGACCTCGTAGCGGCTCTTGAGACAGTTCAGCACGAGACTAGGGTGTTCCCACTTGCTCACCCAGGGATGGAGCCTCCCCGCAGACCTCTTGGGGGACACCTACCGTCAGATGAGGATATGAGTATTGCTTTCCCTCCACCTCACCCGGAGAACTACAGCCGAGCTCACACCAGACTTACTCACGAGGGCAGAGTTCTCAGGAGCATTCTTAGCAAGACCGTTGTGCCCAGGAGTGGATACAGGGATCAGTTTTCTATACTCTCACAGTGGGTCGTCATGCTGATACTGAGGCACAGAGGTTTTGACCTGGTGGATCTCATACTTAGCCAGATGGAGGACGTCATTGCAGAAGGCATAGCTGCCAGACACTTAGCCTTCGCTCCACTGATTTGCTATATTCTGAGGAGGCTACAGTTGTTGTCTCAGGAGGACTATGATGAGTTGCCCAAGAAGACTACAGCGTACACTCCTTTACCTGCCTCTGACAGACGGGTTGCTACCCGGGAGTCAGCTTCGCAGGGGAGTTCTTCACAGGGCTTAGGTGACACGGCTACCGAGACCGAGCAGCATATTCAGACTGGTAGTCATATGGAGTCCATTCCTGAGGACGTTACTCCGGACTCTAGAGCAGGACCTTCAGCCTCTGCTACAGCTCCAGCACAGACAGATGCACTTCTACGCGCAGAGATAGCAGAGCTCCGTAGAGAGATCCGGAGTCAGAGAGAGGACAGAGAGAGGGACAGACAGATGATGGACAGCGTTGTACACACTCAGAGGGAGTTGGCTACTGGCATGTCTTCGCTGTTCACAGGCTTTGATGCGATTGCTCAGACTCTTCGCCTCTTTGGACAGGCTTTGTCAGGTCTCCCGTCTTTCCCTCCAATCACCTTTCCAGGTGTGCTGCCACCAGATACAGTACAGTTCCAGCAGCTACAGCAGCAGCAGCACCAGTTTGCCCAGGCACAGGCAGGACAGTCAGCCAGCCAGGGACAGTACTTCAGTTCCTTACTCACGGCTCCCATCTCACCTTCTGGTGCACCTACGGTGGGGCCGTCGACGTCCACGTTTGCTGGTTTGACTGGAGAGGCAGGACCTTCACAGCAGTACTTTTCTTCACCAGGCCTCTCCATGACTCCGTCAGCTCTACTAGCTACTACAGCTCCGAGCTTCTCACCACTTCAGCTGACGAGTCCCTTCTTCGTGTCACCACTGCCAGCTCGTACACTCGACTTCGACACAGTAGCACAGACCGCCTCAGTGCAGACAGATTCACTTCTTACAGCTTCACAGGCAGAGGTCGTGACTACTACAGCTGAGACAGCAGCAGTGGCACAGACAGAGTCTCCCAGGACACCTACTCCGCCTCGAGTTGTTGAGCCCTCAGCAGATCTCACTGACTTTGGTTATACTCGTGAGGAGTTACGTGAGGCTCTTGCCACAGGCACCTCTCCAGAGCAGCAGACAGCACTCCCCAGGACTCCTTCACCACCTCCAGAGTTTGAGTACACTGGCACTTCTTCTGAGCAGCAGCAGCCGCAGCAGGGCACCTCTTCAGCTCCAGAGCTTTCAGTGACTACCACCACTGCACCTCCTCCAGCCTCCGACGCGTAGGACAGCAGTTTCCTCTTTCCTTCTTTCTCTTTTTGGTCATTTGTGCCAAAGGGGGAGAGAGATAGAGAGATCTTGTATAGGTCTAGGGGGAGTAGTGGAGTGATCTTGTGTCCAGGGGGAGTGTGAGACAGATTTTGTCCAGGGGGAGATCTTTTGGTACTTCATTTGTATATTCTTTTGGTACTTCGTGTTTCTTGTTGAGCTCGATTTGCTTTTGCTTGTGTTTAGCTCATCAAGAATGCACTTTGTTTCATTTACATACACTTGCTCTTATCTATATATCTTGTATATTGCTCTGTTTCGGATATACTGCTCTGATATTTTGCTCTGAGTTTGTGTATGTTTACCTGGATGCGCTTATTTATATCTATCTTGACAGGTTTCCTCTTTCTGTGATGATATGTGCACTCACTTGCTTTTGCAGGAATATTTTATAATCTTATCACCACAGAGTTGTGGTCATAGCTCAAAAGGTATCACCTGCAAAATAGAGTTAGAGCACATGAGTAAAACGAAGAACAAGGTAGTCATAGCTCAAAAGTTATCACCTGCAGTAACTCTATTTTGCAGGTGATACCTTTTGAGCTATGACTACCTTGTTCTTCGTTTTACTTGTTCTTCATTTCATATCCAATCTTCTAGATCACTCTTATGCATTTCATTATATATTTTTTAGATATCTTTTGATATGTGTTGTCACCAATCACCAAAAAGGGGGAGATTGTAAGCTTCATGACCATTGGAGTTCGGAAACCCCAAAGGTATGAATGTTTTAGTGATTGGGTGACCATATTGATGTGACTAACATTTCCATGTAGGATATTCAAATGGTCATGTCAATGAAGCGTCGTCTCACAAACTCTATCTTATCGACGACTTGGTGTTTGGTTGCCTCGACGATTCGGATCGAGAGCTTGATGGAGTCTAGGTTGAAGATTGGATCAAGGCTAAGGACATGATAGATCAAGCAAGTGTTGGCTTGGTAGATGTTAGCTTGAGTCCATAGGAAAAACCGGACTATCAAGAGGGATCGAATTGGTTCTCTTAGCGCACACTAGGTTAGAGATCATATGGATGCATAGCGAGTCTCTCGAGGGCTAGGGTGGCTGAAGAGAAGAAGAGGAACCAAGGATGAAGAAGTTGGAAGCAAGGATCAAGAGTGGATCAAGTTTTCAGCTTATCCGGTAGAGACCGGACAGTACGGTCTTAGGGACCGTATGGTACGGTCTTCATTGAAGATCCAGACAGAGAAGTGAAGTCTCGGGATGCTGAGAAAATGAAGACCGGACAATGGACCGTATGGTACGGTCATGAGGACCGGACAGTACGGTCATCAGAAGATTTTCAGACAGAGAAGTTGAAGTTTCTGGAAGTGGAAGAAATGAAGACCGGACAATCGACCGGATGGTACGGTCCTAGGGACCGGACAGTACGGTCTTCATTGGAGATGAAGAAGAAGATGGAGATGCGCCTGGAAATAGAGACCGGACAGTACGGTCTGGAAGAGACCGGACAGTACGGTCCTATTGTACGGTCTCTAGTTTCGCAGGGTACTTTTGGGCAACGGCTAGTTTTGGGTTGGTAGCCTATATATAGTTGGTTGCCCGCCCCTTGAGGGGTCTCTTGGCCATTGTTGGAGTGCAGGAAACTCAGAGGAAGCCAAGAGCAAGGGAGAGAAGCACTTGTGAAGGATTTGGAGTGATCCTAGTGCTTGAGAGAGTAGCAATTGCATCCACTTGATCTCTAGGCTAGTGTGAGCTTGAGAGAGTCACTTCGGTTTGTTACTCTTGGTCTATGGCAAGGCCTAGACCGGTTAGGCGTCGGTGTTGAGCTGTCCAAGGAGATTGTGGAAGCTAACACAAGTTTGTACACGGTCTTGGAGCTTCCCGTGCGAAAGAAGCATCACTAGTGGAGCGCCCTTTGGCACGCATCACGTGCGGAGCCTTACCTCCGGAAGAGTACCCGGGATCGAGCCCGGCGGGACGTGCCCGCGACTTCACTCGGAGGGTGAAGTGTGCTATAGGAGGGATCGCCTTCGAGCGGAGGGACGGGGTCGAGACTCCGGCGGGAGTGACCCAACGTGGAGTAGGGAAAGGCGCCATCCTTCCGAGACCACGGGAAAAATCATGAGCATTCCTATCCTTATCTACTTTACTTACTAGCATTACGTTTCCGCATTTACTTCTATGTGCTAGTAGAATTGCTTGATAGGGTGTCTCTTTACTACTTGGTAGAATTGCTTGCTAGGGTGTTGCTTGTTGCATAGACTAGATTGTGTGTGCGCATCGCTTGCTTTTGTTATCACCATATCTAGTCTTGCTAGCTTCACGCCTAAAGTACGTTTGGGAGAAATTGTTGACACACCGATTCACCCCCCCCCTCTCGGTGCCCTTGATCCTTTCAACAGGATAGGAAGCTAAAGCTACATATAGCTAAACGTTTTTTCTGCTGCGTTTGTTTACTTATTTATTCTGAGACTTACCTATCTCTGAAATGACGATTGCGTGTAACGCAGCCAGTTGATTTGGGGTTCCGTACATTTCCCAGCTTTTGTGTGACAATCCACTCATAAGCTCTCCCTCCTTCGGAAAATCCGATTAGCATGGCTTTAAACCGATGCAACGTTATTACAGTCTCAAATAAGATCCATACAATTATCAGATGCAAGGACCTGAAAAAAATGCATAAAATTAGCATGTGCGACATTTCCAAGGTGGTTTAGACAACGAGGAAAAGCAAAGCAAACACTCATCGAACCTTGGGGTCCCAACAGAACTCAGCAGAGTTAGGGCAATTGGGACATAGCTCAGAGGCCACGCAGGAATCTGCACTTCTGGGAATAGGATGTGCAACTGAAGTAGCACGCTGAAAAAGAAGACGAAGAAGAACGTTGCCACAATCCGCCGTGAGATAAAGAAGATATAAACAATGTAAAACTTCTTCCAAACCGATACTTTCTGCAGTCAGGAACTTTGAATATGTTAACACACACAAAAAAAGAAATCAATAAGAACGGCGCTACTGTATTCACATGACTGAATTTCCAAGTCACTACATCATTAGATACCTTGGCAGCAAGAATTCCCCAGAACATTTTCTTGAAAAGAAGTGCAGGTCCGCATGACCAACGATACTGTTGGGACCGATATGCCTTCAAAGTGCTCGGCAGCTCACTGTTAACCTGTAAACGAAATGTGACACCCAATCTCGGATCAGTTTTGAGAGAGCAATCAGCCAGAAATGCTGGTTGATTCCCTGTAATAGCACCTTTATGCTACCGACGTAGACAAATTCCCAGCCTAAGAGGCTTGCTCTCAGTGCTAAGTCCATGTCCTCAGCAGTAGTTCGATCATCCCAGCCTCCAGACTCCACAATTGCTTGTGCTCTCCATAATCCAGCTGTTCCTGAGATTGCACGTGTAAGAAAAACCACGTCTGAAAACTTCTTTTTAAAAAAATAAAATAAAAATAAAGACCAGTCTGGAAATTGGTAGCGTGAAGAAGAAAGAACGCAATTGGGATGACACAATGGATAGAGAGAGGGTACCGTTGAAACCAAAAAAGTTGCAAAGTGAAGAGCCTGCTTCTTGCTCAACCTTGAAATGGTAGTCCATGGTAATCTCTTGCATTCTCGTCAGCAAACTGTCATTAGCATTCACTGCAGGGCAGCTTAAACAAAATCCTCAAAATCTAAGATGTCGTCATGCATGGTAACATAACATGCACCACATGTAAGAGGATTCATATACGTGAGACTAACCAAACTTCCAGCGAGCCTGCACAAGCGCGAGCCTTGGGTTGTGGACGAGGAACGGAACAGTCTTGACAAGGAAGTCCGGCGCCGGCTGGAAGTCTGCGTCGAATATGGCGATGAACTCGCAAGCCTGCACGTAGGCGTGCTTCATCCCTTCCCTGAGGTTGCGGGCCTTGTACCCTGCCCTGTCTTTGCGCGTCTCGTATTTGATGTTGATCCCCTCCTTTGCCCATCTCTCGCATTCGCTCTTCACTAGCTCCTGATCCAAATTAAAAGTTCACAACCAGCTCTGTAAAATTGTGTACTTGTTGGTACCAGCGTCTCTGTCCAAATCGAATGCTGTTAGCAAACTGCCCACATATCTCCTCACCTTAATGACGGCGTCGGTGGAGTCATCCAAAACCTGCACGATCAACCGATCTGCCGGCCACGTGAGCCTGCAAGCCGCTCCTATTGATAGCTGGTAGACCTGCATGTTTGAAGGCTACAATTTCTTCAGAGCACTCCGGTGGGCAATCGAGCTTGTTGTGCCAAGACTCTTGCCCAACTCGGTCGAAAGCTTTTCTGAATGTTATGTTACATTTCGTACTAGTATAATAGTACTGCTAAAAAGTGGTAACAGTCAGGCACATACCTCCTCCTCGTTGTACATGGGAATCTGGACAAGCACCAGGGGGAATGCAGCAGAACCAGCCTCTTCGTCCTCCGCGATGGGGTCGCACCTGTACACCCTCTCCGGCCTCCGTCGAAGCACCTTCACCACGAGGCTGACCATCCCGAGGAACACCTTCTCCGCGAGCACGATCACCGACATGACCATGCACACGACCAACGCGACTCTGAACAGTGGCACGACAAGCACGGCCCTGACCAGCCGCCATGCCTGGACAAGCTGATCCACGACGGCGGCGGCGAACGCTGGCGACGAGAGCTGATCATACGCGCGGAAGAAAGCGTCGCCAATGGCGCGCAGCGCGTGGACACCTTGCATGGCTGCCTCCCTCCTGGGGTGGTGGTGCTCTTCAGCCGCTGCTTACCCGAAGAGACAAGAGACGGGCAGTGGTGGTAGTGGTGTAATGAACAGTGGTTGTAGCACGAGGGAGTCGTGCCGCGTTTCAGGTCTAGGAGGCCCCTGTGGCGCGACGTGCACCATGGATCGCAGCTGCCACCAAAACGGCAAGATGATAGAAGAGAGAATATCAGACCAGTGGACACCACAACGTGAATCTTTATTTGTCCTGGCTGCGCGGCAGCTTACCTAAACCACCATCAATGTCGCCAGTCATGCATGTTCCCGGCTACGTGGAGTGCATCTCGATCTCTTCCTCGCTGTGTGTGGTTGTGAACTCGTCGATGCTAGCTCGATCATGCCATGCCTTAACTTCACGAACAACGAACAGAAAAGCCGGTTGTGTAACGGAATCCGGCCGCCGGCTGACCGCACGCTGCCTTCAGACTAGTTGGTCAAAATGAACATTTTCTTTTGATTTATGAGGGAGACTGAGGTTAAGCGAGTCAGGATTAGCAGGATTTTCTAGTGCTGGGACATGAAGAAGTCACCGGGACAATGTGCAGAATTTCGGTGTACGAAAATGTTCATCAGCCCCGGCACGAAAAAAGATACACATAGAAGCCTGTCAGTACGCACCATGTTCAGGAATCCGGCTTCATAAATACATATATCATTCGGGAGGACATGTAGCAGCTAAGACTGACTCCAACAAGAGGAGCCAGTTTTGAGAGGCATTTTCATCGTTGCCTACCGTGAACAGTTGTTTGCATTTGTTTCCGATGACCCCGTCTCCAACAGAGCGACAATGCATCCGCATCACCCCCGTCCCCTGCTCCGCTCGCTCGGCTCATCGACCTCCTCCGTCGCGCACGTCGAGAGCATGGATGGCGCCGGCCGCGCGCACGTTGCGGATCGGAGCTCTTCGTGCTCGACCCGACCGCGGCGCGCGTGCTCTACCCGTTCGCCGTACCTGCCTCGGCGCCGCCGGCGAGCTCGCGCGCATGGAGGACGCCGAGCTGGAAATGTGCTGCCGCGGCCCACCACGTCGGCGTCCTAGGCGTGCGGGTCGAGGCCCTCCTCCCTCGCCGCCCGCTCGACGGTCTGCGCGATCACGCGGAGGTCCAGCGCAACACGGTGGCACGATGCGCGGAAGCCTGCGTCGCTGCGGCTGCGGACGGAACAGCTCGGCGGCCTCCAGGCGTCGTCGCCCTGCTCCCCGGCTCGCGCTCGGCCCACGCGCCGGCGCTCCTCCTCGCCGCGCCGCTCTCGTCCGTTTGGTGGTGGGCGAGGCCGGGACGACTTGCTCCGGCGAGAGCTGGGAGGCCCGCGTTGAGTGCTCGCCCTGCGCCGCTCTCGCCACCTCCACTGCTCGCCCTGCGCCGCCGCCATTCGTCCTGCGCGTTGCGCCGCAGCTTGCCCCGCTCATCGCTTTCCATTCGTAGGAGGATCCTCGTGCTTCCTGGGCGCTCCTCTCTCACTCTCCTCGTCGTCAACACCTCCTGCGCCAGGTTTCCTCGTCGAAAGGTGAAGCTCCCAATCGAGCTTGTGCATCAGCCCGACTCCAAGTGCTTGTAATTGGAGTTCGATTAGAGGCTGAGAAGCACAAATCCAAGTGCTTGTATCTTGATTATCGGATCTCAGGCTCAATTTTGAGTGGTGATGAACTTGGGCGTGTGCTCGGGGAACAGGTAGCTGCTGCACTCGCATGAAACATGCGTCTGTCTTGGCGTCGGCAGCGTCCAGGCCGCGGTCGCGCTGCGGGAGCTCGGCGCTGTCGCGGTCGCCCGGAAGTAGGCCCCGTCGCTCTCACCTGCGAGCACGGCGAAGACGACGCCGAGGCGGAGCAGGGGAGGACGCCCGCGAGCACGGCGTCCTGGTCGGCGAGCCGGGGATGCGCGCAGCTCACTCTCCGCGCCGCTCGCCGTTCCTACAGCTTGTCCCCGCGGGCGACGAACATCCGCGCCGACCAAGGCGATTTGCAGCACCAAGTGGCAGCGTCGCGCGGGCAGGCGAGCTCGCGCGTGGCGTCGCGGGCTGGCGCACCTCCCGTCCGCCCGTCGCGCTCCTCCCGATGCGCACATCTGCCGCGCCGTGCTCGCCCAACGCCGGAGTCCGACCCCCACGGCGTGTGGCCCCGCCCGAGTTCAGCTTCCTCAGACGCGCCGCCGCCTCCAACCCGCCACCCCGCGTGCCGAGCTCACGACCCAGTGTGCCGCCCTGCGTGCCGCACCCGCGCCGCCGCTGTTCCCCCACGCGCAGCTCGCCCCGCGGCCCGCTCGCCCCCCGCCGTCGCAGCTCGCCACATGCCGCCCCACCCCGCGCGCTGCCGCGGAAGCTCGCCGCCGGCGCCGCTGCTCGCCCTGCCCCGTTGCCGCTCGCCGGAGCGAGTGAGAGAGAGGGAATGCCTTTGAGGAGAGAGGGAGTGTATTTTTGGACACCCTCTCTCCTCCGGAGGCAAACTGGCTACTCATATGGCTCCTCTGTTGGAGGTGTTTTGTTGATGCAAATACTCTCTAAACATGCATATTTGCCTTTGCCTGTTGGACTGCCTCCTCTGTTGGAGTCAGTCTAAGCAGTTGAAACGACAATTGCAATGCAACCATCTCATCTTAACAGGACGAGACTGCGATCGTGTGAATTATGGGCACAGCTCATCGCTAAATACACCTATGTTTTACATACATTCATCGTTTGTGCACCAAGGTGATCAACAGATGACACGCTAGTACTTTGATGTATAATTCATCTCGATATCTCACATTTTCTTGCTCTAACTCCTTGTATATAACATCTTTACTTCGTTGCACCAGACCGTTCTTTCTGGAGTAGCAATGCTTAAGAGCTTCATTTGAAGGGCTTTAATGCAACCCATTTGTCGATGGCTTTTTCGCAACTGGTCAGTCAGAATCTAATCAGAGACATTGAGGCCAATGAACTGAAATCCCACTGCAAAATACATCATGGACTGAGGAATAACAAAAAGGTAAAAATAGTCATCTCTGCATAAGTAGTCATAGCATCCACACACAAGAAGGAACAGGCCAATTAAAATTTCAAGGCAATGGATCCTGAAAAGAACAAGGGAATAAAATATGTTAGTACAACTACCAAAGCTATTGTAGAATGAAATGATGCTATTTAAAAAAACATGAATAGATGCATATATTCTCCCCTGAAAATTACCTATCTTTGATACGACGGGTGCCACTAAGCCTGGCAATGGCTTTCGGCTTCTGTACATTCCCCAGCTTTTGCGTAACAATCCATTCATTAGCCCTTCCCGCTTCAAAGAATCCGATCAATACAGCTTTAAACCGATGCAAAGCCATTACATTCTCAAATAAGAACCACAGTATAATAAGATGGATTGACCTGTAACACATTACAAATTCAGCCAATAACAAACTTGTTTGTTAAAAAGGATGGATTGATGGTACAAAAAAAAACTTATATAACCTTGGAGTCCCAACAGAGTTTAGAAGGGTGATGGCTGTAGGGATATAGATCAGTTGCCACATAGGAATTTGAACTTCTGGGAATATGATGTTTAGAGGAAGTAGGATGCTGAAAAAGAAGAATGTGTAGGAGTACAATGCAATCCGTCGGGCAATGAAGAAGTCAAATATCAAGTAGAATTTTTTGAAAGCCGAAACTTTCTGCATGGATAGAAAAAACAGAATCAATCAGTGAGAATATAAATGTGTTCAAAAAGAACAGTTGACATAATTTGATGCCACTGCATCATGATTCATGTGACAGGATCACGGTGCAGGATGGTAATAGATTCAAACTGACCTTGGCAGCAAGGATTTCCCAGAACATTTTCTTTAGTAGGAGTGCAGGACCGCATGACCAGCGATGCTGCTGGGAGCGATACGCCTTCAAAGTGCTCGGCAACTCACTCTTAACCTGTAAGCAAAATGCAATGGTAAATCTTGAATCGGTCTGATGAAGCTATGTGTAGTTGTGTGCACATGTTAACATGTTACAGCATTAGCATTAGCTTGCAGCAACTGAATGAAGCACCTTTATGTTGCCCACGTACAGAAATTCCCAGCCGAGGAGGCCTGCTCTGTATGCCAAATCCATGTCCTCAGCAGTAGTTCGGTCCTCCCAACCCCCAGGTTCGACGATTGCTTGTGTTCTCCATACTCCAGCAGTCCCTACGCATGAATAAAAGACGTTCTTCACTTCGAAAACACATTTGAAACCTGGCAGCGTGAAAACAGGGACAGATCAAGATCAGAAGCTTACCATTGTAGCCGAAGAAGTTGAAGAGTGAAGAGCCTGCTTCCTGCTCCACCTTGAAATGGTAGTCCATGGTCATCTCTTGCATTCTCGTCAGCAAGCAGTCGTTGGCATTCACTACAAAGCAGCTTAAACAAAATCCTTCTTAGCATGCGCAGCAGATAGCTTGTACCAAAAATTAGTTTTCACTAGATCGGAAAGAAAAAAGGTAACTGGAATTGGACAACGTACATAGATAAATCTTCAAAAGCTAGAATCTTTTCACTTCAGCAACAAACACATACACAAAAATCATCGTGATACTGCAGGTAGCTATCAGTACTTCTTTTATGTCGTCTCCAGGTTGAAGCGGTAGAGGTGGAGCAGAGGAGGGAGGCCATGCAGGCGAGGAAAGAAAACAGGTAGGTCCACCGATACCCCCCATGGCCCCATATGGCCATGTCTTCCCTTCCTTCTTCCTCTAGCCCCTTTCCAGAGTGGCGACGGTCGGCTGTGACGGCTGGCTAGGGTTGCTCACTTGCTCTTGAAGGCGCTCGGCGGCTTGGTGGCTAAACATCGGAGTGCGTGGGGCCGCAGCGGGGTGAGTTCGATTGGCGTACGGGGGCGCTGGATGAGGAGGACGGGGCTGGCAGCTGTCGCCGGGGGCAGCCGTGAGACCCGTGACCTCGTCGGCCGCCATGCCCGGCCTGGATATTTTGTAGATCGGCCCTCAAAGTTCAAATCATATTTGTAAAAACCCCTTCCTTGGATCGCCAAGACGCCAACCGCAGCCGCGATCCATTATTTTCACAAAAGCCCCTGAACTGGATCGCGATAGTATTTTTCATAAACCCCGTAACCCGTTTACCGGTGGGAATTTTGACTAGGCTTAAAGCCCAGTAAGAGGTTGTACCCTGTATTGGGCTTCAAGCCTAGGCCGAGGCGGAGCTTCTGGAATGTTGTCACTTAGTCAGCCGCTCTCTCAACATTGTTGTTGGGCCTTTTGCAACCCACTTGACACTGAAGCATAGCCACTAGCCAGCACAGCATAACCTCAAAAAAAAAAAAAAAACTAGCCAGCACAGCAGCACCATGCTTCTCAACCCGAAAAAAAGAAAAGAAAAGAAAAGATAACATTGTTCGAAAAAAAGGAAAAAGTTTGAAAAAAATAGAACCTCTGCTGCACCCACCAGGAACTTGCGTTTATTCGCTTACCCAAGCCGGAAAAAAAAAGAGAGAAAGAAACAAAGAAAGATAAAGAAACGCTATGCAGTGGCAAAGCTTGTCGGCTGCAGTGCAGCGCGAGAGAAACTCACCAAACTTCCAGCGCGCCTGCAGGAGCCCGAGCTTGGGGTTGTGTACAAGGAACGGAATGGTCTTGACGAGGAAGTCCGGCGCCGGCTGGAAGTCTGCGTCGAACATGGCGACGAACTCGCAGCTGTGCACGTAACCGTGCTTCATCCCTTCCCTGAGGTTGCCGGCCTTGTACCCGGCCCTGTCCTTGCGCGTCTCGTACTTGATGTTGATCCCCTCCTTGGCCCACTTCTCGCACTCACTCTTCACCAGCTCCTGAGACCGACAGAAATATCACCCACACATCAAGCTCTGTTAACCACTTCGTCGCTGTGAGGATCGAAAGCGGCAAGCAAACTGCCAAACACGGCAACTCTAGAGTACGATAATTTGGACTGTTCTTGAGATTATTGCAGTACGGCATATTCTCTAGTCTAGGCAGTGATTCCGAACTGAGTACTTATAAGTGAAAGTTTAGAGTCCGGCCGATCTCACCTTGATGATGGAGTCGGTGGAGTCGTCCAAAACCTGGACTATTAATCGATCTGCCGGCCATGTGAGCCTGCAGGCCGCCCCAATCGATAGCTGATACACCTGCGCGTTTCACATTCTTATCAGAGCGATCTTGCTGGAGAGCTACATTTTTGACAAGGCAGAACAGACTACACGGCTCTGTAATCTGCTCAGCTGTCGCTGTCCTAATGCTACCCAACCAGCTCGATCGACAGCATTTCTGCATTCTGATTCATCTGTGCAGGAAACAGCAAAAAGGGGAAAAACATTAACAACCATACCTCCTTCTCATTGAACATGGGGATCTGGACGAGCACCATGGGGAACGCCGCGGAGCCAGCCTCGTCGTGCTGCGGCACAATGGGGTCGCACCGGTACAGCTTCTCCGGCCGCCGGCGGAGCAGCTTCACCGCGGCGCTCACGATCCCCAGGAACACCTTCTCGGCGAGCACGATCACCGACATGACCATGCACACCACCACCGCGGCCCTGAGCAGCGGGACGACGAGCTCGCTCCTGACCTGCTCCCATGCCTGGAGCAGCAACCGCGCCACGGCGGCCGCCGGGGAGGAAACCCGGTCGTCGTACGCGCGGAAGAAGACGCCGCCGACGACGGCGCGCAAGGCGTCCCCACCACCTGCATCGTGATCGGAGCATTAATGCGCGTCGATCGGGAGAGGGAGAAAGGAATGGAATGTTCCCGGGGTCATAGCTGTACCCTGCATGGCTGCTGCCTTGTGTGGTGCTGCAATTCAGGGATCAGGCGCTGCTGCTTACTCCTATACTTGATGAGGCAGCGGTAGTTGTAGTGGACTAGTGGACGAGGCATGGACAGCCATGAGGACTTGAGGAGGAATGTGCAGGGACACAACAACTCGCTGCTCGCAGGGGTCGACCAGTTCAGATCTACTAACCTTTTAGGATGTTCTCTGGTAGTGAATAGCACGTTCTATTTTTGCTTATATTCAGTGGTAGTATTAGGTTACTGAACAATATTGTTTTCGCTGGAGATAAGAACATAGTAGGTTTTAGGTTTTACATGTGACTCCGTCCGTATCTGTGGTCGCGTACCCTACTCTACTACTTTTTTTTTCTTCTGCGGGGGTGTTCGTTTACCCCCTCTAAACTTTAACACCGGTCACATCAAAGAGAATCTTACTATTTAAATATATTTTTATTAATTTAATGACAAAACCTATGTCACGACCCCCCTCTAAATCACGAGACGAATCTAATGAGCCTAATTAATCTATGTTTTGCTACAGTAATGCTACAGTAACCATCGTCTAATCACGCCTTAATTACCCTCATTAAATTCGTCTCGCGAATTCGATCGAAGTCCTGAAATTAGTTTTGTAATTAAACTTTATTTGTAATCACAATATTTGTTACAAAACCCTCTAAATTTTAACGCTAAAGAAACGAACACCCCTTGCGGACCATGACATTTTCTTCTACGCACGTTGCCATGTGAGCCCTGCTCTTGCTCGGTCTTGGACGCTCTAGGGCGCGTTCGGTTTCCCCTCTAAAGTGCCCTCTAAACTTTATACCCCTCTAAAGTAAAAAGAATCTTACTATTTAGAGGTACTAAATAAAATTTAATTACAAAACCTTTCTGCAGACGGGCGTTATTTTTCGAGACAAATCTAACGAGCCTAATTAATCAATGTTTTGACACAGTGATGCTACAGTAACCATCATCTAATCGCCGCTTAATTACCCTCATTACGTTCGTCTCGCGAAATAGATAGGAGGTCCTGGACTTAGTTTTGTAATTTGACTTTGTTTAGTACACATAAATCGTGTCGACATCTTTGATGTGACTGCTACAGCACCCTCTAGAGTGATCCAAACGGGGCCCTAGTCAATTTAACCGCATCCGATGCGGTTGGCCGACTTGTGTCGGTACCCATGCCTTTTCTAGGTAGTAGCTAGCTCCTCGGCCCAGGATCTAGCGTTGCTTCATGTGACAGGCTGTGGGATAGCTATGTGCAGTTCATTATGCAGTGCTCAACGTGTTTGGTACATCGATTCCTCGCGAAAGGGGGAGTACTTTTTCTTGACGAGCAGGCAGAGCCGTGTCTCGTGCTGTGTGTTTCTTATGTGGGTAATGGGTGTCAATTATTGGAACACAGACGGTGCCCTGGATATTTTCCTCAGTAGAACTAGACAGTGGTAGCCTGGTGCCCTGGTAGTTGGAGCCATTCACGGGTCACGCAGATTGTTTAAGGAAGCGTGTAATGTATTTTTGTGTCGAATGCGGAAACCACCGACACAAGGAATCCGAATTACACGAACACCTGCATGGCCTGCTTACTGTGCGCCAGCGTGTCCACGGTTGAGCATGGCCAACATCGGTCGCTGAATTTGATGTTTGGTTGTTTTCAGGAGTATCGGAGCAGGGGCTAAGCTGATTGGAGTAATAGACAGAGCAGCCGAGGGGGGCTCGACTTGAGCCATGGATGTGGCGCCCAGAGCTCCAAGCAAGCATCTAGTCAGCATGTGACAGCATGACAAGTTGAGTACGACAAGTCTACTTTATTTTTGACTACTTAAAAAGGTAAATCAGGGTCGTCATTATTATTATTATTATTTTTGCCCTCCTACCTTTGCTTTTTCTTGAGGAAACAGATAAGATGATTGTATTTATCAAAGGAAAAGTTCAATATCTGTGGTAAACTGTCAATCTTTTCTTTTGAGCGTTTGTAAAAGCTTACCTGTTGTGTAAATTTGGATTGACTTGTGTTGTCCAAACGATCTGACTACATCTGCATGCTTACCTAGCTTGTTAAGTCCTAACCACATTTCTCTTGATTACTCTTGTAGAGGGACTGAGGGAGGCTTCAAAGCAGACTAGAAGCTTGATCATCCCCATGCTTAACTCCCTGGTTTTATACGGTACAGTACTTCGTTTTGCATAAAACTAGTAGTAGTTCACAAATCGCAACCTTTTTTGTCATCTGAGAATGGAGTCAAGAACTCTGCATCATCCAGCCAGATCAGAGAGTCGGCAACATACAAGACTCCTCAATTCCACAACTTCCCATTTCTGCACAGATGCACGTGCGTCACTCACTCCAACTCGGTAATTTACACGACTTCGCGCGGTCGCACGTAGGACCTGAGTGATACATACAGACCATGAACACAAAGCAGGGCACCACCGCCGCACTTATGGGCAGTGGGCGGCTGTGGTGGCATCATCGCGCCCACATTCCTCTGCCGCGCCAACCGCCGCAGAGCATCGCACGCACCAAGCCGGGGAGGAGCCGCCAAAAAAACGAAAAAAAGCCGGCGTCTCCAGGTCCATGGCAGGAGCGGCGTCAGCGTCACCGGGGTTTCAATGGATCGATCACCACTGGTACTTGGCCTTGACGAGGACGTCCTCATACAGCTCGGCGGCGTGGTCCCAGCTGAGGTCCTGCGCCATGCCGCGCACCTGCAGGCCCCGCCAGCTCTCCTTGTAGTTCCGGTACGTGTTCAGGCAGTGCCCGAGTGCGTCGATCATCCGCCCGGCCTCCGCGCGGTCGAACGTCCACCCGAGCCCCGTGTCGCCGAACGGGTCGAACGGCGCCACCGTGTCGCGGAGGCCGCCGACGGCGTGCACCACGGGCACCGTCCCGTACGCCATGGCGTACAGCTGGTTGAGCCCGCACGGCTCGAACCGCGACGGCATCAGCAGCACGTCCGCCCCCGCCGTGATGCGGTGCGCCATCTGCACCGAGAACCCCACCCACGCGCGCACCTTGTCCCGGTGCTCCGCCTCCACCCGCCGCAGCATCTCCTCCAGGTCCGGTCGCCCCGTGCCCAGCATCACCAGCTGCACGTCCTGCCCCGCGATCCACGGCATCGCGTCCGCGATGATGTCCACGCCCTTCTGGTGGTCCAGCCGCCCGATGAAGCCGATCACCGGCACGTCGTCGCGGACCTCCAGCCCCAGCTGGCGCTGCAGGGCCGCCTTGCACTGCCGCTTGCCGGTGTCCAGCGTCTCCGCCGTGTAGTTGGTGTAGTCGTCCGAGTGCAGGTGCACGTCCACCGCGGGGTTCCATTCGTTCATGTCGATGCCGTTCACGATGCCGTGCAGCTTCCAGTCGTTCTGGTTTATGATGTCGTGGAGCCCCCAGCCACCCTCCGACGTCTTCAGCTCCCACAGGTAGCCATGGCTCACGGTGACCACCCGATCTGCCATCTTCAGCCCGGCAGCGAAGACGTTGCTGTGGTCGCCACCAACAGGGTCGTAGAGTTTGAAATGATCGATGTAGTGCTCAGGCAAATCGTAATTGGAGAAATCATCTACAGGGCCACGACCCTGCAATATAACTGAATCAGTATTTTTTGCCATGGGTTTCAAGTACCAAAAGCTATCTGAAATACATTAGCCCAAGAAATAGTAGCAGAATTAATCAATTTAAAATGTCTGAAGCATGTCACCGCCCATGAACATTCATGAACTATACGACCAAGCCTATTTGTTTTCAAAACTAAATCGATGACCTGTAGTACTAAAATATGTGCATATGAAACAAAAAAAATTCCCAAATATCAAGTGAAAGTTGTTTCAATATCGGGTTGCAGTCATATCTGCTCAGAGAATTCGGTAGTTTGTTTCATCTGGATGTCACTAATCGGAAGATACTACGAAGTTAAAAGAATTTCAGCTTTCAGATTGGCAACATCAGTATCTTTTGCCCTGGTGGTCAAGTAGCAAAAGCTAACTGAAACATATGTCTGGAGCGCATCATTGCTCGACACTTGTAGCATTCATGAACTATAAAAACTAGCCTATTAGTATTTTCATAACACATGAAGCAAAAAAAAATTTTCTAATATCAAGTCAGTTGCAAGACTGGGTAATTTTGCTCTCTTTCTTTCGACTGAAATTGGTAATTTCATTTCATCTGAGTTTCAGATCAATTGTCAACATGGACGAAACTAAGATTTAAAAAAAAACATATTTGAGATTGACTAAATCTTCAAACTTGTTCCTCTTGCTAGCTGAGTCTAAACTTTCATGACAAAGACTTATGGAAATATTAAAAGCATTACTAAAAATTACTTAAAGATAAACAACGTTAATAACACTTAGAGGTAAGCTAAGATTTAAAGCTGCAATACCTGATGAGCAATGTTGTGTATCACAAGAACAGAGCGAGCATACTGCATCAAACCATTGTCTCGATAGTAGGCCTTTAGATAAACCGGTAGAAGAGCAGTATGCCAATCATTAGCAATAAAAACTAAATTGCCATCACCATAGATGGTACCGCCACAAGGAGCATACCAAGGAACCTGCAAATATTTGGTTTGGATGAACACTGTATACTTATTTCAGATTAATGTAATAACTTAAAAATAATATGTCCTGAAAAATAAATCAGAATAAATCACATGGAAGACTCTTTCACCCAATAACAAATTATGACAGACATCATCTTATCATTGGATTCATTATCACTCTATGTCAAACTAGTGAGATACACAGTTGGCTTGCTGAAAGAAACACAAAGTAATAGATAGATTTGTCAACAAATATATTTATATACCAATTTTGGGGGTTGACCAGCATAAAAGATTAGACCAAATACCAGGATCTTTTTTTTCTTCATTAATCAATTAGATACTTAGAATGTCCACATTAGATCTTGTGAATTGCTTAGACATCTGTTGCGGTTAGCAGTACAATAGGCCATAGGGAAAGATACCTCAACAGCAGCTTTGCAGAACAAAATCATGCGCTTCAAAACATCCTGCATCAGACAATAAAATGAACAAACATAGTTCAGATGAATATGGTTGACATTCAACTCCATTATATATATTTTCAAATAAAAGACAATAAGGATTTACCATTCTTTGTCCTCCATAAATATCATTGTGTCGGTGCCGGAAGGGAGGTGCTTCTAGGAACACAAAATCGACTCCATCAATGTAAGAGTGGAAATAAGTCACTTCTGAATCCTGCAAACGACAGGAAAAGCAATCTTGTTTCTTTTGTTTGATACTGCACAACTGAAGATTTATCAGTTTCCCTATTTATATATACCTGACCAGCAACCTTGTAACGTCTGCGAACACCTAGATCCCGGGCTTCAGCGTACTCTCCATATCTCGGTATCACAACCTGAAAATCGGAAGATGTATTGACGTTACTTTTCCTATTGCATGCAAATTCCACTTCCCCTTTTTCTGTCGATGTGTATCATAACAAATGGCAGAAATATAAGGTTATAAATCAAGGCTGCTTCCCATATCACACACCCATTGAAAAACCAAGATTTCAGAAGTGTTGCTCTAACATAGGTGCATGATAGCAGAAGACTAAAGCAGCATTGATTTCCTGACGAGTGTGCACATAAAAAATCTGAAATTTGGTCTATCTTTTGTTTCATTGGATTGGCAACTGCGCTGATTGTAATAAAGTAATAAAATTTCTTTCAAAAAGAATGAAAAGTATACCATAACACGATGTCCTCTTCTAGCCAAAGCCTTGGGCAAAGCACCTACAACGTCGCCAAGGCCACCTGCGTTTTAAAAAATAAAGGATCGTTACAGTCAACACCAAAAAGCCTAACACTACACGGTAGATCCGATTGCTTAAACCTCAAAAGAAAGGGGAAAAGAAGGTAACTTAATTGCTCACTAGTCACAAGGAATGCAATTCACCTGTTTTGCAGAATGGCGAACATTCAGAAGCCACCACGATGATATTCATCACATTCGGCCCAGCCAAAGGGCCAGACTCCTTGCCCTCACTGTCATCAGCCGAACTCGCAGCATCTGTCACCGGAGCAGCTTCAGCCTTGACTTCCACCGGTTCAGCGACACCGGCAACTTCCTCATCATCCAATGCGGGCTTCGGTTCAGCAACCTGCGAGCTGGCACCGGTGTCGGCCTTGGAGACAGGAGCTGGCGGCTCGGCTTTGGGTTCTGACACCGGTGCGGCAGAACTGGGAGCACTGCTGCTCCTAAGCGCCCCATTTTTCTTTGTAGCGCTGCCGCTCGGCTCGGATGCTGCAGGTTTGGATGATGAAGCAGAATCCTTAGCTTCTGCAGCCTGAATGCACAGCGGGATCAGTCAACTACTCAGGATCAATAAAGGTGAGCAAAGCAAGCACAAAATTCTGTAGCTTGAATACATAATTGAAATTGTATCACGTGTAGTAGTAAACTGGCACGGGAAACTGCATTTCCGACAGAACCGGCGACTAGCAGCGCAGTTTGCACTAATTAAGCACCCTTTCTGACAGACGAAATGCGCGCACAAATCCCGAATATTTTGTTAAAAAATCGAGATCATTGGAGTGCCAAGTGGCAAGTGTTAGTGGAATCAACCTTGGCCTTGCTGCCCTGCACGGCGACGCCCTTGGACGCGGAGCTCTCACTCGGCGCCGCACCGTCCTCGCCCTCAGCCCCAGCCGGCGCAGGCGCCGACGCAGCGCGCACGACCGCGGCTCCGTCCCGCCGCGCGCAATAATGCAGCCGCAGCTCCGCGCCGCCGTGGCCGCACGAGCGAAGAGCCGCGCTCACTCTGCTGATCCGCCTGCGCTGCGGCGAAGAGGAGGCGACGAGGAAAGCCGCGGACGAGGAAGCGATTGCCCCCGACATGGGATCCGAAGAGAACCTGGCGGGTCACGGGTGGGCAAGCTGAGCTCGGACGGGAAACGGCGTGGCGCACGAGGGAATTTAGGCGCGGTAAGATCTGCGGCGCGAGGCGTGAGGCCGGCGTTTGAGGTTGTGGCGCGGCGGCGGTGGGTCCTGGTGGGGAGGACGAGGAGGACGGTGAGCTGGAGGCCAGAGACGAGCCGAGTGGCGTGTGTGGAGAGGAGGAGCGGAGAGGGAGCGAGAGCGCGCACGGGGAGAGACGACGACGGCAGGGTCCCGTGGACTGTGGAGGGAAGGGCTTGGCGTTATGTTTGGGTGGCAATAATAATACTCTTTTTCGTCCGTGTGTTTGGTTTCGTTTTGGACGTGCAGTGCGGCTGACGCGTGGGTCAGGGCTCGCCATCGAGCGTAGAACATGGAGTAATGGGCCCGTGCTATTCGTCACCACAGAAACTGGGCCACGTGCGAGAAGGCCTGACAAGTGGGCCACTTGTGCCGGACATGTGGTCATCTCCGTGGAAACCGCGAGACGGGGCGGGCTGAAACACGTGTGGGTGTGGCTTTGGTCGTCTGACGGGCCCAAGATAGTCGAGAGGATGCACAACAAAGTCCACGGCCCATGTGACTGTGATGTTACAATTTTTATTTTATTTTATTTTATTTTTGAAGAGGATGTCAAGTTGAATAGCTAACAATTTTGTAAATCTCTAAAATAAAGGTGCACAGAGCGATCCCTACATGTAAAATTATGACAGTTAGGATTTAAAAACTAATGGATGCACTGATATCACTGTAACTCCATTGACCCCTTCAACAATTGATTTTCAACGCTACAATTCAAATCATGGAGGAGATAGTGTTATCCCTATCACTAGTCCAAATGTTGTACAACTTGACCATGTAGCCATTATAAGATGAGTGACTGAGCAAATTGTGCCACACTTTCATATCACCCCTGATCAATTTTTTTAACTAAAAGAAAATCTATTTTATCGAGTAAACGAAATATGAATGATCAATGGCTGATCAATTTTGAGATAAAAGTCGGAGAATAATCTCATCAATGTGTCAAATGTCTCTGAGATCTACATCCCAGGAATAAATATCAAAATGGTAGTTTTTCCTATATACTTCCAGTAAATGTGAGTAACAAAGTAAACGATCTGCAAAGAAAATGGCGTGGCAACGTAGCACCCACCTACTGCACAGAAGGGTCCAAGAGTTCACCGCTCTGACATGGCACACAGCTCAACCACAAGCCCGGATCCAATAAGAAAAGCGGAAACAGACGAAACCTGATCCTTAGGCGATTCTAACCGTTCAATCCCCATATCCAACGGCTCATGTCCCCCGCAATCCTTCGTCACCCTATCCGCCCGCTACTTCCTCTGCTTCCACTTCACTACCGAGCACTTTGCTCGCCACGGCTCACACTCGTGCACTTCGAGCTCAGACGAAAGATCCTCTCGAGGCCGGAGCGAGAATCCGCGCAACAATGACCTCCCTCTCCTCCGCCGTGGCACTGCCGTCCTCATGCCGGGCCCGTCCGGCGGGAGGCAGCCGGAGGGCGCGCCTGGTGGTGACGCGCGCGGCGGCGACGAGCCCGAAGCTGCCGGACGGGCGGCGGCTGCGGGTGGCGGTGGTGGGAGGCGGCCCCGCGGGCGGCGCGGCGGCGGAGGCGCTGGCCAAGGGCGGCGTGGAGACGGTGCTCATCGAGCGGAAGCTGGACAACTGCAAGCCGTGCGGCGGCGCCATCCCGCTGTGCATGGTGTCGGAGTTCGACCTGCCGCTGGACCTCGTGGACCGGAAGGTGCGGAAGATGAAGATGATTTCGCCGTCCAACGTCGCCGTCGACATCGGCCGGACGCTCGCGCCGCACGAGTACATCGGGATGGTTAGGCGCGAGGTGCTCGACGACTACCTCCGCAACCGGGCCAAGTCGGCCGGCGCCGAGGTCGTGAACGGCCTCTTCCTAAGGTATCTATACTGATCGAGATTGTGGAGGAACTGAATTGAAGTGCGTTTGTTGTCAGATTAATGCTCTGATACTAGCAGCATCGAAATTGCGCATGCATAACTTTTTTTAGGGAATTTAGTGCAAACTGAATGAATCATAACCTTTGCCGAGCTAGAACGGCAGTTTAATTATGCATGCACATGGAACCATCAACATGCACATAGTTTACTTGCTACTCCAGGATGCTAACCATTGTTGAGCTATTGAATGGTGGCAATTCTGATTTCTGAAATCTCAATATATGTTGTCACTTCTTTTATTTGATAAAACATTTCCTCTTTTAATTGATTAATAAGGAGCGCATTGGATAATTAATCAATCTGAATGTTTCTCAAACAAAAAAAAAAGGTATGAGGCGCCCAAGGAACGGAACGGCCCGTACGTGGTGCACTACAACCACTACGACAGCAGCAACGGCAAGGTGGGCGGCGAGAAGCGTTCGTTCGAGGTGGACGCGATCGTGGGCGCGGACGGTGCCAACTCCCGCGTGGCCAAGGACATGGGCGCCGGCGACTACGAGTACGCCATCGCGTTCCAGGAGCGCGTCAAGATCCCCGACGACAAGATGGCGTACTACGAGGAGCGCGCGGAGATGTATGTCGGCGACGACGTCTCCCCCGACTTCTACGGCTGGGTGTTCCCCAAGTGCGACCACGTCGCCGTCGGCACGGGCACCGTCACGCACAAGGCCGACATCAAGAAGTTCCAGGCCGCCACGCGCCTCCGCGCCAAGGACAAGATCGAGGGCGGCAGGATCATCCGCGTGGAGGCGCACCCCATCCCCGAGCACCCCAGGCCCAAGAGGTATTGTACATGCTTTGATTTCGTTGGATCTTTGTTTACACTGCGACGTCGCGGGTTGGTGATCAACAATGCCATGCATGTCTCTTAGAGTGTCCGGGCGCGTGACGCTGGTGGGCGACGCGGCCGGGTACGTGACCAAGTGCTCCGGCGAGGGCATCTACTTCGCGGCGAAGAGCGGGCGGATGTGCGCGGAGGCGATCGTGGCCGGGTCGGCCAAGGGCACGCGGATGGTGGAGGAGAGCGACCTGCGCAAGTACCTGGCGGAGTTCGACCGCCTCTACTGGCCCACCTACAAGGTGCTGGACGTGCTGCAGAAGGTGTTCTACCGCTCCAACGCCGCCCGCGAGGCCTTCGTCGAGATGTGCGCCGACGACTACGTCCAGAAGATGACCTTCGACAGCTACCTCTACAAGCGCGTCATGCCGGGCAACCCGCTCGACGACATCAAGCTCGCCGTCAACACCATCGGCAGCCTCGTCAGGGCCACCGCGCTGCGCCGGGAGATGGAGAAGGTCACATTGTGAGCCACATGCATGCATTCTCCCTTGAGGCGCAGCTGATCGATCGATCGATCGGTGTAGTACGTAGTAGAGAGATCATTCCAGGCTGATCGAGCGGGTACATTTAGGCCAATGTACCTAGGTATGGGACAAAAGAAAGAAGAAAAGGAGCAGGGCACCCTGCCCTGTTTCATCATGTAAAACGTCTGATGATGTTCAGAACTCGGAGCAGTTCGACTGGATCACTGAAGACGTCAAACTTGGATGTGAATCAATGTACCATACATAAACATTCCATGTTTCGATTACTGTATGTATCTACTAAGTTTCTGAATTCTGACGAACTACGAACTGAATGAAAAGATTGAACTGTTCTTGTATGTAGCAGAAAATAAGGCTGCCATGCAAGTTCATGTCCATGTACTCACTAAGAAGAATTTGACTGTGAACAGCAAAACGATTCGTAAAGTCGAAATGTTTTGACTTAAGACAAACCTTAAAGTTGTTATATATATTGCCGGACAAAGGGAGTACATATGTTGTACAGCAAAAGGTTTCTTCCCTGCTGCCCTGTTCAACTTACTGCTCCATCGCAAAAAGAGAAGCACGCTGCTAACTGACAGTCCTGATCTTACTTAAGGACGGTTAACCACTACATATGGGCATATGGCTAGCATTACATCTAATTACACTACGATACGGCTGACGCACCGCGATCAAACAAAATTCCTGCGATCAAACCTGAAACTGCCCAACATTCGGTGTTCAGCATCAGAAAGCAGAGTCATCCATGAGCAACCTCCTGTCCGCCATGGCCCATGAGCCGCTTCCTCTTGAAGTTCTCCTTAAAGCACGCCTGCCTCAGCCCCTTCGTCTCGGCGTCCAGCATCATCGCAGGGCTCTCCTCGATCAGCTTCTTCGTCTGCTGCAGCTTCTCCACCACCGTCCTGGTCCGATGGCCTTCCTCCTGTCCCAGCTCCTACACGGCACGCACATCGATCGTGTTCATCAGTCTCGCATGCATAGAACTTTTACAAATCAGGACAGATCACGATGCCGGTAGTGCTAGAGCGAAAGAAGCAAAGACCTGGACGTTGTTGATGAGCGTCTGCAGGCTCTTCACCTTGCGGTGCGGCCACCGCGGGATGTCGAGCTCTCTGCACCTCTTCTTCAGCGCCGTCAGCCCAACGTTGAGCTCCCTCGCCGCCTGCTTGATCGGCATGTTGAAGTGCAGCGCCACCTGCTCGAACGTCAAGGTCTCCTTGTCTGGTCCACTGACCTGGCGCCCAAGCATCTTCTTGCCCCTCTTTACGCGGCCACTCTCGAGCTTCAGCCCCTTCTCGCAGCCGCCTTCCTTGTTCTTCTGATAAACGTATTCCATCTGAGGCCAGATACTAGTGAAGTCCTCTATCTCAGACAGGGCCTCAAGCTCGCCTGCGATTTTCACACAAGGACAAGAATGAGCTCAAGAAAAGTAACAGTGGCTGCATAAAGATTGCTCTCATAGATTTGTGCGTGGCATGCGCACGGAGCAACCAAAATCTTGAGCTAAAAAGATTGCTCTCACAGATTTGTAGTACCTTGCGAGATGCTGCCCTCTGAAATAGTAATGGCACAGAAATGCTCCGTTGAGAAGGATGCCTCTTGCAGGAAATCATCAACACTTGAATGGTTGAAAGGTACACATGCGAAGGAAGACAAAAATTTCTTTTTCATATAACCAAGTATTTCATCATCATCATGGATCTCAAAAATAGAAAGAAAGTATTTCATCATGCAAACAAAGACTGCAGCTTCCGAGTGTAATACAAGGAGCACATACCTGAAATCATGTACAATTTGGAAGTAGCTCTCGTTTTCGTTCAGCTTGAACTCCATGTAGTGAAGCGACACCTGCTCGAACGTCAACGCCTTCTTCTCTGGTCCGCCGACCTGGAGCCCCAGCATCTTCGTTCCGCTCTCTACGCTGCTACACTCCAGCTTCTGTTCCTTCTCGCAGGCGCCTTCCTTGCTCTTGAGATAAGCGTCTTCCATGCAAGGCCAGATACTCGTGAAATCCTCTATTTCAGATACGATATCAAGCTCGCCTGCAGTCACAGAAGAACAAAAACGAGATCAAGAAAAATAGCAGGTTTTGCATCAAGTTTGTTCCGAAAAAATGTAGTACCTCGCGAGATGCTGGTCTCTGAAATGGCAATGGCACAGAAATGGTTCATGGAGAAGGATGCTTCTTGCAGAAACGGTTCCTCGACACTTGAATGCGGTTGAAAAATACATATCCAAGCAAGATATCTTTAGAAAAATCATCGCTTTGATATAACCAAGAATTTCATCATGCACAACAAGCACTGCAACTTCCGAATGTAACACAGGGATCAGTGGATCAAATACCTGAAATCATGTATCTGGAAGTGGCTCTCGTCTTCCTTCACCTTGAACTCCATGCAGTTGCTCCTCTCCTCTTCTAAGAATCTGAAACCTTCCATTGCAATGGTAGTGAGCAACAAGTTGGTAGCACTCTCCCACTATATATTATGTGCACTAGCTACAGTCCTTAAATAGGCGTGTTGATGATGAATTGAGGAGTAATTCTAGTAACTGCATATAGGAGTAAGCAGTACTGACCTCCTGGGAAATATGCACCTGTTTTGCTCGTGGAAAGGGGCTGCGCAATGATGTTCCGTACTGGAGTGCCTGCCTGAGCGATCGCTGCTGCTGTCAAGTGTCAACCATCTTTCACATTTGCAATTGTCATTATTAGACAAACCCAGCTCCCAACACATATCTATTTGTGGTTGCAGCTGGTAGTTTCTGCAAGTCAGCAGACAAAGGAGTGCTCTGGATACATAGACAATACTCCTTTTTGTAGTAGCAGGAAGTGGTTTCACGCATGCTATTATGTGTTAATAATATGAAGGATGTGAAGGCAATAGTTAATCTTTTTACCTTTCTGCTCACAATTTTTGGTTCTAGTATTGTCATGATGTTGGGTTTCATTTGTCCATTACTGGATGCTCACTTGATTAAGGGCGTTGTGATGGAATCATAAACACAAAGGCCATGCCTGGCAACCACGTTTGTGCATCAATGGCGCAATATAACTTGGCATTGAATGCACCACAAGTGCTTATGCCGTTCTCCCAGAACCGACCATGATTGTTATGCTGTCTAATCAGCTCATTGCTTGCCCAGCCTCAATTGGAATCTTTGCAGTATGTGATCTGGGCATATGCACGATAGACAGGTTCCATTAAGATCGACAAGAGACCCAAGATGCATGCCTGAGCTAGCACTCCATCCAAAAGTTTGCACGATATATTGCATCCATAAACCAAAAAGAAAAAAGAAAAGAAAAAGAATGCAATGCTAAATTCCTTGTGGATCAAAACAGCAGCCGGTCAGTACTTATACGTCCTGTTCGGCTTCCATGGCCATGGGCGGCGCTCGCACGCCTGCTGTGGGATATCCAAGACAAAGGACGAAGCTCATTTGCAGCGGCAGCGACCCACGCCATGTCTTCACCCACAAGGTCACATTGTCTGTATTAGATCACTTTAATGTAGCCCAAGTTACCGACTAGCGTGCCAAATATTGCTGAGATAAAACCAAGGCCAAGGATACTGAATAAACAAGAAGGAAAGTGAGAAAACTCATTTTTTGCCATATAATTTGCGTGATCCACAACAAGAAAACAAAATTTTACAAAGTTGTGGAACCAAAAAGCCACAATTGTTCTATCTATCTAGTCTAAGGATAAGAAAGGAGCAATGCTGCAGTGTTTTGGCTCAATTGGAACGATCAGGAACTGTGTCCAACCTGGCATCATTGCTAAGGTTACCAGATGCTAATGCAGCAAAACCCTTCGATCAGGAACTGTGTCCAACCTGGCATCATTGGAACGGAGGGAGTACTCATATTTTCAAGGTACTGGGCTATGCTAACTGCACTTTTGCTGCAAACAACTGTCCAAGCTGATAGCTAAAGTGTCCACAGTATTGCGAATCGGTTCAATGTGCAACAGACTGACAGCGATCATGAGTACTTTGCATAACTTCAGTTACTGCCACACTATATCACCCAAAAATTTGAGAGCAGGAACACCTCTAATCTCCATGTCCACAAGGGGTGCTTGGATAATGTTCAACCCCATCAATTCTGGATCATTCTTGATAATGTCCAAAGCTCGTGTTTGATCCTGTGAAAAGAAAATAGATAAATGTTCCCATAGGTTGGTTTTACAAAAACCAGACAGTTCATGAGATCTAAAGAGACTATACCTTTCTTTTTATAGCACAAAATTTACAGTCTGATGTCGAAGGTGGTAGAACTTGGTTCACAATAAGTCTCTTTACAGGAACACTTTCTTTTTTCAATGAAGAGCGCAGTCTTGACGACTCACTAATTGCCATCACCTGAAAAATGCCAAACAAAAGAAAAGGTAAAAAAAATCACCTCAGATATACACGGGGGCAGGGAAGTTCATGACACAGCTGTTACCGTTGGAATTGTCACAATTATAAACTCTGTTGATTCTGTGTCACGAAAGAGCTCTCGCACTTTGACCATCCTGTCCCTGAGTTGCTCCAATTTGTTGGTCTTTATAGTAGGCAGAAGAACATGAGTCGAATATTTGAAACAACTAGTAATGAATCAATATAATTCAGAAACAGGCAGAATACTTACTGCATCCTGCTGTTGAACCTGTTGTCCAAAAACTGATTTGATAGCTGATGTTGCAGAAGCAATCTTGTTCCTCAACTGGAGAAAAGGAGAGAAAATTCAGTCTGACAACATCATTTTAAGTTGTCAACAAATTATTGCTAATAGTATTCGTGAGAAAGATCAGATAGTATGGATAAAAAACAGCAGATCAACAGTCTTGATTTTTGGTCATCTCAGGCTAGGAGACGTACGTGAGGTCTAGCAACTACACATAACAAAACCATATAGTTCAATTGGCAATGGGATGAACAAATTTTGCATTGTATTGAGCAGATGAATATACCAGCAGGATATACATCTTTTTATATCCAATTTTTCACAAGTTCAACGAGTTAACAAAAAAACTTAGTGTGAAGGTCACATGAACAACTAAAAATTTACGGAAGCCATATCAGCAGGAGATTCAACCATTACAAATTTCATAGCAAACAACATAAATAAAGGATTCTGAGAAGTAATGCATAAGTTATTTTTCCTTAATTCAGCAATTACTAATATAAAAGGCCCTCAACCTCAGCATAATACAATAAAAAACTAACAATACCGTTAAGATTTTCCCAATGGATGCATCCAAGAAGTCTGGCAAGGAGAGTAGCCTAAGTGTATGGCCCTGTCAATAAGCGAAGCAAATAACAGTTGATACAATGATCGGGTATCTGAAGTCAACTATTGGTACACAATGATATGGTAATTACCGTAGGGGCAGTGTCAAATACAATGCGGCTAAACATACTATACTCCTGTGCTTCGAGAAATTGCATAACCTGAGTGAAATGCGGACAGCAAGTCATAAACTGAAAATGAAGAACAAGGGGCAAGGATACTGTAAGCCCATACGTGTGTCTTCTTACCTTTGAAATTGCAATTGCTTCATCCAATCCTGGTGGTGGTGAGTCCAGCAACTCTCCCAATTTCAACTCTCCAATCTGTACTGAAAAAGACAGCGGTTACAGAACTGAACTCACGCAGAGTGATTCAACCTATTCGCCAGCATGGGAAGTATACGACTGAACATAATGGCAGGAAGTGAATCACTGAAGGAGTAAGTACACTGAAATATAACCGTGCACCTGCTCGGAAAGCACCCCAAGGCCCATGCTGTCCATAAAGTCTTTTACCCCAGTTCCACCGTTTTTTTGACTTGCTGTCCGAAACTCTTCCCGAGCCTTCTCAGGATTTATCTGCATTAGAATTCCAGACATGCCACACTTGATGAATAACCAACATTAATCTAGGATAAGCCACAAAAATCGTTAAGCCAGCCATTCCCAATTTCCCACAGCCTATCATATAGTAGAACATTATCCCTTGTGAACTATAAACTTGTTATCAAATTTGTCATATATCAAATAGTTCCATCGACTTAAATAAGCATAGGTATCACAGAATGCAAACTTCACAAGAGAACCAATTATGGCAACAAATTTTACAACAGGGCTTCATAATTTCACAGTTCCAAGTTCCAATTTTTCTCACCTCAAGCGCAAACAGAGGCGAATCAGGGCCCTCGACTGGGACGAGCGCCCCGCCACTCAAATCCTGAGACACGAAGGCAACAAAGCAAACCAGTTAAGTAAGAGCGATATACTAGCAGATAAACAAACAAATAGCTGCTCAGCGGGGTGGATGACCTGCGCGAAGGAGTCGCTCAGGGAGTGCGCGGGGTCGGTGGAGACGACGAGGGTGGGGTGCCCGTTGTTAGCGAAGCGCACGGCCAGCGACGCCGCGCAGCTGGTCTTCCCGACCCCGCCCTTGCCGCCGAGCATGTAGTACTTCCGCCGCGTCCCGGACGCCATCTCCTGGAATCCCAGCCCCTCGGCCCCCTCCTTCGCGGGCGCCCCGGCCTCCGTCGCAGCCGCCGACGCCACGGCGCGTAGCGACGCGTAACGGCCTGGGCGCCGGCGCGGGAGCCGGGCATGCGCGATGGCTGGCGCCGCCACCGCCAGCGATAGGCGGCGCGCGGCGGCGTGCACGTGCGGCGAGGCGGTGGCGAACATCGTGGCGAGCGGGCGGGGGTTGAGGCGGAGATGTGGGGCTCGCTTGGCTTTCTTCTTCTCGAACTTTTCTTCTGGCGACGAGGCTCTCCGCTCTCAGCCTCGCACCACAACCAGCTCAGATTGGGCTGCCTCATTTGTTAGAAAAATTGGGCCGTTGAGCCCTGTCAAGCCTAACTTTTCAAAGGTTTCTTTTCCATTTGAGCCCATAGTGTAGCAAGTGCATGTGCAAATCTTTTCTACCTTCTTCCTCTTCATCACTACAAAAACATATAATAAAATAATAATAATAAACCTTTCAAACTCAAGCCGTCAAAAATTAATAAATTTTTTTGAGGGAAAAATTAATAAATTTTTTTTGTACAAAGTCGTTATTGCGTCCATATTGACTTCAGTCGCCATTTAGGCCAACTAGCAAAGTAAACAGGCCACTTCACACACGAATGAGCTTTACATTTGTCTTTCTTGAGAAAAACTAATCTGCCGACCGTTCAACTTCCATAAGATGATAAGAAACAGACTAACACGATGCACTGAAGAAACCTGCCGCACTGATTGCTCTACGGCCATTAGGTTTAGCCTTTTTTTTTTTTGAGAGATGGTCCAGACATGCACTGTATACCCACACACTGCATCAGTAACTCAGAAAAATCATAATGCTTGTTCACCATTGGATCAAATACTGTAGCTAGTCAACACGTACCTCACATCGATCGATGATGCCACTCCGGATGATCCAAGCAAAGGTTCGAGCTGCCTACCGCTACTCCAATGTTTAACTGCCTCCGTTAACCACCTCGCGCTGCCAGAGTGTGTCGTGTCCCCTTTCTTAATCACGCGATTTCAATTTCATAATCGCCTGCGTCATTAGCCAAATGGAGCAATAGAGAAATGGGAAATGGCAATGGGCGGTTTGATTCCAGACGACAAGTTGATCCACTTGCGTTTCTTTCTGACAGAGGAAGAAACAGAGCAATCAGCCAGAGTAATCGCAAATTCCAATCCATCACCTGTAACTGATCGGAATAGTGACAACTTGTGAAAGCTTATTGTCGTTACTCGTTAGGAACTAAAAACAAGTGTATAAATGTCCAATTCTTTCTGGAATGGGGTTCGAAAGCCAGTTTAGTCAACTGATGTGTCCTAACAAGGTAGCTTGCTGTCGTGCTCCACGAAACGCCTACACTGTCTTCTGGCTCCTCTTGATTGGATAATGACAACACGCGAGCGTGATCCAAAGCTCAAATAATTTTTGGATGCATAGCGCTACTAGCCCGGAATTCTTATTACGACCGTTTGAGCCTGGCTGGATCCTAAAGGTACCCGAAATTCTTAGTACGAATGATTTGTAAGTAACCACAAGTGCTTCAGAACTGACATTCTCGCTGAAGAATGCATGTATTTGGTACTGTACATTCTTTCTCTGGAAACAAAGATGTCACGACAGCAAAGCTGCAAACGAAGTGAACTCCTGCGTCCGTGTCCTAAGAAGCAATTCCGACAATCAGCGTGTTCGGCTGGTGCATTCTGCAACTGTTGCGGCTGCGGCTCACACACATGCTACAGTGTGCTTTGCATCCGCTACAGTACCCGAACAGAGAAAAAGCAGCAGCAGCCAGTCCAACCGCCGCCAGCCGAACACGCTGAATGTCTTCACTCACTACAGTAGCGTGCTGCTGTATGTATGTCTGCACCAGGACAATGTAGGGGAAATAGTAGCTTTCATGGATGAGGAGGAGGAAGAGTTCCATGACTCTAGGACATCTCAGGAGGCCAATGTGGATGGGATTACGGAGAATACTGAAGAGGTGGTTGATACCCCTGCTGGGTGCTACAAGGTACACACACTGGAAGGTATCCAGTTTGTACAACAAGACAAGTGACCTAAATTGAGAACCCCAGTCAAGGCTGGTGGTTTAAATCAGTGTCACATGGTGAGAGAGGGTGAGGAAGTGGAAGGGACAGCAGAAGAAGATACCACAGCAGACATAATCAGTACACCAGAGAAGACAACTGAAGAATCTGAAAAGGAAGCATGGTTGATACCTAAAAAAGTCAATAAACAGAAGAAGATGTTGGGGAGGAAGTTTCCAGGCATGGGGGCAAGATACAATCCAAGAATTTGCAAGGGAGGTACACCAATAGCTGAAAAAGCAGAAAGAAGAGCGAAGGAAAGGAACCTTGACTTGGCAGGTATGAATACAAAGTTATCTCAATTAGGTGATAATTCCTTTAATATTTTGAATGACTGTGATGTACATAATTTAGTGACTATAGCTAGAGATTGCAATATTATTTTGAATTGTGAGGGGGGATGAGATGAAGGTGATGTAATATCGGCTATTTTGGCCGAAGAAAAGCTAAGGGCTGCTACTGCAGAGGCTGCTTATAAAGCTCAACATAATGAAAAATTGCTGAACAGCTCTTTGTTATGTGATGAAAACCTAGCTCTTGAGAAGATAGATAATGTACAGAGAGATTATGTGGGGGGGGAAAGACAAAAAGCAGAAGATAGTGAGGCAAGGTCAGAAATCAAGGGTGGACAGAGAACTGCAAAGACTAAGCTGATAAAGAGGTGATAAGTAAGGGCATCATTTTCTGGAATATAAGAGGTATGGGTCAGAGAGCAAGAGTTAGACAGTTGAAAGATATGATTGTAAAAGAGAAGCCAGATATAATAGGTTTGCAAGAGACCATCAAAGCAGATTTCAGTGACCAAGAATTGTTGGATCTCACTCCAGGAGCAGTCTTTACATGGAACTGGTTACCTGCTAAGGGACATTTTGGGGGGATCCTTATGGGTGTGAAGGATGACATTCTGGAGGTGGAAAATTGGGATAAAGAAGAATTCTTTGTGGGGGTGCAGGTTAGGAACAGGGTGACAAATTATAGATGGGAAGTAATCACGGTATATGGCCCGGCTAATCATGAGTTGTCAACTGACTTTCTGGGGGAGTTACATGCTAAATGTTGCAGGAACACTTTACCATATATCATTGGGGGGGATTTCAACCTTGTCAGAGAGAAATCTGATAAAAGTTCAGAGCTGGGGGATAACAGGCTGATGAGAGAATTCAATGACTTCATAGCTGAGAATGAGCTGGTTGAAATCAAGAAATCAGGGTCTAGATTCACACGGTCGAACAAACAGTCAAACCCAATTTTCACTAATATCGATAGAGTCCTAGCAACTGCAGAATGGGAAAATCACTTCCCTCTATGCACTTTGAAGGAGGCAACTAGGGTGGGCTCAGATCACTGTCCACTTATCTTGGACCTGGGGGAGCAAAAAGAAATAATACAGAAGAAATTCTACTTCGAGAAACAATGGCTGCAACAAGAGGGATTTATAGGAGAAGTGAAGAAGAAATGGAATTTTGTGCTGAACAGAGCTCCTACTTCAGCTTATTCTTTAGACATTTGGCATGGTTGCATAAGCTCCTTGAGGCAATTATTGAGGGGGTGGGGGAGCAATGCCAGAGGGGAGTATAAGAGGAAGAGAGACAAGGTGCTTAAAGAAATAGAAGAGATCGACATTGAGGCAGAACAGGGGGTGTTGACTGAGGAAAGATGGCAGATGAGATACACTCTAGAGGCAGAACTAGAGAAAATCTATGAGGAAGAAGAAATATACTGGCAACAAAGGGGGAGGGGGGGGAGATACATGGATCATAAAAGGAGATAATAACACCAAGCTCTTCCACATGCATGCAAATGGGAGGAGGAGGAAGAAAACTATTGCTTCCATGGAAATAGGAGGAGTTGAGGAAACTAACCAAGAAAAGATTAAGAGTCACATTTATAATTACTACAAAGAACTTTCTGGATCTGATAACAGACAGGGGGTAAAGCTTAACACTGAAGCATGGAACCACAGATCACCAATAACACAGGCTGAGAATGAGGAGCTAACCAAACCTTTTACAGAAGAGGAGGTGGTACAGGTAATCCAGGATATGAAAGAAGATACATCTCCAGGCCCAGATTCAGTGTCACATTCTACAAAAAGTGCTGGGGTTTGATAAAGAATGAGTTTATGAAGATGGTGAATGATTTCTACTTGGGACAGTTAGATATTTCGAGGTTGAATTATGGGGAAATCATTCTAATACCAAAAGTTATGGAGGCGAATACAGTTAAGCAGTATAGACCAATCTGTCTGTTAAATGTGAGCTTCAAAATCTTCACCAAGATGCTTGAAAGGAGGATGGCTAAACTGAGTGACAAGCTGATTAGCAAATGTCAGTCAGCTTTCGTAAGGGGGAGATATATCCTAGATGGTGCTGTGGTACTACACGAAACAATGCACGAAATGAAAAAGAAGAAGTTGCAGGGGGTGATAATGAAAATTGATTTTGAAAAGGCATACGACAGAATAAAATGGGACTTTGTGGAGGAAATCATGAGACAAAAGGAGTGGACCAGAGATTTGTTAGCTGGATAATGCAAACAGTAAGAGGGGGGAGAGTATGCATCAACATTAATGGGCAATGTGGGCCGTACTTCAAGACATACAGAGGGTTGAGGCAGGGGGACCCTATGTCACCTGTCCTTTTTAACATTGCTGCAGATGCTCTGGACTCGATGCTACAGAAAGCAAAAGAGAAAGGGCACCTTAAGGGGGTGATTCCACACTTAATTGAAGGGAGGCTTACACATCTACAGTACGCAGATGACACAGTGATCATGATGAGCTGCGACAAGCAGTCTATCACCACAATGAAATTCATACTTTATTGCTTTGAGTGGATGTCTGGATTGAAAATTAATTACCACAAGAGTGAGGTGATTTGCTTTGGGGTGGGGGAGGAGAAACAACAACAGATAGCAAACATGTTGAATTTCAAGGTGGAGAAACTCCAATGAATTACTTGGGGCTGCCAATCAGTGACCATCATATTGGCATTAGTGGGTTTGATTATGTGGTATGTAAACTGGACAAAAAGCTACAGCCATGGAAAGGGAAAAACATGTCTTATGGGGCAAGATTGATCCTTTCTAACACATCACTGGGGAACATCCCGATATACACAATGGGCATGTACTATCTGCAGGATGGGGTACACCACAAATTAAATACTCCCAGGGCACAATTTTTCTGGGGGAGAACATATAGATCCTTTAAATATCATATGGTGAAATGGGAGAATGCTTGTCTACCTAAGGAGGATGGGGGACTGGGAATCATAAATACAAGACATATGAACGATGCGCTGCTGGTTAAATGGATATGGAGACTTCAGAACAGGACCCTGAAGATCTCTGTTGCAACTTATTAAGGAGGAAATACCTGGCTGCTAAGCCTTTCTACTTAGCCCCTGATAAAGGAGGCTCACAATTCTGGCAGGGCCTACATAAGGTCAAAGGTTTGTTCTTAAGGGGGGCAACTATGAAAGTGGGAGATGGGAGGAATACTAGGTTCTGGGAGGATGTGTGGCTGGACACTGCACCTCTGAGACTAGTATTTCCGAGACTGTACAATATTTGTAGAGACAAAAACTGTTTGGTGGCTGATACATGGGATGGTCAGGACTGGGCTATCGATTTCAGGAGAAATTTGGGTGACCAAGAAATAGAGGAATGGCAAACACTGATGGAGAAACTTGGGGAGAGAACACTAAATACAGAAAAGGATGATGTAACATGGGCACTAGAAAACTCAGGGCTATACTCCACTAGATCTATGTATATATTTTTGGTGTGTAGAGGAGTGGTAAACAAAAGGATGGTGAAGATGTGGAAGAGTAAAATTCCCACAAAGCTGAAAGTTTTCATGTGGCTGGCATTCCAAGATAAGTTACAAACAGCGGTTGAATTGAAGAAGAAGAAATGGAAAGGGAGCATATATTGTGTGTTGTGTGGGAAACCAGAGACCACTGACCACATACTATTTACGTGCCCTCCCGCAAAGTTTGTTTGGGCTTGCGCGAGTGAAGCGCTGGGCTGGGGTTCGTACCCAAGCTCTGTAGGGGACTTCCTTAGTAATTGGTTACCAATAGGGGGAGACAACTATGATGTAGGCATTTTCTGCTTTGCCATAACTGCCTGGGTCTTGTGGAAGACCAGGAATGCCATGGCAATCAGGAAAGAATTTGTGAAACACCCATCTGACATCCTACACAAAACTCTATCTTTCATGCAGAAATGGAGTATCTTACTTCGGGAACAGCAAAAGGAGCACTTGAACGAGAGACTGCAAAAGCTCAAGCTGTGGCTGCAATCCTTTCAGCAGCAAGCAAGGAGACCTACTGAGGAAGAAGACTTCATGTGATATTTCTTTTATAGGGTCTAGCCGATGTTTTGGAGTCTGATGGTGACTGTAATCTGATCCTAATGGCGAACTGGAATACCCAGTGGTAGTTGGTTAGGAAGGACTGTAAAACTCTTATTGCTTTCAATAAAAGCAGGCAGAAGGCTTTCTCTAAAAAAAAAAAAAAAATCAGCGTGGCCGGCCTTCCACGGTCTTGAAAACGGCGTCAGAATCAGACATGCCCTCCTGCCTTCAGGTGTTTGCCTCTTCAGTTTGGCCCGTATAGTAGTTCCTACAACCAGCGATCACTCTGACGCATTTACAACCTCTGATGGAGAGGCTACTAGCAATTAGCGTAGGTCAAAACAAACAATCTTCTCACCAATCAGGCCTCCACTATCGCATGTCAGTTTCACCCATGTCGACATTGACCATGCACTCGTGGTACAGAGAATCATATCCGCGCCTACTCGGCTATGGCGACGGCGACGAGTGTGGAGTGGCCAACATGTACCGATACTTCCATAGCACATTGGCACGGTGATTTCATGGCTGTAATGCAGCGGTGGACCGATCTAGAGGCCTCGGCAGCCGTGGGAGTATTCCTGTGCCTGGACACCAGTACAGTGTGCTAAGACGTTTAAGGCCACGATTTTGGGGTGATTTGATGGGTGGTTTGATATGGATCCTGCGTTCGGATCCAAGTTCTGGGGCCAGGCGTGAGCCAGTACAACTACGAGAACCTAGCTACCAATCGGAGTCTGTTCTGCAGCTAATAATGCTCCTTCAGACTCCGTCACACCTTGACACAAGTGTCGTGGCCTCGTTGGACCTGTTCTGAAGAACGGAAATCCAAACCGGTTGAGGCTTTAAATTGCTCCTATATACTGGTGATTACAGGAACATGAGTGAACTTAAGTGCCGACTCTAAATTTCTGGGTTTTTTGTTTCTGAATCTTCTTTTTTTGAAAAACTTTTTTTTCTGAATCTCCTGCGCGGTGATGACATAGCAAAGCAATAATTAGCAGAGGTAACAGTCATGCTAGTGTCCGCATCTGCGATGGATCTGATGGGTCTCTCGTCAGCTATATTGGTTAGTGTTCTGACGGTATGGAGCAATGGTGGTGTGTTTCCTCTTGTGGCTTCATGCTAACCCTTGTTAGGTTCAGTTAAGTGGAGCCGTCTTTTCCACCTGTAACTAACGAAGGCGAAGTAAGTACATATACGCACGTTTCAAACGTGTATGGATACCCGAAAGTGTCACCTGTATCTGTTACTTGCGATTGCTCCCGCCACATTGTTACAACGTAAAGCAAACAATAGCATTGTTCTACTTTGCAGAGAAATATCAGTGATCTACAACATATGCATACAGCAGGGCGGTCGACCTTGATGGCTAAGCCTGGCAAGACTCTAGAGGTTTCGGATTTTCCCACGTTGAGTGGCTCATTTGCCTCGACTTGTAGTGATCAGAAACACCGTCTTCTTTTTGAAAAGTACAGGTCCACGGCATGGAAGAAGGTCTTATGGGACAGGACATCGCAATCCACTGCGGGTGCCTACCCTCTACTTCCCCATTTGGGTGCCTGCAATTGCCCACCGAGGAAAGTAGCATAACTACCATACACTCGTGGCGTGCGTGTGCGAGCATCGACACATCATATGATGGTCCATATGGGCCTACCTCCAACATATACTAGACTTGTAAATATCAGGTTCCAATTCCTGAGTTTTCAGTTATGGCTTAGTAGCCGTACGTACCTGAGAAAATAACAGCTGTTGAAAAATCGTTGCCCTTATTGTTGATTCATCGAATTCTCGCATTGCTGAAAGTGGCAGTTGTTGAGCATCCGATGCGACAAAACAAATCGGTGAACATTCATAAAATCTGAATCGGTTAACTCATCTGAACTCTGAAATTTGATGGCAGTTAGATATTTCCATATGGACTCATGCGCATCTACTGCCGGAATTCGCTCCAGAAATATCAGTTAGGAGGACGTAGGACTAGGAATTGCTGAGGGTTTTCAAACGTTGCAGGTTGCTCTTTTCATTTTCTGAAACCAGTGGCAGGTCAGTTTTGACAGTGACCATGGAAGTAAGCATGACTAGCATCGGCTCGTTGCTCATTCGACACATCTGCAGAGTGCTACCTGCAGCCTCTATGCTGATGCAAAGAGTGGTTAGGATAACTCCATATTGTAATGCCATCTTCGCACATCATTAACTACCCATCATTGATTCCGGTCGCCGGACAAGGCAACGCTGCAATTGATAACGTTCAGTTGCTGCAGCTGCATCGTTAATCTGGAAATGGCGGCAATGCGATGGCAGCGACAACGGCCTTGGACCAATGGTAACTTTTGGTACTTGGCACAGGCCGCGTTGATTCTACGAATGGAATATGCAAAATTTCAGCTTATAAAAGTCCGGCATGAGGACGTCGCTGCAAAAATATCCATGATTTCAATAGCTCTTGGGATCGAGCTGCCCCCCTCCCTCCCTATAATAGAATTTGTTCGTCACCGTATATCAGCGTCATGACCTCGACGTCGCGCTATCCAGCAGCATATTACAGACACTTGCGAATTGAAATCGCGATTATTTTACCTGCACACAGAAATAATTTTGTTTTATTACTAGTCGGGGGATGACGCAGGTTTATGTCCTTAATCAGAGAACAGATACAAACATGTGAGTTCATACGCCCCGTCCAATGTCCATCCGACAACGTTTCTGAAAAGATTAAACTACCTGAACGCCATCGAAAAATAATTCGAGGAACGTTGGGTCCGTGACTGTTCAGAGAGCTAAACAGCACTGTACCCTGTGTTGATCCGACAAGTAGGCCTAATTAAAACGGCAGTGTATACCTGCCACCTCGAGCTCACTCCTCCGAGACTTCCTTCTCCCCTATAAATACCTCCTTGTTCGTTGCCCCAAAGAGCAAGCGAGCGAGCAAGATAACTGTAAGCTAGCTAGTTCATCTTTCTTCTCCCAAGTAGGAGGAAGAACTCGATCGCGTGAGCTCACGCACGGTCGCAGCTCGTCAGAAATGGCCACCAACTCGAGAACAAACTCCAGAGCCAACTTCTCCAACGAGATCCATGACCTCGCCACCATGCAGAACTCCGGCGTGCCCAACACGTACTACAGCGACAGATCGCTGGCGGACATCTTCCCTCCTCACCTCCTCAAGAAGGTGAGGAGATCATGATTTTTTTTTCCTCTAGTTTTTTGGTTTCGTTGATATGCATGGCTAGCTGAGCTTGGACTAATGCATGGTGCCATGGCGGAACAGGTGGTGTCGGAGGTGGTGTCCACTTTCCTGCTGGTGTTCGTGACGTGCGGGGCGTCGGCCATCAGCGGCAGCGACCTGACGCGCATATCGCAGCTGGGGCAGTCGGTCGCCGGCGGGCTCATCGTGACGGTGATGATCTACGCCGTCGGCCACATCTCCGGCGCGCACATGAACCCGGCCGTCACGCTCGCGTTCGCCGTGTTCAGACATTTCCCTTGGATCCAGGTACGCAGCCGTGCAGCCGGAAACAGCAACACTACGTACAGTACTTCTTGCATTTCACTCTTTGCAATTTGACACTTGGCACAGTAGCACACGTCGCAACACCAAAGTACATGACACAATAATTCTTCAGCTTGTTCTACCATTTTATAAGTAGACAAATCAAATCATTGGTTCTGTTCACGGCTAATACATGGATTTAGTTTAGTTGCGCATACTTGTCAGATGTTGTCATGGGGCCAAATTATTCATTTTCTTTAAGCATATACAGGCGCCAAATTCAGCAGTTTATTTAGCTTGTAGGCTTGGCTAAATGATAAGTCAAAGGAACACGGGCTATATGCATGTAGCTTGTCGTCCGGGCCAACCAATGGGGCATCTTCCATATTCATAAGCCAAAACGATGCGCACGAGGAATTAAGAATTAAGAATTTTGAAGCAGCGACCTGTAGTGTTCTCCTCCGGTCACTTTCCTATGCCAATTTGCTCGCGTAGCTGAGCCTTTTTTGTTTTTAATTTTGTAGAGGTAAGCAAAGCATTATTAGCAACACGAGTCGTTCTGGTAGTTTTGTAGAGGCAAGCAAAGCATTATTAGCAACACGGGTAGCAAGCTTAAACAGAGTAGAAGGTAAAGGTGAAGCAGGAAGCTCGCGCCAAAAACAGAGTATTTTTTGAGCGCCAAAAGATCAAGCGACTTAGACCGGGACACGCTAATTACTGTGACAGTTGAGTTAGTGGCCACGAAGCAGATGCATCATCGCCACCCACAGGCCATGCACACCACCGCACCAACCGACCACTTTGCATCCGCGTTCCTTTCGAGGCGCAAATCTTTTAGAGTTCTCGTGGCCGCGACAAGTGTTCCCGGCCTATTGCCGCTCGTCGCAAAATTCTGCACGAGGACAAGTGTCTCGGCTCGCCGGCTCGGTCTGTGGCGCGGCGAGGTTAAGCTCGGCTCAGGGCCACGCGTGCGGCAGAGAGCGCGGCGAGGCATGTGCACATATATATTCGGCTGGGATCTGGCGAAAAGTGCAGCGCGGCCGGCCGGCCTTTGAGTTGGCGCGCATGCGGTCGGAACCCTATTCCGGCAGCTGGTGTGCCATATGCACCGGGTACGACGGCCGGTGAGGCTGACCCGAACCGATTCGATGTGCCGCCGAGACCGGTGTCGCTGCAGCGACGAGAGGTGGCGGAGGCACAAGTCGTACTCCCGCATCACGTGAACTGCTTCTTGCGGCTCTAGATAGGAGGACTGACACGCTGGTCGTCAAAGAAAACAGAATAAAATATCTGATTAATTATTCTACTATCTATGTAACTTTGTGGTCGATGCTGATGCGCGCGCGTATATACATGCAGGTCCCGTTCTACTGGGCGGCGCAGTTCACGGGCGCCATCTGCGCGTCGTTCGTGCTCAAGGCGGTGCTGCACCCCATCACGGTGATCGGCACCACCACGCCGACGGGGCCGCACTGGCACGCCCTCGTCATCGAGGTCATCGTCACCTTCAACATGATGTTCGTCACCCTCGCCGTCGCAACGGACACCAGAGCGGTACGTAATTCATCAGCAAACCATATACTGAACAAACCCACAGCTTTTCCGGCCGCTTAATTTCGCGGTGAAAACGTCCATCTCATCTGACCGCTGTTTTTTTGCTGTGGATTGTGGATGCAGGTGGGAGAGTTGGCCGGGTTGGCGGTGGGGTCCGCGGTTTGCATTACGTCCATCTTCGCAGGGTAAACTAATATACATACGCGCGCGCTTAGCTAGAAATTGACAACACATTCGCACACAGGCTTATTCAACTCGACTTAGATTGCTACGTTTGGTTTAATCAACAACAACTTGCCTTTCGGCAAACAAAACAAACGCCAAACATGATTAAGAGGATAATGAATTTTAATGCAACATCATGAGAATTACCAGTACGCCAGCCTTGACCAGGTTCGCTAATCTAATAATCTGATATGACCGTGTCCTGAACGAAATGGATGAACCAAAACTCATAGTAAACAGTAGTAGAATGGAAAGGGATGAACTGAACTGAGACGCGAGGGAAACCGATCGAGTGGTGGTTGCAGGGCGGTGTCAGGCGGATCGATGAACCCGGCGAGGACGCTGGGGCCGGCGCTGGCGAGCAACCGCTTCACCGGGCTCTGGATCTACTTCCTGGGCCCCGTCATGGGCACGCTCTCCGGGGCCTGGACCTACACCTACATCCGCTTCGAGGACGCCCCATCATCCCACAAGGACGCGTCGCCGCAGAAGCTCTCCTCCTTCAAGCTCCGCCGCCTGCAGAGCCAGTCCGTCGCGGCCGATGAGGACGAGTTCGAGCAGATCCAAGTGTGATCACGTCCCCCACATTTGGATAGTGCAAACGTGCTATTCCTGCAATTCCATCGATGTATCAGCTATATATACTAGGTGTACATGTGGTGTCGCTTCTTCTTCTTCTTGCGCCGATTGACGATCGGTGCACGCACGCACGCACGCATGCCGCGGCAGATGGCTCGCTCTGATAATGTGCCAAAGAGCTGGAGCTTAGTTTATTTTTGGGACGAAATGCGTGCGTGTGTGCAACCAGTCTTACGTATGTGCCAACTGTATCTCCCCGTCAGTTCCTGTTCCAATGTTGCTGGTTCTTATATAAACAGCTGCGCCTTCCAGCGAGTGCCAGATATTGATAATTTCTTGCATTTGATGGATGCTTTGGGATTTTAATTGATTATTCGGAATTGGGTCTATTGTGAGAAATGGATGAGATGAACCATGTGTTATTTTACTACTTCACGTACGGTGGTCCTCAGGTGTAGCTTTCTCTCACAGACAATGATTCGCTTAAAACCGGCACCAGTTGAACAGTTGGTGTTATCTCTTGTTCTTATCTAATCTAGACGGCTTAAAAGTACATGCTTATTCCTATATACTACCATATCCGTAATAGACGGAAGAAGCATATACCCTTGGCCTTGGGCTTTATATGTCACCTTTTGTCATTTTCTTTTTGGCGTTATATTGATACTTTTGCGCGAGTTTTTTTTTCCCCCGTTCACAAGGGACTAGCTAGCTAGCTCGTTGGGTGATGATTTGATTATCCAGCCGTCACTGTCCTTGCATGATAACTAAAGGATGTAAACCTTGCTTGGAAAGGCGAATCACTAGCTTTCTCCCAAAAATAAAAAGATGAAAAAAAGGGATTTGGAATCAGCAATAAGCGGCTTAGATTATGCCATCTGTGTAGCCGGATGATATTTGCAATGTCACGCTGCATCATCATTACCTCTTTCTAACAAGTTAGAGGCTCACAATTTCATGGGTGGGCTCTACATCTTTTCTTGAGAGAGCATCACACAATCATGCATGCTGATGTAACCATTGCAACAAGCACAAGAAACGGTGTATGTGTGTTCCTTAGCTTACATATATACAAAAATCTCCACGCATTTAGCAAGTGATTAATTAGTTCACCACAAGCGTCTTTCATTCATACCCCTGTTTGAGAATGTAGACATAATAAAGAAGTTTTAGTCACTTTCAAAATCTCAGTACAGTAGTCGCAGACACAACCTACGTGTAGGAGCTTGCACGATGCACGGTTCAGTAGTGTATGAACACTGTTCGGATCCGAGGCAAAGATGACCACACCGGCAAACGAGGCAACAAGCAAGCGTTCCTTTCACACATTCCAAAATGCATGGTCCGCACAGTCGCACCCACTTCAGACAAGAATACAATCACGCCCCCAACCACCCGAGCATGTCACGTAATCCCCACGAGCGTGTTCCCTTTCATGGCCTCACAGCGCAGAATGCAGAGGCCAATCTGAGGTCTCTACGGGTCGTTGTTATATGTTCGCCTGGGCCATGACAGGGTCCCAAAGCATCTCAACTTAGTCGCTGAATGGCTGCCCTGCTGTTCAAGCGGCTGCCGTGGATGGCCTCCCGGCCGGCCATCAGCCTAGCTTTGTGGCCATTAGTTAACGGATTTTGCAGCCTCGCATCCGCCGGCCATCTGTCCGTCCGTCGCCGTCGGCACTGAATTCATGCCACTGTTGTTTGAGAGAATGGAACATGCATCATGAAGAATCTAGACATTATTTGATTGGTTAATTACCACACGTTTTGCCCGATCGATATGATGAGAGACGGTTTACGTACTAATTGCGTGCGACTACTGCCTTGATTTGTTCTGAGCTACTAGTACCATGGAGTACGAGGAAGACCCCCCAGATGGATCGGTTACCCTCTGAGCCGTACCTGATCGTACGCAGAACCACTAGTTACCCTGAAACGACCACAAGTTAGTTAGCACGGCTCCTGAAGCTTCTGCGTGCGCAGCTGGCAGCATTGCCATGTCTGTCCATTCATCGATACATGTCACGAAACCTCGATCTCACGTCAATAATCCACCGCGCGAACCGTCGATATCGAGTCCGGACGTGTAAAGCACGCACGCTTAGCTTCTCTACATGTGTGTTCACCCTGACCAGGTCTAGTCCCGGTGTACTTACTTTCAACCGGCCGCCGCCCCAGAGCTTTACCGTACCTTCCATCACCGCGAGAGATCATTGGCCACCCGGCGGCACCTCACCGGCGCCGACATCTGACAGCCCGGCCATCCTCGCCACTACGCCGCCGAAAGACGCCCGCCGGCGAACCCCGGTCGCCGTCACCTCCCCTCGAAAACCCACGCGGAAACCTGAAGCGTCACACGACAAACTCGCCCGCGCCGCCGAGGCGAAATCTCCGTCTCCCAGCCGAGCGCGCGCGGCCGGCCGGCGAGGACGCGACGCGTACGACGACCCGCGCACTAGCTCACCCAGTGCGCGTCCCCGTCACAGGCGCGCGCGTGTGGTGACCGAGTTAAACTTGTGCTCCCCTCCCCTCATAGCACCGCCGCTTTCCGGTCGAGGTAACGAGCAGTATGCGCCAGATGATTGATCTGCAGGAGCCTTTCGATCGCTCGGGCGAAGATCTTTTCGGTCCATCGTCGTCACCAGCTTTTTGACGCATCTCTGGCTGGAGAAAGAAGAGCGCGTGGCTGCTGTGCGCGATCACCATGGCGCACTAGTGGCTAATCCGACACTGCCGCCGATCGATGCGCTCCAGTACACGCACAGCTCGGCCGCTCCCGCGTCCCGTCCGTTTGGGTGTAATAATGCTTGTTTACACCGGCACGTATCCAGCGTTGCTTTAGCGCATGCCATAAACTCGAAAATAATTGAGGCCTTATGCTGGTCGATTGGAGCTGGAGGACGATCAGTGGCCACTTTGGATCCGGTTGTATCCTAGAGAGTATTATATATACTATATAATCTAGTCCTTTTTCTGAAAGATCATTACTAATCTAATCTTCAGTTTTTTCTTTTTTTAAAAAAGCAGGGGACGCAGTGGCACTGGCACACCAGCAACGCGCCTACACGGTATCTGTTGCTTTATTTACCACTCCGAATGGCGAGGTGCAGTGTAAAGAGTAAAGAGGATTCAGACATCAAACCTTGAACGTTTTGAAGAGACTGATGAGTCTGCATGCCATGAACGTGCGGCTTGTCCTTTTGTTTATGAAAAAGAATGGATAAACCAGATAAATTACTCCACCTGGCACCTGGTACTACATTCAAAGTGCAGCAGGTATTCGTCATTCCTGAACGCAAAATCTGCTTTTGCATCTGCCACCTTAACCATCTGAAAGACTGAACCAGGCAACCCCACCATTTGCTTGATCAGCTGTCGATGCTCGATGTTGCTCAGTAGTATCGATCCTGCACCCTTTTTCGGCAGTTAATTATTGCTATCCTGATCGATGGAGGGGCCATTCGTTCTGGATGGTCATATCTGGTGATTTCTAGATGCTCTTCAGTGTCGTGTACCAGCATTATGGTGAGCGCAATGGAGATTTGACAGATGAAACATTACTGCGAGCTCAAGTAAAAGTGCATTCATATCCTATGTTGCGACAAACTTATCATGTGATAAAAAGGGATGGGATTAGATTCAGATGATCATGTCACCTTTTTGTGTTGGAAATAAAATAGTAGCATTAGCTAGTGAATGGCATTATCCGTCTTTTGGGTTCCAAAAGCTCTCAGATACATACAAGAATGCAGACACTTTTTTTTTCAACTTTTTTTACAGTGAGGGATCAGGGCAGGTGCAGCCTTGATATTTGTTCAAGTTTTTTTTTTTTTTGAACCTGATATTTGTTCAAGTTAGTAAAGCTAGCCCCCTCCTTTGTTTTTTGGGAGTGAGAGGGGATCTAAAATCTTCATAGGCAAGCTCAGAATGATCTAGGTACACTCGAATGACAGCCCAGGATGGCGCTGACTGGGGCGGCCCATGAAGCCTGTCGTCCTTGAGCAGCAGCTCCGTCTACGAGTCTTTCTTCTGAAAAAATAGCACAGCCCAGAACCAAACTTTAATCCCGCGTAATACTGTACTAGTACTGAGTTTAATGGACTAGAGAAGCTAGCTCTCTCCAATGTCTGGACTCTGGCGTGCTGTGTTCTGACCAAGCGGAGTCGAGCAACACGGAAGTTTGACTGCATGAAATCTAGTAAAACGTACAGCACCTAGAAGTACTGCAAGAGTGTACATGGCTCGTAGAAATGTGAATCAGGGCCTTTTCAGGAACACTTGCTTTATTTACAAGTAATGCATGAAGTCACAGTCGCAGCGTCCCAGTGCACCGTACATGCATGTTCAACACAGTGAGGCTGTCACGCTATCTTTGTGTCATTCCGTGTTCAGTGTCCCTGTTCGCTTGCCCTGCTCGCCTCGTTCCTAGCCGACGCGAATTGGTCCGCGGCCTCCGTGTTTCCATGGCGCTGTTCTTGGTAACAAGTGTGGAGTGCACACTACTCATCGTCGTCTTTGGTTTTCCCCAGTTTGGGAATCCGGAGAGGTAGTGTAGCGTGACTTCGTGTGCAGGTGTACTAATTCTGGTTTAAGCCTTGGTGCACAGTCAAAGATCCATGGGAACAAGCGACGAAATCGGAAAACACCGGCTGGATTCACCAAGCCGAAAGCCGATACAAGCATAGCCACGGTTCTAACTAGGGCTGGATGTCGAGCGAGCCGCGGCTTGCCTTGGCTTGGTCTAGCTTGTTTGTCTAACGAGCCAGCTTAGCTTGGCTTGTTATTGAAGCGAGCTGAAAACCTAGCTTGGCTTGGCTCATTAAGCTTGCGAGCTAGCTTGTTGGCTCAACGAGCTAGGCATTGTAGATGACCAGCGTAAAATTATAGATGTTATGTCTAAATTCTTGTGTGTTAAGATCCAAATAATCATAGTTATGTTAAAAATAGAAATTAACATCACACCTTGGTATATATGACTTTCATAAAATAGTCTTAAGAACTAAGATTATTGAAAAATAAGACTCAAAACTAGATCTTTCTCAGCTCATTTGGCTCACGAGCAGCTCACGAGCTGGCTCGAGCTAGCTTGTTAACAAGACGAGCTAAATCTTTAGCTTGGCTTGTTAACATTTGCCCTCGAGCCGAGCCGAGCCGAGCCAGCTTGCAAGCTCCGAGCTTTTCGTCCAGCCCTAGTTCTAACACTCGACCCGTCCTCAAGACTCCACCTGCGAGTTGTTAGTTTTTCAGTAAGTGCAGTGTGCAGTGTTATGTACTAAGTGGAATATATTCAGCGTACAAATGCATTAATTAGGAAGCCTGAAACGCTACCTGCATTCTGCTCTACAAAACACCGAGTTTCTGGTCGACCAGCACTAAAATTCAACATGTGCTTAACCTTAATATGCACCAAATGATGTAGTATTAGCTGTTTTGAACTGCTTCTGGTGTCGAGGTTTTCCTGAAACTCTATATTTACTGGGACCCAGGAGCCACTGTCCCATGCCACACGTGCACGGGCACAATGCCGATGTGCCAGGCACGGCGCACCATGCGGTTAGCAGCTAGCGTGTGTACACGCACAAACACGGCTTAAGCACATCGATTAGCCGCGCGAAAAGTACAAAGGGATTAAATTGGGAGTCCGCACCCTGGAAACATGGGATCCTGGATGCTACTAACAAACTTATTACTCCACGCATGCCAAGGGCGCATGAGAAGAAGAAAACTTGAAATGGAAGGGTTTGACTCACCCGATCGAGTAGGGGTAGCAGAGGCCGCACGAGTGGGTGTGGCACAGCCCGATCGAGGTCAAGCAAGCAAGAGACAAAGCACATCCTGATCGACATACCTTTCGAGGACGGACGAAGGGCCACCCGTCAGTCAGCCAGCATTCTGTTTAGTTTCAGGCTTCTTGGTTTCAGGCAGCATGATTTATGAGCTGAAGAGATTGACTTTGCAAAATCACGCCACTGAAACAATGTAGAACAGGATCATTAGTGTAAAACACAATCTGAAAGTATCTGGTAGCAGCAGTTACTAGTAACAAGAGCGACCGCTCATGGATAAAGAAACATTGGTAGTACATGGAGTATAAACTCTCGTTAGAAAATAGCGTCGGTTACCTTGAACCGACCACTAGCCTAGTATTTGATCAGAGATTTGACCCTAGAACCCTCTATAAACCCCTATTAGTGACTCATTCCTTTCATTTAATCCTAGGCTTCTTACACTGTTGGGTGCTTGGAGGACAGGGTTTGGAAAACATGGCCCATGGGATTTTGGGTTGCATATTTTTTCCTCACCTTTTTTTTTCCTGGTTGCAAGAGAGGAATGAGAAGGTAGCACATGGATCCATGCAGGATTTTCGCATCAATGTCTGTAGAAGTTATGTTGATGAGCCCAATGCAGCACCAGATGCACGAATGGGCAAATCTGAAACTTTGATTAAAGAATGATGGAATGTGACTATGATGGTGGCCTAGTGATCAGTGAGGTATCTTGGATTCTCTCACACATTTCTTGGTAATCTAGTCCGCTTGTTTCATCTCCAGCACCACCAAGCCTGTAAATTAATCTAATGTCAGAAGATTTTGCTTAATTAAGAAGAGCACAAAATTTACGGATAGATAATAAACCAAACATATAAAGCTTGCCAAGTAAAATAAATCCTCGCTCAAGTATTGGCTGCCAGTCAAGAATGGTGTGCATCCTAGTTCAGACGATTGGTTGGTAATCCATCATGGACTAGGACCCCTATCATGGACAGATAAAACCACAACTTTCAGAGTAGCGACAACCAAATGGATACAAAAGTATCCCTAAACGACAAATATAGTTAATAGGTCAGATTTCCAACCCCGCGTTGGCAGCATACTGCATGGCAAAGATTGAGAAATGACAGCCTAGAGATGAGCATCATCTTAAGTTCTTAGCACCCTCCTTACAGTGCATACAAACCCTTTGGCCGTATTACCTTGTCAGCAGCAAGTATATCGCTATCTACGGATTAAAATAATGATTGAGGATTGAGGTTAGATTTCACACAAGGTTGACTAAGCATAAGCTTACAAAAGCCAGAGACATTAGCATCCTTCCACAGAAGAAATGTTGTTATTTTGGTCAGGCATGACTCCGCAATTGAGCTTCCTCAGGGAACAGAAATTGCAGACTTCCCTCAAGTTAGGTCAGAATGTCAATTGCTGCAATTTATAAATCGATGCCACATAAGCTTTTCTACAAGTAGTTTCAGGGCATGACATTTTTTTCTCCCTATCTAATTATTCTTTGGAAAAAGAAATAGATTTCATGCGATGTCACAGAATATTAAATATGCCGATATATAATAGATATATGAGGAAGAAATATTAACCAATTTAAGAGCGTAAAATGAAGAAGAAATATGCACAATTTTCTGTGATGTTTTCAGAAGCATTCTATTTCTTCTGCACAGGTGAGAGGGGAATGCATATGAATAAGGGAAAGGTGTGATTTGTGAAGCTAAAAGAATTTTTAGATAGGAGAGGATGAAAGGTACATGTAAATACTAATGTAAAATATAGAAGATGTCAGAGGGAATTAGGCTCTCGTTCTTCCAGAATAATACTGTGTATACCTGGAATTTGCATGTCTAGTAATGTCTTGGGAATTGTTCCTAATATCTAACTCATAAAAATTCAACAGAGCACAACAAAATATCATTAAGGTAGCCATCTAGAGGAGGCTTAATTCTAAGCAACAAGACATACATTAGATGCAGAGTACCGGACAGTCAATTAGTTAATGAATTAGGTTAATATTAAATCAAAAGATTGCTAATCCCAAACATTCTGCAGAATTTGGACACCTCATTGAGATCCTCATCATGGAGGGGGTAGAGACTAACAATACCCTACGTGAGTTCAACAATAGGTGAAGGTCTTTAAATTCTTCTATAAGAGTTGTTCCTCAGAGCACGCAAGGTTGTGAAAGGTTAGCCAAGTAGAGGAAGGGAAACCCTACCAAGCGAGCAACTGAAAGAGCTAAGACTGCATATCTGCAACTTAAGCTTATGCTTCTTTTTTCTCTTTCGGTAACTACATGCCACAGTTCTCCCAGAGCGTTTGAGCTTTGTTGCAAATTTTTGCCATTGTTGATAAGAAAGCAGGCAGTGCTTAGAGCTACCTTGTCTCCTATCTGCTGATCTTAGTGGAAGAAAGAGTTCTTTTTTACCTCCAGTAATCAGTAGAAGCCCAAATCTTTTAGCTAGTGCGAATTGTGAAGCTTACCATTTAACCACTAGGGTTTGTAGCTGGTAACTTCTTGTAACCAGAATTAGGTGAGAGCTACTTGAGCAACGCAATATCCAGTCAGTTGTTTGTTTTCCTGTGGTTAACATATGGATGAGATCAGAAGTGATGATATGGAGAAGCAAGATGAAGTTATGTTACCTGGCTTCAGGTTTCATCCAACAGATGAAGAACTCGTCAGGTTCTACCTTAGAAGGAAAATCCAGCAGAAGTCTCTCCCCATTGAGCTCATCAGACAGCTGGATATCTACAAGTATGATCCATGGGATCTCCCAAGTAAGCTTCTGCGCAACTCTTTCCCTTGTTAACCACCTTTTGAACCCCTGCATGAGCCATTAAATAGCTAAGAAACATTTTTGTTCTAGGATAAAGATATTCACCACATGACGCTCCATTTGACCATTTCTGTACTAGTGCCGTACACTCATACAGTCTTTTTCTTCTTGCTGATACTATGCATCTCAGCATAATCTTCAAATACTTTTACATGCATCTGTTAGTTGTCTGTCTCTTTTTGAGTTTTTGTTCAGAAATGAGTAAAAGATGCTATATAGTTGTTTTCCCTACTTGGAACACGCACTGTACAATATTCATGGTTATGAGGCCGAACTGGTCCTGGGGTTAAACCTCACAAAAGACAGGTAGTATGGTTTACAAGCATATTATAGTGAAAAGTTTACTCTCCAGGTATATTATCAAGTTTAGTGTAGATGACAAAGAATTATGCACGTATATAAGTTATATATGCACGTATGAATGCATAATACATGTGCTTTTAGGTCTCAGTGATCAACCGTAAGTTAACTGGATCTTTAGTTCAATATGGTATTGTGAAAAGAGACAGCATGACATTACATACAGTTTTTATTAAATCTTTCTTTTTTATGTATAAAGAACTAGCAAGTACTGGAGAAAAGGAATGGTATTTCTACTGTCCAAGGGATAGGAAATACCGGAACAGCACAAGGCCAAACAGGGTAACTGGAGCAGGCTTCTGGAAGGCCACTGGAACCGACAGGCCAATCTACTCTTCCGATGGGAGCAAGTGCATAGGCTTGAAGAAGTCTCTTGTCTTTTACAAGGGAAGAGCAGCCAAAGGTGTCAAAACTGACTGGATGATGCATGAATTTCGTCTGCCTTCGCTCACCGACCCATCATTGCCGCAGAAGAAGCCACTTGAGAAGAACATTCCACCAAATGTAAGCAACTTGAATGCTGCAATATTTAAGGAAAAGTAGGACTTCAACATTTTCAACACGTTAGAAAGATATAAGCTTAGCTTACGTGGTATGCCCTCTATAGAAATTCAAAACATCACTGAACAATACATATCCTGCACAGACTGGACTAAGAAAACTTGCAGTGTGAACTGCTAAAGGTCTAGCGTCTATGGCACTGACAGTAAAAACACAGCATATTTAAGTACAATTCTGCAGGTTATTTGCATTTTTTACCATTTTATAGTCTTAATAGAATATATATTACGTTTCATATGAATGCCACTAACGCCACATCTATTTTGCTTAATCTACAGGATTCCTGGGCAATCTGCAGGATTTTCAAGAAAACCAATTCAACAGCGCAGAGAGCGATATCACACTCTTGGGTCTCTCCTCCCTTATCCAGCACAAATGAAACCTACATTCCTCCTTCCTCTCAGGCAATGCAGAGAAGTCGGCACAGTTCAGACAACACATCATCTACGATGACTGACATTGTCTCCCCCACCATCCAGTTCACTGGCAGCAGTTACTTGTCTTCAATAATTTCATCCTCTTCCCGCAGCCCTCTGAGTATTATTGACAGCAGCAGCAGGCCAGCTGCATCCATTGTGCTTCCCCCGTCAGGTGCAGAGCATCGGAATATGAGTGTCCTCTCAGCAATCCCGCTAGATCTTCCTGCAGGGATGGACATCGCATCAATGGTACTCAATGCAACCCCCTCTTCGCTCCAGAACATCGGCAGGATCCCCACGAACATCGAGTTTGGCCAGCCACAGCACTGCAACAGCAACAGCAGCTTGATCAATAGATGCACTGTTGATTTGCCTGATGTTGGCAGCAGTGTCAACGGCGCTCAACGCTCGATAAACTTCCCCTTCAACATGCAAGGAGCGCTGCCAGATGACTGGAGGATGAGCTTGCCCTGGGACTCTCTCCCTTGCACTACTGAGGTCTCAACAATTTACCAGCCTACCAAGTGCTATACTTAGTTTGTACTTCCGTACTAATTTAGGTTTGGTTTTAGAGTGCAGCAGATAGTAGTGGCTACCTTCATCTGCTAGTATCGCTGTTAGCGTGAAGAAGTATTAGAATTTCATTGTGTTAACAGTGAAGCTAGCAGAGTTATTAGGATGCCTTTATGTGATTTAGTACCTTTTGTGCAATGTAGGAGCAGTTGCGATCTTAACACTGCATGTATAACTCTGTAAGACTGCAAGATAACTTAGCATCAGTTTCTGTCCATAGTTCCATGCTCTGGCAATGTGTGCAATGGAGTAACCCCTTGATCCTCACCAATTCTTTTATTTTCTCCTGGCTTCATAACATGATGAAATGTTAGTGCACGTTGATTCACAGAAAAACTCAATGATGAACAAATCAAACCCCTGAAGACTTGGATCGCAGAACACAGCAATGCTTGCTTACCGTGTACTAATCGGGAGGTTAGCGGGTAGGACATAGAGCCGTAGAATCTGACTTGTCGGTTGTCTTATAAGGCATCCCATTGCGCGGCCTGGCGAATCCCGCCCGCGATCTATGCACTGTGACGGCGAGGCCAGTCTTGGCTGCCGCAGTGGCAAGCGAAGCAGTTCCTTTGGTGCATTTTGCCGAACGGATGACGCGCAAGCCCCCGGGCCTTGTACAAATCAAACCAACAGCAGAGCTGTAGTTCGCAAGAGCCGGCCACAGCGCGTCGCCGAGGCTGGTTTGAAGCGATGCCAACTGAGCAAATTGAGTTTTAGGCGGCGGATTGGATATGATCGAACTCGAAGAGCGAAGCTGCCGGCGCCGCCGCGCTGGACATGTGCAGGAAAACTGGGAAGGCGTTTGAGGCTTTGTTTCAGGGCCGCTTTGAAAAGGGCTTAGGGGCCGGTGGAGTCAAATTAATGGGCTGGAGACTGGTGACTTGAAACAGTCCAAATTAGGCCCGGTCCAAAAGAAGCCCAGGCCTCGCGTGGTCAACGGGGAAGCTGTTGTTCACTCGCACGGACACACGGTGTTGCCTGTTGCCATGCGCATGTTAGGCCATCCTCAACACAACCAGCAAATGCGACCAAACCAGAAACGCAGTTCCTTATTGTCACTGTAGTATAGTACAGTAGTGTTTATAGTCCACCACAACTTGTTAATGCACTTTGGCCGCCATAATCATGTCAACGCCACCTAAACCACGCACACTGACAGTAGGCCCGGCCAGAGAGTGTCAGCGCCAACTAGTGCCGCTCACCACTTCATCAAGTGCTACCCAGCCAGACACACCGAACAAAATCCACTCCGGAGGTCCAAATCCAATCGGCGATCGCACCACTAAACCAAATCCCCCACATGTCAGTGAAACGGTCCCCCTCTCACATGAAAACCAAACCCAGTCGACGACGCTGGGAACATGCGCGCCCATTTTCGTCGTCCCTGCCCTCGGACTCGCACGATGGCCGGCGGCCGATCGAATTCGAGGCGTCGCGCGGTGCTCGCGGCAGTGATCACGCTGATCCTCCTCGCCTCCGTCTCGTTCCTCCTGTCCGCCACGGCCACCAACTCGACCACTGCCGCCGTGAACTCCCCGGCCTCCCGCCTGGCCGTCGTCCAGCGCCACGCCGAGGACCACGCGGCCGTCCTGGCTGCGTACGCGGCCCACGCGCGCCGCCTCAGCGCGGCTTCCGCGTCCCAGACGGACGCCTTCATCGCCATCTCCGCGCGGCTCTCCTCCATGGCCTCCCGCATCTCGCTCTCCACCGTGGGGCTCCTGGAGAAGGAGACCCGCGCGCAGGTGAAGCGCGCGCGCGCGCTCGCGGGGCCCGCCAAGGAGGCGTTCGACACGCAGTCCAAGATCCAGAAGCTCTCCGACACGGTCTTCGCCGTGGGGCAGCAGCTCCTCCGCGCGCGGCGCGCGGGCGTGCTCAACGCGCGCATCGCCGCGGGGTCGACGCCCAAGTCGCTGCACTGCCTCGCCATGCGCCTCCTCGAGGCCCGCCTCGCCAACGCCTCCGCCGTCCCCGACGACCCGCCCGCGCCGCCGGCGGAGTTCGCCGACCCGTCGCTCTACCACTACGCCATCTTCTCCGACAACGTGCTCGCCGTGTCCGTCGTGGTGGCCTCCGCGGCGCGCGCGGCTGCCGAGCCCGCGCGCCACGTCTTCCACGTGGTCACCGCGCCCATGTACCTCCCGGCCTTCCGCGTCTGGTTCGCGCGACGCCCGCCGCCGCTCGGCGCGCACGTGCAGCTCCTCGCCACCTCCGACTTCCCGTTCCTCAACGCCTCCTCGTCCCCGGTGCTCGCACAGATCGAGGCCGGGAACAGGGACGTGTCGATGCTGGACTACCTCCGGTTCTACCTGCCCGACATGTTCCCGGCGCTGCGGAGGGTGGTGCTCCTGGAGGACGACGTGGTGGTGCAGAGGGACCTGGCGGGGCTGTGGCGCGTCGACATGGGCGCCAACGTCAACGCCGCGCTGCACACGTGCTTCGGTGGGTTCCGGCGCTACGGCAAGTACCTCAACTTCTCGGACCCCTTCGTGCAGGAACAGTTCAGCCACCGCGCGTGCGCGTGGTCCTACGGCGTCAACGTGTTCGACCTCCAGGCGTGGCGACGGGAGCGATGCACCGAGCAGTTCCACAGGTTCATGGAAATGGTAATTAAGCTTGCCTCTGCCATCGACCCAGATGAAATGATCAAATTTTCTCGCGTTCTGAACAGAGGTCTAATGCGGTTTGCTGTTTTTTTTTCCCTGCAAGAATGAGAACGGGACGCTCTGGGACCGGACGTCTGTTCTTCCAGCTGGGCTCATGACATTCTACGGCAAAACGAAGCCGCTGGACAAGTCGTGGCACGTGATGGGGCTCGGGTACAACCCGCACATCAGGCCGGAGGACATCCGTGAGGCTGCTGTGATTCACTTCAACGGCAACATGAAGCCGTGGCTCGACGTCGCCTTCAACCAGTACAAGCACCTCTGGACCAAGTACGTCGACACCGAGATGGAGTTCCTGACGCTCTGCAACTTTGGCCTCTGAAAGCCTGACGGGGTCACTTCGAAACGACATTCTGCCTCTGAAGAATGAGTGCGACGATGACCTGCTTGCTGCTCGTTTTGCCTGCTGAGCCAAGCCGGCCAGCACGAGTATATATATTCTCTGATTTATAATAGTATGTAGTATCTCTACTGCGAGACTAAGGTTGTGTGTAGCGTAGTGTTTGCAACTTGCTGTTAGCCTGCCACGCAGCATCTTGCACGCATATGTCACAACCTTCGTCCTATTTTTGAAGGAACTACCGTAACAAACAAAAGGTTTGCTACTACGTACGTTATGATTACATGAGAAGGAAAAATTAAAAATGCAATCTAAAGAGAAAATTCCTAACACCAAACTATCATGAGAGCACAGTCAACATGTTGACTACATCTATTCGATCATAAAGTCAGGTCCTCAGTGCAACAAACAACAACGAAAGAGTTGGATTCATTCTCATGTCTGATTTTTTTTTTTTTTGTGCATTCATGCATTTCCAAATGTTTTAGAGAGTTGTTGTCGGAACTTCGTGACTGTGACTATGGGTTAGTGAGAGTTTGATTTTAGATGTCGTCCATCTGAATGTTGATCGGATTTTTGTTCTCTCGCGACAAATCTAATGAAGAAGGTGACGGTGGGTTCGACAACGAGCTCGATGGCATCAAGTTCATCGTGTTTGCGTGTGGTAAGTTATTAGCAATCTACATCTCTTTTGCGAAAGGGATAGGTTTCAGTTTCCCCTGTCGACGACGAGAATGAAGGTGGTGGACGGTAAAATGGCCGTGTTCGTTCATATAGAAGTTCTCGTCCGTGGTATATTCATTTGGGATGATGATTCTATATCGTGAAATTTGTGACTCTTCAAGGTTTCTTATCTCCTATTAATGAAGTTTGAGTTGTATGGGTTGTTTTTGTGATTAAAGGATGTAACATGCTTTAATATTAATGAAATTTCATTTTGCAAAAAAAGAAAGAGATTCAGTCGAGGGGGGGGGGGGGGGGGGCATAACCCCTTTATTTTAGTCTACAGTCCAAGATGAAATCTTGTTTCGCAACTTAGATCATACAGAAACTTTTGCCGCTGTCATACGACAAGCATCACAAGATGTCTGGCTGCTAGTTTATGCCGACCGTCATTTTTGTGATGGCAGGCTACGGATACCTATCCAACTCAAGAATGGCACGTATGACGGGAGAGGAGAGAAATTATCAGACCGGGTTTGACTTTGTTTTTTCTTTGAAATGTTTACTTTGTTGTTAAATCTGATTGTGGACTACTCTATTATCTTTACTACCCTTAAAAACGTGACTTGGTGGTGTCCGGTCCGTCGTCGTCGCTCCTCTCCCGAAGCCGTGCGCCGACATGTGGGCCACTTCAGCACAGCAAACCGCCCCTCTCCACGTAGCCCTCAAGGAAAGAAAAAAAAAAGAACGAGCGGAGCCACCTCGCCCGCGACTCGTCTCCCCGCCCCGCCGCCGCCTCCCCGCCCCGCCGCTCTGCGTCTGCCTCCTGCCCCGCTGCCGCCTCCCCGCCCCGACGCCCGTGTCCGCATCACCGCCACGCCAGGCGCGCATCCAGGTGGCCGCCGAGAAGGACGCGACGGCACCCTAGATTGGCAAGCCCCGCGGCCCGAGCGCGTCATGGTGGCGGATCGATGGGCAGACGGACCACAGTGGCGGCGTACAACGGGGACGCCTTCGCCGGCACCGGCGCCCGTGCGCGCTGCTGTGGGCGCGGCCTGGCCGCGGCCCCCTCCGGGTCCCACGAGGCAGAGGCGGCGCCCAAGATCCAAGCGCACCCGGCTCGCTGCGGAAGGTTCCAGAAGGTAGGGCTTGGCACTCTGCCACTGCTTCCCCTCGCGCCCGCGTTCCCAAATTCAAATTTTCTGACACCGAAATTCAAAAGGTCACCCGCTTTTGGAGCACCGCCTGGAAACATCTATGGCTGCCACTATAAATCACTCACTGGCCATGCCTTCACCTAGCACAAGAAGCCACCCACTGGAGCTGAGATAGTGAGGAGCTGGGTTCAGTGCCCAACGATCTTTCATCCAATTAGTCAAGGACGAAGGTACGGGTGATTTGCTTTTACTGATGCCTCTTTAGGTTCTTGAGTTCCTTAGTGAGTAAAGAGCAAATCAGGTTACAAAGTTTTTTGGTCGAGGGGACATTTGTGCTTGAAATTGCCCTGTGAAGGTTAGTCAATTCAGTGCCACTATGAACTGCTGTCATGTTCCATTTGATAGATCTCAGCATTCCAATTGAAATCATTTGTTGAACAACTGAGATGAGTACCAGCATCTTATCTGAGTAATTCATTGTTGCAATTTTGTTTTACTTTGTATTTCTGACTTGCTGTAGCACACAATGCTGAAAGATGGTAGAAGAACGTATAATTTCAGTGCCATTAGGACTGTGACTTGCTGTGGCTTTTGTTTTACTTTTATTTCTGACTTGCTGTAGCACACAATGCTGAAAGATTGCAGAAGAACGTATAATTCCAACAGCGGTACATTTCAGTTCCATTAGGACTGTGGCTTTTGTAGATCCTATGTATATATGCATCTCTACAGAGTTATAAAAGTTGGAAGCATTGGGATTTGATCCCCTGAACAATTGTGTGTTCTTTTTATCTGACTTCTAAATTTGCATGCATCATTGTTTCGAAAGTGTATGGTTTTTGAGATCTGAAACTAGGTGCTTGCAGTTAGGAGATCTGAAACATAGAGATTGATATTACTTCTCGTGATGTTTATCATGAATATTTCTGATTGGGCAATCTTTATGCTTTGATTGCTGGTGGAGTTAGTGTGCCGTAACATTGAGTACAGGAAGGAATGCGGATGTGGGTAGCAGTTGATCTAGGAAATTTTGCACTCAAACAAACATTTGTAGCTCTTGGTAAAACTGTAGCTTTCTGCAGATGTAATTTGTTTTTGCTTGATCTGTTCCACAGATTTACTAGATTGGAGTGCTCAAAATCTCCTTTTCTTGCTAGAGAGCATGCACTTGACCAGCTAATATGAAACTTTTGCTTAATAGCCTCTGTTTCTTTTTTCAGGTCTAAGAACTTTTGTCGTGTGGAAGGAATTTTATTGTGAGGTACAGATAGCAACCTCTATTCCAATATGCTATCGTGATTTTGTACAGTCGGTTGTGGGGTGAAGATGTCTCGTGTTCATAATTGCTTTGTGTGTAATCAGTTGTATCTGACCACCTTGATTCCACATGGTTATCATTTCATTTCATCTTAATTTTCTACGGCATGCTCTTGGGCATTATTTGTGACCTCTGCACATGTATATGTGCCCTGTCGATTGGAAGATTTTTCTTTTTTATATACGATTGGTACCATTTGGTCCGTAAATGGTTGATGCGATTTTAGTGTACTGAATAATGGAGCAATTAATCTGCAGTTCGGTGCTGAAATCTCACTAGCAATTATGTACTGCGAAATACGTGGTATTAAGGTCCATATATACCAGCTATAGCAAGTTTGTGGTAGCAGAAAAAAGATCGTTGCAATGACTTGCTCCATGCATCTTTTCTAAGTTTGTATAATTATTTTTTTGCTAATTATTGTTGTTCAAATATCCATTTTCCTTTTTTTTCAAAAAAGGACGTGGAAGGTCTTTTAAAAATGCCACGGAACCCAAACATCCAGCATGGCAAAGAAAAAGGAAAAGAAGGTTCGTACATGGTCCCTGACTTTTTCCCCCCAAGATGAATATATTAGCAGAACGTTAGGGTAAAAACAAAGCCTATATGATTACATTTTGGACCTGTTTTACAGTGGTGGATGGACAAACTCAGGCGAAGAGATGCCGTCTTAATGCTACTCCTCAAACAAGCTTTGTAATACGTGAGACATCAAACGTTGAGTACTTTAGTTTCTCATCCTCGGACGAAGATGTGCCAATTCAGTTAGCGACAGCTTTACCTACTCATGGGTTTGAGCGAGGAGAAAGCTCAAAGGGTATTGTCATCTAACTCGTGCGTATTTTACCTTATGTTTGTTTAGCATCAAAGTAATTATATGGCGACTGTTGTAGAACGGAAGCGGCCTCGTGGAATCACTCGCTATGCTAGCTTTGCACCACAGCAGGTGGAAGCAAGCAACTCTGAACAAACCGTTGCATATCCAATGGTTTCATCAGAGCAAGTACAAACTTTGTGTATTCATCAAAATATGTCAAATATGAGCCGTACATCACAACAAAGAAATGCAAGGCGAGATCTTGAAAGAGCACGCCGACAAAGTTTGACATGCGAGAAAAGGGAGGAGCTAAATGCCCGTAGAAGAGCTCGCTACCAAAGTTTGACACCCGAGGAGAAGGATGAAATAAATGCTCGTCAAAGAGCTCGTACTCAAAATTTGACACCCCAGGAGCGGGAGGAGATCAATGTTCGCAGAAGAGCTCAAGCTCCAAAATTGACGGCCGAGGAGAGGGAGGAGATCAATGCTCGGCGAAGAGCACGTAGACGTAGCTTGACACATGAGGAGAGGCAAAGGATGAATGCACAACGACAAGAACGCAGAAAAAAAATGACGCCTGAAGAGAGGCAAGAGATGAATGCTCGTCGGCGAGCACATAGGAAAAGCTTACCACCAGAGGAGCATCGAGCACTCCTTGAACAACGTAATGCAAACTACGCAGCCAAACGGGACACTCCATGCAAGGAATCCATTGCGCTTCAGTGCCCGACAGGTTCGTTAGTAGGACACCCCTTGTCATGCTCCACCTACATGGTTAGGTGTCCAAGTACGCTGGCACACACTTCGGCTACAACGCAAGGTAATCCTCACATACACATTTCTTCAGTCTTCCAAAGGTGAAACAATATTTATGTGGTTACCAAATTAACAGGCAACTTAGAAAGCATACAAGAAGAAGTGGAAAGGGAGCACGTTGACTATGCTATCACAGGTATGTTGAGGTTGTGGACGCCTATTTTCTTTCTACGATCACAAATTCCACTTCAGATAATTAATAACATTGTTCTTGTAATTACATTTAGGCGATGATGATACTTCCCGTTGCAAGGAACTCATATCAATGCAATATCCTGAATCGGCAACGACTGACAATTCATCATCAGAAACAGACTTCACTTGTCCGAAATCCTCGGAAGAAAGCTTTGTTACAGATGATGATGGTAACTCCAATGCGTCTCAAGTAGAAGATGATGAGTACTTCATCTTTGCTGGGAGAGGTAACGCAGAGGTCACATATACCTCCTCATTTCCGTGCACAATATATAACATAATAATTAATGTGACACCAATCATATCATTTATTCAGGGGATCATGAAGACAGTGATGACCAAGTAGAATCCTCCACAATGGAAACCACTATTCCTGACCCGTATGATCATGTTTACCAGAATATACCAGATAGTACTCACCAGTTGGAACCAAAGCCTGATTGCAAGCATTGTGGTGCAAAGAGATTCCAGTATGAACCAAATGGATTTTGTTGCCGGTCTGGCAAAATTAAATTGGCACAATCTGAGCCGCCCTTGGAACTTCAGAGATTATACACAAGCCCAGATCCCGACGCCGTGCATTTTAGAGATAACATCCGGTACTTCAATGGGCACTTTTCCTTCACCACGCTTGGAGTTAGCTTGGACAATAGGTATACTAACATGAAGTCAGGAGTGTATACATTCCGAGCCCACGGCCAGATTTACCACAACGTCTTTTCATTTGGCCGGACTGAAGATGGGCCTAAGCATCTGGAGCTCTACTTTTACGATGATGATCCGACTCTACAACATAGGTTTCGACGCTCCCCGAACTTGGACCGAGATGTCATTCGGAGGGTTGTTGACATCCTCAGGGACAATCCGTATTCCCACACATTCAGAAATCTTGGTGGTTTAGATGACCTTGAGGAATATCGTATCGAACTGAACACTGACATGAGATTGGACCAACACAGATATAACTTACCTATAACATCTGAGGTGGCTGCTGTCTGGGTCGAGAGTAATGACCTTCGTAAGCACTTCGAACGTGGTGTCATTCTCTTCGGTAACAACAACTTAAGATACAGAATCCAACCATATTATGGATGCTATGATGCATTGTCTTACCCTCTTTTCTTCCCGAGAGGGGAGATTAGCTGGCATCCTGAGATTCCAAAGGTCGACGTGAGCTTGGATGAGATAATCCAATCCCGTCGTAATCGCCAACAAAATCAAGGTATTACTCTAACATAACTAGCACGTGTTCAATATTTTCTTATCTCTTCGTTATCTTCTTTATTATACTTATTCATATAATTTTTTCATTATCAAAAATTTTCGTAGGTACATATACGAATAGTCGATTGTGCGTCTCTGTTAGGGACTACTATTGCTACAAGTTCCAAATGCGCCGTGGTATATTTAACACCATGCTACATGGGAAACGCCTATTTCAATAATATGTTGTTGACATGTACATTAAAGTTGAAAGCTCGAGGTTGGACTATATCAAACATCATCAGAAAGAAATACAAGCTGACCTATACCAAGGTATTGTTGACTGCCTTCAAGCTGGAGAGTATCGCGGGAATACAGTAGGCAAACGAACTGTGCTTCCGGGATCATTTATTGGGGGAAAAAGAGATAAAAAACGTAGATACTATGACGCCATGGCCTTGGTGCAAAAGTACGGAAAACCTGACATCTTTCTAACCATGACTTGCAACCCCAATTGGGACGAGATAATAAATGAGCTGGAGCCTGGACAAACCCCGCAGGACCGCCCTGATCTAATTGTACGAGTATTTAGAGCAAAGTTGGATGACCTCAAGATACAACTTTTCAAAAGACATATGCTCGGTAAGGTAGCTGCATATAGCTATGTCATTGAGTTTCAGAAAAGGGGTCTGCCTCATGCTCACTTCCTCTTAATTATGGAGGGGAGATATAAACTAACATGCCCAGAGCAATACGACTGTATCATATCCGCCGAGTTGCCAGATGAAAAAAAATACCCTGAGCTCTACAAAAATGGTGGTCAAGCACATGATGCATGGCCCATGTGGAGCCTTGAACTCTAAAAATGTGTGCATGCAGAATGGTGCTTGCAAAAACCACTACCCACGGCCATTCAATGCGGAGACCCTCCAAGGGAAAGACTCATATCCCGTATACAGAAGGAGGGATAATGGACGCATCGCACGGGTACGAGGTCAAAGGTTAGATAATAGGTGGGTTGTTCCATACAATCCTTACCTATTGAGAAGATATAACTGTCACATTAATGTTGAGGTTTGCTCGAGCATAAAAGCCGTGAAGTACCTCTTCAAGTACATATACAAGGGACATGACCGGGCGTCAGTTTCTATCGATGAGGTAGACAGTAATGGAGATATTGATGAGATAAAGCAGTACAGAGATTCAAGGTGGGTTACTCCTCCAAAAGCACTATGGAGAATTTATGGTTTTGAACTCAGTGAGATATTTCCTTCGGTCAGGCAGCTACAACTCCATCACCCAAATATGCACATGGTGTCATACCCTCTGGAAGCCAATCTAAATGATGTCATCTTGAAAGGAATGAGCTGATAAGACCATGTTAACTGCATATTTTGAGGCAAACAAGAAGTACAAGTGGGCTCGAGGGATCCTATATATGGATTTCCCTGAATATTTTGTTTGGATGCCGAGCAAGTATTGGAAAAAGAGGGATGAACGCACACAGGTTGGGAGGATCGTGTCTGCTCATCCATCCGAAGGGGAGAGGTACTATCTCAGGGCTCTTCTAAACCATGTTGCAGGTGCTACCTCCTTTGAAAACCTAAGAACAGTAAATGGTACTATTTGCCCGACATTTTGTGAGGCTGCTCAAAAGAGGGGTCTTATCGAGTCTGATAATACTATCGATGCCTTAATGAGGCCGAGGTTTTTCAGATGCCATCTTCACTTCGGAGATTATTTGCCACTATACTTGTCTTCTGTGAGCCTAGCGATGTGCGCGGCCTATAGGATAGGCACTTGGAAGCAATGACAGAGGACTATCGACTATCCCATATGTGTCATCACGTAGTCGAGCAGATGGCTCTATTAGACATCAGGAATATGCTCCAATCAATGGGGAAGGATATATCATCTTTCCCTCTTCCAGCAATTGATGATTCATTCGACGTGACAATAGGTGAGGCCAGAGAGATAATTGAGGAGTCCAGAATCGACGTGGATCAAGAAGATATTGGTTTGGCGTCTTCCCTCAACCCAGAACAAAGGTATGCATATAACGAGATACTTTCGGCGGTCTATAGTGGGAACAGAGGTGTGTTCTTTGTTGATGGACCGGGAGGCACGGGAAAGACTTATCTATACAAAGCGTTGCTTGCTAAGGTACGTAGAGAGGGTAAAATAGCTGTGGCAACAGCAACATCAGGAGTTGCTGCCTCCATCCTGCCTGGCGGTAGGACTGCGCACTCGAGATTTAAAATTCCGTTAAATATTGAAGATGGCGCGGTCTGTAGCTTCACAAAGCAAAGTGGCACCGCTAAGCTTCTAATGACGGCATCTCTGATCATATGGGATGAGGCTTCCATGACAAAAAGACAGGCAGTAGAGGCACTGGACAGCAGCATGAGGGACATTACCGGTCGTTATGACTTGCCATTTGATGGAAAGACAATTGTCTTTGGTGGAGACTTTAGACAAGTGCTTCCAGTTGTCCGTAAGGGAACAAGGGCACAAATAACAGATGCAACACTATGTAAGTCTTATCTTTGGGAGAGTATGCGGCAGCTCAGGCTTGTTCGTAATATGAGGGCTCAAAGTGATCCATGGTTTGCTGAGTATCTTTTGCGCGTCGGAAATGGCACCGAAGATACTTTGGATGATGGTTGCATAAGGATTCCAGATGAGATCTGTATACCATATACTGGCAAAGATTCCGATATCAACATGCTTATAGAAAGTGTTTTCCCAATGTTTGATGAAAACCTCTCGGATCCAAACTACATAACATCTCGGGCAATTCTTTCAACTCGGAACGAATACGTTGACAAGATCAATATGATGATGATTGAGAGATTTCCGGGGGAGGAGATGGTATACCACAGTTTTGATCAAGCAGTGGACGATCCATATAACTACTACCCGGCGGAATTTTTGAATTCATTGACACCCAATGGCCTACCTCCACATGTCCTAAAGCTAAAGATTAATTGCCCTATAATATTGTTAAGGAACATTGACCCCGCAAATGGTTTGTGCAATGGGACGAGGTTGGTGGTGCGGGGGTTCATGCGGAATGCAATAGATGCTGAGATTGCGTTGGGGCAGCACGCTGGCAAGAGGGTGTTCATTCCTCGAATTCCTCTTTGCCCGTCCGATGACGAGATGTTCCCCTTTAGTTTCAAGAGAAAACAATTTCCGTTTAGGCTTAGCTTTGCTATGACCATAAACAAGGCACAAGGGCAGACTATTCCAAATGTTGGAGTGTACCTCCCAGCTCCAGTGTTTTCACATGGTCAACTCTATGTTGCTCTTTCTCGAGCTACCTCGAGGAGTAATATCAAGATTCTTGCCGTCCCGGAAAATAAAACGGATAGCCGCTCTACATCTGTTGGGACGTTTACGAAGAACATTGTATATAAAGAAGTTCTCAGTGGGTAGGTTTGAGGTAAGAGATAAATAGAATTAACTAAGCACAATATATAAATATTAACGCCAGCTATCTATTAATAATAATTTTTAATTTGCAGGTTTGAAGTTTGCTACTACTCCTATGAGCATCTTCGAAGTCGCTATTTCCTGTGTGGTCGTAGTCGCTGGTGGATAATTGTTGTGGTGTTCGGGTATTATTGTTCATTAATTTGTAAGAAACTATGTTTAACTTTTTATGTGAAAATAAATCGTGACTCTTGCTGGTGCGTCGGTAGACATGAAAATTTTGTCCTCGCTAACTCATTTTTTTTGTGATTACACAGCACAACTCAAACATTCACAACGCACGCACACTCACCTCTATGAACGTACATACGCAAACCCTACTCCTATGAGCATCTTCGAAGACTGAGCCGGCAAATCCTCGAAATTGACGAAGTCACCACTGGCGCCTCGCTGTCGACTACCACGTCGCCTACCGTTGAAAGCACAAAGCCGTTAAATCTTAGAAAATTCGCTCTCACGGGGAGTCGAACCAGAGGTGCTACTCATTGGCCACTCCTATATCTTGCTTGGTCCTTACCTCGTTGGCATCGTTGCCTGCCCTGACGACGTCCTTGATTCGATTAGAGAATTGGTTAGTACTAGAACGTAGCGGGCGAAGCTACAAATTTTGGAAAGAAAAAAATTTGGCGCGTGCTTTGAAAAAAAGTATGCGCGCGCGTACGCGGATGAATTTGCGGACGAATCTTGGGTGGCCGGTTGATAGCGCGCGAAGCTACGAATTGTTGTTTTGTTTGTACTTAATTAACTATTAGGCCATAGCCTCGAGACTACATCCTTTAGTAGGGTGCACTTTGATCCGGTATTGCAACTGCACATGAATTAAGGTGAAGGTAATTGAAATTTTTATAATAATATTTTTTTTGTCTCATTTGACATATTAACTAAGTATACTACTCCATGTAGAATAAATAATGACCTCACTGGACAGTCTGGACTATCTTCTCCATGACCATGAGGCACAAGAAGATGAAGTGCTGCCGGGTAGCAAAAGAAGTCCCAGCATCCTTTTGGAAATATTTTGAGCTAGCTTAGAGTGACTATGCATTTTGTATGTGATGACGCTTTTGGACTTGTGATAGTGCATCTTTTACCCAGTTTGATGTATAACACTTGGTAGTTAAGGTCCGACCAATATATGTGGTTGTGTAATGCAACGAAGTAGTTCCGTAATGCAATAATGGAACTGAAGTGTAGTTGGAACAATCTAAATATTGTTATGAAACAACATATTTGGTAATAATCCAACTGAAGATATTGCAAATAATTTCGTTTATATTTAAATAATTTTTTAATCCGTGGCAACGCACGGGCATCCAACTAATCTTTGTCTAATTTGAGTGAAATCAAAATTAGTACCTACTACTCATTTTATGGATCGATCTACAACTTAAAATATCTTTTAACTTAACGTTTGACTTTTGAAGTTTTAGATCTGAACAAAGAACAATTGTTATTATTTTTAAAGCATCATAACAATTGTTTTGTTCCAAAAGTAACATATTTTCCCTTCTTTGCAATTTGCAAACTCACGTTAAAACCCGGTCTCCGTCTTCCGCGACGGCCTTTCCGTTTAGCCGGTTCCCCCCCACCCTGCAGCGGGAAAGAACCGGATGGGCATCCGAAATCGGTAACCCCACGAGCGCCGTGCCGCCGTCATACATACATCCCCTTGTACCGTCTCGCTCGCTTCGCCTTCGCAGCCGTCGCAGGTACGTGCGTTCTCCTCGTCTTCCTTCGGTTCATAGCGGAATAGCACACAGTAGTTTTCCCCAATCTCTGTCGTCCACCATCAATCCCAGTACGACGCTTTCGATTTGTAGCGGATTCATCACACTTCGGTTTTATTTCAGCGGATTCAGCGCTGTTTTACGTGGCGATTGGTTTCTCGTCTGCCTGTCCCGATCAGCCATGGTGAAGAGGCTCAGGCGGAGGGGTGATGCCTCAGCTGCTCCGCCACCCAAGGCGGCCGACCCTGGATCGGCCAAGCCCGGGAAGTTTAAGAAAAAGTTGGTCAAGGCCGATCCGGAGAAGCTGAAGGCGGCCGCTCTTGAATCCACGGCCGTCGCGGAGGCATCTGCCTCGGCATCCGCGCCAAAGCCGGTCGAGGCGAGTGCACCGGCTGCTGCTGCGACCCCCAAAGGTAAGGTTACCAAGAGCAACCGGGGGGACAGTAGTAAGGATGAGAAGATGAAGGGGAGAGAGGAGGATAAGGGGAACGGGGAAGATAGTAAGACGAGTAGGAAGGAGATGGTGAAGGGGAGAGAAGAGCAGATGAGGAACATGAAAGAGAATAGGAGTAGGACAGCGGGCAAGGAGAAGGCAGAAGAGGAGGATGAGGAGAAGAGTAGCACTGGGTATATATTCATGTGCAATGCCAGGACGAAGCCGGAATGTTACCATAACAGTGTGTTTGGCCTTCCAAAGGGGAAGATGGATGTGGTAGAGAAGATCAGGCCTGGTGCGAAGCTGTTTCTATACGATTTCGACCTGAAACTAATGTACGGGGTGTACAAGGCGACGACAAGGGGAGGGTTGGATCTTGTGCGACACGCGTTTGATGGGAAATTCCCTGCACAGGTAATTCTTGTACATAGTTCTTTGATTGGTTGCAGGTGAGTTTACTTCTGCAAATCAACTCAGTAATAACAGGCTAAAAATGTAGGTACCGTGGTCATATGAGTAGTTTACATATATAGTAAAAGATTTATTCGTTGTTCTGATCACTACAAATTTTTTTTGTAATGCTAGAAATTTCAGGGGACATAACTTGATTGCAATGTCGAATTGTCTCCTCCTTTCTCCTTCTAATACACTTGCCATTTTGCTCTAGCTTTTCCTGAATAATTTAATTATTCTTCTAACAAATCTAGCAACCTCATCTCTGCATTTATTTTTGTACTGTTGTACCAGGATTTGAATCCTTGACACATGTATCGTTAGCCTGAAGTGACCACACTAGCCAGTTGTTCCCACCCTCCAAATGAAATAAAATGATGTAACACCTTCATTTGCTGTCCCACACTTTGTGTGTTCTTATATTAAACTCTGATTATGTTGTATCATTGGGTGGAAACCTCTCTGAAATCAGCAAACACTGTGTCGATTGCATCAAATTATGGTCACCACAACGCAGGTTAATATAGAGCTGTGCTTTTCAACTTATTTTTAGCAGCTGTGCGGGCCATGCATAACATAAAGAACCGAAACATGAATAATAAATATATTTGGATCGCTTTACTTTCAAATTTAGAGAGTGTTATCTACTATGAGCATAGTTTTTTCTTCCTGGTTCAGGCAGAAAGTCTATTGCAGGCATTAACTTTTAATTCGATTAACTTATTTCTTTGGTTTTTGGGTTATTCCACTCCATATAGTCAATGGGGAGTTGCTACCTCCACCGTACCTTACTTTTTTCTACTTTAATAAAAAAGGTGGGACTGTGATAAGAAGAGCTAATCAAGATATTTTGGTCCAGTTTACTAGCAGAGGTAGTGTTTGCATGAGTTTCTTAGAATCTGTGCTATAGAATCAATGATGTTTGAATCGGTATGTACCAGTCTTGGTGAAATGGTTTTGTCCTAAATGGCAACAAAATATGGTGTGTGCTTTGACCTTCTCGGTCATCTATTTAGAAGTTTGATTGTAGATGAATGGTGAACCATAGCAGATGATGTTGTAAGGTTGGTATTGTTACGGCCTAACTAAATTCTGTACTTGATACAGGTTAAATTTAGTGTTGACATTGATTGTCTTCCCATTCCTGAGAGTAGTTTCAAGCACGCCATTAAGGAGAACTACAGTTCAAAGGGCAGGTTTACCCAGGAGTTGAGCTCTAAACAAGTGAGTCATGAGGCTTATTTTTACTGTAACTGTTGTTTACCCCTTATTTAAACTACATGAAGTTTTATTTCGTGATTTAATCTCTCTTGTAGGTTCACAGGTTGTTGGCATTATTCAAGCCTATTGGCCTATCTCAACCACCTCAACAACATAGTGAAGAAATCCACCGTCCACATATTGTTAAAGATAGGCGTGTTTACGATGAAAGGAGACCATCATACCATGCTGAGGAAAGGGGTGCACCTATTAATGTTCATGCATCTCTTCTTGAGGATCATTACAACATCACACCCTCATTACGTCCCCCTCTTAATGAGCCTCAGCATAGCTTGGTGCTAGATTCTCATCAAACTCCTATGGGTCTTGAGTTGCGCCATGCACCTGTTGCATTGTCATCTCATCACATGCCTCTTACACGGGAGCTTCGACAAGTTCCTCCTATGTACTATCACCAAGTGGCTCCTAATTCTTCATACCATCAAACTCATTTAGATACTATGCATGAAAGGTAGGTTTTCTAACAGCTCTCGTATTTGATTTCTTGATTAACTGCTAGGTTCTATTTTGTCACGCTTAACTTTTTCTGAACACTCTTGTTTACTAGAGGTTTCATTTTACATTCTTTCAAAGTTCGTTTGTATTGCCTGATGATACAAAAATTTATGCTGTGCCAAGTGCATGTAGCTATTTTTCTTTGGAGGACTTAAGACACATTTTCTACTAGTTGATTTCTTCCTCAGCAACATGTAGCTCTATTCTCAGGTCTGGATAGAGACAAAACCATTAGGTAAATGGGCATGGATCGTCATTGCCTTTTCACTTTCTGGGTATAAAAAGTAAAATTCTTTTTTTGGGACAATGTCTCACAAGCCCACTTACTAATTTTACTTCCAGATAACCAAGCAATCATCATGATTCTATTAATTGGTCATCACTGGCTATGTTATGTTGCTTTTAGCAGCACTGATTATTGAGGCAAGAGGAAACAATCACGAACCAGAAAAATTGTTTCTCTTGGTGTGACTGTCAAATTTGTGGAAAATCCATTAGTTCGACCAGTTTGTCATGGTCTTATAGTGGTTTCGTTAGGACAAGGATATGGTTCTGGTTTTTTGTTTTTGGTCACTTCAGCTATGCTTAACACCCAGCTAATGGTGAAATTCAAGTTTAAGCCAAACCACTTTCCACCACCTTCTTACGGATGCCAGCTTCCAAAGGAAGCTATGTAAGCAATATCATACCCTTTTTCGCTTAATTATTTTTCATGGGTATGCTATATTGCTTTTAGTTTCTGAATTATGATTTATCAAAATTCCAGTTATCTGCTCACAAGTCGCATATCCTTAAGTGAATATTGAAATTCTTCACTTTTATTTCCAGAACTGCAGCTGAGGCAACCGTTAGTGATCCTCTTCTTTCAAGAGATTATGGAACACTGTCAGGGGACCTTGCAGCACGCACTGAACGCCTGGATGAGCTCTACCGTTCTTACAAACTCTCTACTCGCACAATGAACATACATCAGGACCCATCCTCCGTGACAACTTCCTACGGGAACCCTAGAAGTATTTACAGCGAAAGCGTTCAGAGGCCTGTTTCTACAAGGGTCAGTGGGCCTACTGTGCCAGTATCCACCCGTTACTCCTTTGCTGGCCCACCATCATATTAATGATCACCCTTTGACCCAAATGCATGAGCTCAAAGTCGGTACCAGTCAGATTTACTAGTTAAAATGTAAACTTTTGGAAACCCAAAAGAAATTTATCTACTTGCAACTGTAGTTTATCGATTTACTCTTAATGTCGTTTGCAAGATAGATGAATGGAATCTGGGCCTTTTGTGTCATCCAAGTTGTTGATCATAATGCAGAGTGCCTGATGTGTCATGTTGATATGCAGCAGAGTACTTGAAAGTGGCAAAGATTATTTTTGTTGTTTGTCATGCCAAATAGTTTTACCCCCTGTCATCCTTTGTGATTCTGTTTCCTGTGGTATGTCACGGGCGAGTGTGTCCTGATATAAATCAGTCGACTGCAGTTTTCTTTTGGATGAACTTTGCATTGATTTGGGGGACTTGGTCGCTCTCGTATAATGTCGTGTCATTTTGCAGCCTATTCTGATGTATGTCCAAGCAAGAAAATCAAAATATTCTACAAGATCCAGTGATCAGATTTGCGTGAAGTTTCTAGCACACTCGGATCTTTTTGATTTGGTGTTCAGGAGAGCAATCCGCTGAACATAACCACTGGAGTAGTAATAATGTGGAGTAGCGCAGATTCCATGTGTTGCGATGTGCGTGATGGTCCGCTGCTGGTGAAGTAGGTTTTGGTACCGCCGGCGTTGCCTGGTGCATGATTTGCTACAGGTCAACAGACCAACAAGTCCACGAACTAATGAACTACCGGTCAGCAGGCCCCTGCCGTTCGCTACGAAATCTGAAAAAGGACATCGAGAGGCATCGAAATGTTGACATCAGAAGAAGGCCTTAAAACTCACAATCTCGAGTTGGTAATTGGAATCTTTCTTTTATAGTTGAAATTCAACTGGATTTTAGATATATACCCTTCCTTGATTATATGAGACCAAAAACAAGAAATGACAAGAAAGTTCTAAATAGGAGGATAAAAAGAAGCTAAAATTCAAATAGTTACATGGGGTCATGATTCTGGAAGGTGGCTGTTGGAATCAGCCGACAGGTCAAACAAGCAACCTGTATTTTCCATGAAAAAAATCGAGCTGCTGTCTCTGTACTGTACGCCCTGAAATTGACGGGATCGAAGCGATTATTCCGCGAGACGTCGTACACGAAATAGTTGTGATGCATGGCGAGATACTTGGCTTCTCTGGGTCCATTGAACGGAAGAGGAATTTCTTCTTCAGTACTGGTTGCAAGATCACATCACCGACTGTCCGTATCGATCTTTTAGTTCTTTGCAAAACATGGCAGAGAGCCGCCATGTGTCATACTAGTACTAGTATACTGCGTATCATGCGTTAGCAGGTCGGTTTAGTTTAGTCGATCTGAGCCGTCCGTTGCCGATGATCAGACGGTCAGAGCGAATGACCAGTTCATCGTGACCGACCGACCGACCCCTCCTCCGCAAGTTCGGAATTCCAACCAGCGCACCGCTCCTGGCCTGTCCGTCCGCACCCCCCCTTCCTCCTCCACCTCCTCGTCGTCCTGACCGACGGCGACAGCGGCCGCGCCCACCGCGCCACCGCTACATATCTCTGGCCCACCTGGCCTCCTCCCCTTTCTCTCCCGGGCCACACCAACCTCCCCCCAGGAAGAATCCAGCTCCTCCTCCTCGTCCTTCCCCGTCGCGGAGAGATCCGGGCTGGGCCGCCGCTTGGTTGGCAATCAACCCCTTCTCTTTCCCATTTCGCCCGTAATTCCACCTGCTATCCTAACCGGCCGCCGGGAGGCGCTTCGGCGGCGCGAAGGGCTCGGAAGGGGGGCGCTATTTCCTCGGGGCCATGGCGATTGGGGGCGTGTCGGACGAGCTGCTGGGCACGTTCGTGCCGATCGCCGTGTACTGGCTCTACTCGGGGCTATACGTCGCGCTGGACGGGGTGGGCCGGCTGGACGGCTACCGGCTGCACCCCAGGGAGGAGGCCGCGGTCAAGAACGCCGTCTCCAGGGGCGCCGTCGTCAGGGGCGTCCTCGTCCAGCAGGCCTTCCAGGTCGCCGTCTCGCTCACCCTCTTCGCGGTAATCATCCCCTCCTCTCCATCTTATCTCTCCCCTTATCTTCACTAACATCAGGGCCTTAACAATTTTTACGAGGACGCCGGGTCAGTTTGGATTATGTTAGGTTTAGCTGAGCCTCGTGGCTCGTGCTCAATTGTTGGGTGATCGTATTTTTGTATTGCCATCAGACACTTGCTAAATCTGAAGCAAAATTGTCCCCTGTTGTTCTGTCATCCCCTTACCGCATAGAGCCCAACATGTTTTTTTTCCCCCCTTAGACTTCACTCTTGAACATAAATCTTCGTTGCTATATGACGCAAAGGAAGCAAGACATACCATTTTTGTATCTGCCGGTGGTAGGAATTTTGGGCTGTGTAGACCTATCTTAGGGAACACGTTGTATTTGCATTCTTTGAAGATTCAGAAGCTGAGCATACCACTCAATTCATTTCTAGCTTGTCAAGTGGGTGAAAATCCTTGTGTCGTATAGCACGGGTATGTTGTGAGCTGATCCATGTTGATTGGAATAGAATTAAGAATTCGTACGGGAAAAAAAAAATCAGCAACGATCACTAGAAAATAAGCTGATGTAGGAATATCCAATTCTCTGATCATTCTTGATTTTGGAGCCAAATGTTGTATAGTTATGTTTCTTCCTGGTTACTTAAAAAAGGTTTCTTCTGTTATTTACTCATCATCTATTCCGAAGTTCTTAAAATGCTGACATTCCCTTGGTCCACACAGGTTATTGGTGACGAGAGTGGTACTGAACAGAAGCAACCTCCTGTTCTTGTGATAGCGGGGCAGTTTATAATCGCAATGCTTGTTATGGATACATGGCAGTACTTCATGCACAGATACATGCACATCAACAAGTTTCTGTATAAGCATATCCATTCCAAGCACCACACTCTTGTAGTCCCTTACTCCTTTGGGGCTCTTTACAACCACCCTCTTGAGGGCCTTATATTGGACACAATTGGAGGTGCTCTCTCATTCCTTGTCTCTGGAATGACTCCACGGACATCCATATTCTTTTTCTCCTTTGCAACCATCAAAACGGTGGATGATCATTGTGGTCTGTGGCTTCCTGGTAACATCCTCCATTTGCTGTTCAACAACAACAGTGCTTATCATGACATTCACCATCAGCTCTATGGCAACAAGTACAACTTTTCACAACCCTTCTTTGTCATGTGGGACAAGATACTTGGCACTTACATGCCCTACTCTATTGAGCAACGAAAAGGCGGAGGAATTGAATCACGGCCTGTTAAACTCAACTTAGACTGATGGATTCAGCTGATGCATGTTCTGATTCTTGTTTTGGCTGGTCCAATACTATGACACTGCTGACTATGAAAATGATGTAAACTTTCATCCTGGTTATAACTTCATATATAGGGAGGTTTTTCTGGTTCTCTACATTCTTTTTCTCTTTTGATCTGTTTTTGTAACAATGTATAGTGAGTAAAGTATTGTAACGTATCAAAGAATACTCAATGCCACTTGGATTTGTGTCCTGTGGATTGATCTGTACTCCTGTCCCTGCAGTTGTGAAATAAAGAAAGGTGATATTGACACTTCATAGAGCTTTTGCTCACATTCCTTATTTCTTTATTATGAATTTATGATGCAGTTGGGTTGACGTGTTCTATTACTGGTTCTCAGTTCTCACCAGTTCATTATTCTATAGTTTTCTCTGGTTCTGTTTTCTCCGGAGGTCTAGAGCGAGAACTGGACTGGTATACACTGAATCTGTTTAACAGAGGTGCATTGTATTAAGATCTGACACGCTCTTTTTGCGGTGTGGATGGTCTTCAGGATCGATTAGGCCATCATGAAATTATTTATAAATATTGTGGAATGACAACATTTCTTATTTTCCTGTTATTTCCTCCGGTAATGAAAGCATGATGTTTAGGATTTGTTTACAAGAGGGAGTAGTAATGCATGGGAAATGATAGCGGGAATAACCCAGCCCATCTTTCAGACGAAGCTGTTGCTTTAGCAAATTTCATGCTCCAGATTTACAAGAAACTATGCCAAATTTTCTCACGCCATCAAATGCTGGGTGATTTTCTTATTGTTAAGACATTATTATTTTGCGTTGCCACCATAGATAAATAAGCTTGAACTTTATACAGATTAGTATCATAATTAAATTTGGCAAATTCGCTAGGAAACGAGGATTAAGATACCGAAACAGAAGGGGCAAATTGTCGCCCGCTCTCTCGCCCTGCCATCTATACAGGTACAGGCTTCGCCGCAGCGGGCACGCGGGGCTCATGCCGGAGCGCCGCCTGCCCATATCCGCTCCGGCTGCGGCCGGACTACGCCGCCATTCTCGTCGGCCACGGCGTCGCTGCCGCCTGATCATCCTGCCAGTCTTCCCCCTGGGGCTCATCTCCCTCGCCTACCTCTCCTTCTCGTCCCACGCCAACCTGCCCTTCCACGGTAAGCATTCCAAACAACTGGGTTGAGGATCTATAGTTTTCCCGTTGAGACCTATATGTTTGCTTGCAAGTTCAAATGCAGCTTTGAATGTGGAATCGTGGAGGTATGGCATTTTGCTCTCACTATTTGTGTGTGGTTGCATCCGCATAATTTTCTCCGCCTTTAAAAATGGTGATGTAACTGTACCGCTTCAGAACTCGCATCATGTCCTGGTGTTACATACTTAGGTATATGGTCTGGCTCCTGTAGTTTAATTATAAGTTCCAATTGTTAGATATTAGGCAACATTATTGTCACATGAAGGGTATTGGCTATCAGGAGAGGGAGAAATGTGTGTTAAGGAGGTATCTAGTATAAGAGAGCAAACAACATTTCCTTCTCTGAAAACATATTCTGGCATCGATTATGTCTTAAAAAAAGTCCTGTGAATGAAGTTTGATGTTATGCTTTGCAGTGATGCATAATGGCCTGGCTAATGGGGAGAACTTTTTGAAGGGAAATAATCATGATGTTAGTAATATCTCTATGTGAGTTCAAAACTTCAAATCCACAAGTATACATTCAGTTGCATGTACTAGTAGATGCCTTTTGGCTCACTATGTATCAGTCATCAGACTTACCTCTTCTGTCAGGATTGATGCTGAGTTGGAACCCTCCAACAGTCATAACAAATCTCGAAAACGTTGTAAGATTTATTTTCTACACACTACATACTTCACTTCTTACATATGCATCTTTTTATCTAATGCTAAACTTTGATCCATTTTCTCTTTTTGACCATAAATGCACTTCTTCTTTTTTTAATGACTTGTTGGTAGGTTTTGTATTTTTTGGTTGTAGTGTGTGTTTATAACTGCATCCTTAAAGTCCTGTTGGAAGAAAATAAATAGTAGTTCAAAACTTAACTAAACTCTGTGTCCTAACGTCCAAATTGACAATCAGAGGGAGTATCTTTTTGGAGAGAATAAGAAGCGTTGTTAACAACGACTTAGTGTTGAACCTGAACCCTACAAGCCAATAGTCACAGCTTATTTATATTTCAGATGAAGCATTGTATATATTTATATATAGCAACGAAAACATTAGACAAGTTTATGTTCACTTACAGAATGAAACATGACAGATGCACCGTGTGAAATTGATTTTTTGCCATCGGTTGATGATCTTGTGGAGCCTGTTCACTACAACAATTTTACACAGTTCTATTTGAGCTACGTACTGAAGGAGGAAGTATTGCCTGGTAATGGTATTTTTGAACCTTTGTTCGGTGGACATCAGAGTCTCGAGGAAAGAGAACAAACATACCGTGCACAAAACCAAACGCTCCACTGTGGTTTTGTAAGAGGTCCAGAGGATTACCCTTCAACCGGATTTGATTTGGACGAAAATGACAGAAGGTATATGGCTACCTGTCGTGTTGCCGTGTCATCATGTATTTTTGGAAGCTCTGATTACTTGAGGAAGCCAACTAAAAGCATGGTGATTTTCTTCTCTTGTGTTCATGAGCTTGCTTGTACATGTGCTATAGCAAATAACTTGTGTACCAGTAGAAAAATGGCCAATTGTAAGGTTTATATTACTTTTCGAGTCTGCTCTTCCTCACATCAGTACATATTCACTTCCCTTTTCTCCTTATCAGTCATCTTTTGATTTTATTTTGTAAGTTCTATAGTAATAGTACAACGTGCCATACATTCTCACAGATCGGATCTTACTCTAAGAAGAATGTGTGCTTCGTCATGTTCATGGACAAGCTAACACGGGCAACCCTTTCCTCTGAAGGAAAAATACCTGATGAAAATGGATTCATTGGTCTGTGGAGAATTGTTGTTGTCAATAAATTGCCATATAAAGATATGCGAAGAGCTGGGAAGGTGCCAAAATTTCTGGCTCATCGACTCTTCCCATCTGCCATGTAAGTCTTTCAGGAAGACTTTGTGCATTTTTATCTTACCAGATTGCAGTGAATCCGTTTATTGCCAACAATGAACTTATATCTAAGTTACCTCTAAGTAACTTATATCTTTGTAGCTTGTTTTTCATTTGTGTTTCTTATTTGTGTTGGCATACTTCAGTTACACATCATTTTTCCATGTTCTAAATAGCCAAAAAATTAAATATTTGATTACATTAATCCCGAACTTGCATTTTTGTTTTTGTGGCTCTAGGGAGTATTTTCTCATCTCAGCTAACATAACTTATTTTGCGTTCCAGGTACTCTATATGGTTGGATAGCAAACTGCGTCTCCATTCTGATCCAATGCTTATTATTGAGTATTTCTTATGGAGAAAGAAAGCAGAATACGCTATTTCAATGCATTATGACCGTTCGTGTGTATGGGATGAAGTGCGCCAAAACAAGCGCCTGAACAAGTACAATCATTCTTCTATTGATGAGCAATTCCAGTTTTACCAGTCCGATGGTCTTGTGAAGTTCAATGTCTCCGGCCAACAGCCTGTTCTTCCAAGCTGTCCGTATCCAATCTTACATTTTATTAAGTGTATTTAAGTTTATCATTTCATAGATCCATGAGTTGAACAGCTGACCCTGTACACGATCTTTTGCAGATGTGCCTGAAGGATCATTCATTGTGCGTGCCCATACACCAATGTCAAATTTGTTCTCCTGCCTTTGGTTTAATGAAGTAAACCGATTTACGTCTCGCGATCAGCTGAGTTTTACATACACGTACTTAAAGCTCAGAAGAATGAATCCAGGGAACCCATTTCACTTGAGTATGTTTAAGGTAATATAGCAACACTCTATTTTATAATATTTATGCCATTAAAGGTGTATAGTGTGCATACAGGAGCCTCTGGTAGAGCCTTGTTTCTTTTCCTGAATTTCTTCTGATGTGGCCAGTAGCTCCATATATTAGCAGACAGTAACTGAGTGTAGCAGTCCATGCTTCTGAATATTCATTCTCTGGCTATGCATTATCCTTATGAACTGTTTATCGTTTATAGTTCTCAAATGCAATACTACAGAATCAAATAACAACCACTATATCGATTGAATGTGTTTACGCTGAATCCTAATGCTACAGATGTTGATTTATTGCTGAAACAGGACTGTGAGAGAAGAGCAATAGCTAAGCTGTTCCATCACCGAACTAATGCGACTACAGACCCACCGCCAGCTACTCTTCGATTGGACCAGGGCCACAAGGCTGAGAGTACTATTTGAGGAATGAGATAATTGAGGAATTAACAACATTTATAACCCACTGCGCCAAACGTATCATGCATCCAGCTCTTGCATACAGGGCACACTTTGACCTCTCCTTCACTTGAGGCATCGAAGTTCTTTACATTCTACGTGGGTATCACTGTTGGTATTCTGTTGTGATCAGAGGACCAGAAAAACGGCAGTTTGCCTAAGATGCTTTCTTGTAGTGGAAAAAAGATCGAGTAACCTTCGCACATCCATTGTCGGTAGATGGTGTACATATTAATGATTATTTTCTCTCAGGAAAATCTTTCCAATTTCAACTAGCAAGTGTTGATTTATGTGCACTGAACGAAAGACGTGTTGGCAAGATACCTGTCATTTTTATGCCCATCGGCACATAGCAAGATGTATCATTTTTAGGGTTTGTAAGTACACATTCCTAGTGGAACTTTTGAAAGTTCCTTCGTTAATACTTCAAAGTCACTATTGTAAATTTTATCTATGACTCAGCAATTAAATAGTCGCATGTTATTGTAGACTGATGAGCTATCCTTCTAGGTCGTTCCATGTACTTCAAAGCAACAGTGTAAATAATTTTTTGAAGGGAACATTGTAAATATTGACCAAAATTGGTGTTAGTAATAAAAAGTATTGGCATGATAAAAAGAGATGAGTTGGATAGAGCTTGGCACGAAATCTTGATGTCAAAGGGATAAGAAGCAGCATGAGATGCACAAAAGAAAGTAAATAAAAAGAGCCAAAGGCAGCATAAGAATTCCGAAGAAAAAATAACAATACATGATTCACAGACCTCTTAAACAGCGCCATGGAATGAAACAAAAGGGGACTATGAAAATGTTGGAGCACAGGTTCAATAAAACATCCACCACAGTTTCACAATCAATGATTTCATGGGCCAATAAAACTGATAAACTGAACTCAAGCATAACGAAAATTGTTTTACAAGAGCAGAAGGCTGCCACCTGCTCATGAATTATCTATCACATGATGAATTTTTATGCAAGATAACGATATAATTTTCTATCTACTTTGTCTCTTTCTAAGAATTCGCGTTCAATTAGAGATTCTATGCGTTTCTTTATGACAACAGGGTTTGGCAAGAACCGGGCTTGCAATTGCTTGGTAACCTCAGAAACAATACTGTTATGATCCAGGACCCTACGGGATTTCATGATTCTAACAATGGCAGCTTCAATCTGAGGTTTCCTGTCCTCCTCAACCCGTTGGCGAGTCTCCTGTTTCTCAGGCTCAGATTCCTTTTGAGCCACCACTGTCCCAATCTTCACCTTAACAAGCTTGCTTGTAAACTTATCGTTGAAGTAGAATGTATCATCCTCTGATATATCCTTGCTCATGGGCTCTTTGCGGAGAACATTCTTCCCCTTCACACAAGCAAGAGACTGGAGACATCTCTTGAGGTCTGAGGCAGGAATTTCTGTAGCCTGTTCGATCTCTTTATACGTCAATCCATCAGCTGAGTTAAACAGCATGAGAACACACATCTGGTACGTGGATACATTCAACTCATGTTTCTGACCTTTTCCAAATGTGGCTTTTATGTCAGCTGTGCCCATATTTGTTTGCCATGTCAATCTCCGGCCACTGTGAGTTCCAAGATAGTATGCCCGGAACTTCTCACACACTGTAAGGATTTCAGGTGGAAGATTGCAGGGAGGGCTGGGCTGCGTAGGCCAAGAACCAGTTGTCAGAATGTGGACATCAAGTGTAGGTCCATCCCCAAGTTCCTCGGCCTTCTTGGCATAGAAGTCATGCATGGTGTCCTGAGATGTCTTCATATCAGTAAACATGCCCTCTAGTTTGGACGTGAACTGGTATCCACATTCTGTCTTGAGTTTGACTATCATACTTCTCTCGGCATCATCAGAGACAGTTTTGCCAGACAGGAGTCTTTTCGCCAAATGCTGCTTGTAGTACTTCTCGAAAACATCCTTCTCTTGGAGGTACCGAAACAGCATCATGACTTTGTCCAGTATGACTTCCACATCTTCTTCTGTTGCCCCTTTCAGTCCTTTGCGCAGTTTATCATCAACATATAATGATATGAATTCAGGTGATCTGTTGTTTAGGTTGATGAAATACTCAAAGGACGAATTCAGAGCATTCTGGAAGGTTTTGTCATTGCCAAAAGCAACACTGATGATCTTATCGTTCTTGTCCTTCTCATTTAACAAACGTTGAACAAATTCCACTGGGTCTTTCAACCTTTCTGGATCTGTCACTAACTGCTTCCCTGTTTCCCTCAGGTAAGAAGTCATCACATCTCTAAGTGTTGATAGCCCGTCAGGAACCCTTCGGAACAAGGCGTACATCCGACCCAGATCTTCATACTTGTCATCAATAAGCATGTTAACAAGCCCTGAATTTTCCATGTGAACCAATCTGTGCATGTGATTGGCAATCATTTCTTTCTCCACTACGCTAGTTATCTTTGCCTCACTGCCAGCATCCAAGTAGTGTGAGACACGCTCCATTTCCTCATTTAGACGCCTCTCGGCCTTCTTAAGGTAGTTCCCACAGTCACAACACTCAATGAACTCTTGAGACTCCCCACTGTAGAAGCTGGCTGAAACTTCCAGAAATGGTTTCTCAAAATCGTCTTGATACACAGCAGGACCCAGATCCATTAGCATTTTTGTTATGCTCCTCATCAGGCCTCTGTTTATCACTTCACCCATTCTTTCCCTGTGTATAAGATCCAGAAGGGTATCAAGCAGCCGAATATGGATCATAGGGGAGTGAATTATGTGATCCCTCCACAGATTCAGACCAAGTTCATGAACAGGTGTTCTATGAGATGTCGGGACATATGTTCTATCCATGTACATTAGAATGTCTCGGATCATCTGCAGCGCCTTGTTGTGATCCATCCACTTCGCATTCAGCTCTTCCAAAAACAAACCACCCTGTGCAGCCTCTATCGATTTTGATATTTCCTTCAAGCGCCAGGTCATAGTGCTCTGAAGGCCGTCATAGAGCTTCTCACCGTACTTGTGAAGCACCATGTTGTAGGCACTCCTGCACAGAGAAATGAAGACCTTGCAAGTTACAAGCAGATGGATCACAGTGTTCTCTATACCACATTAGATAGTTTTACTTTTCCTTCCAGTAATTATAAAACCTTTTTTTTACCTACTTTCTACAACAGAAGGTTCAACAGGCACTGTGATTTGCAAAGATTGTAACAAGTCAACACAAATCAGCATGGGTCACAGTCTCATCAAGTGCGGTACAATCTCAGTTCCTCATTAAAAACACAGTCTCAGCTAATCACGTTTGTTGGCTACAAAAATCCAACATATGAAGGAGCAGACGGTTAATAATTATCTCGAATGACACAGGTTTGCCCGATTTTGCGCATAATTTCTATTCCGAAACCACAGAATTCTTCGAATCAATACATGTGCGGATCATCGCATTTGTAGGATTAGATTCAACTACGTACGCGGGTGCAGTAGAGAATAGGCGGCAACAGCAAGATGAGATTAGGTTGTGCGGGACGGGAAGGGAGTGGGGTTCGGGACCGACCTGTAGAGCTCCTCGAAGGAGAGGCCACTGGCGTTGTGGTTGTAGATCTCGTGGATGGCGTGCTCGAGGATCTTCCATGTCCGCTCCGCGTACTTGGGGTCGAGCTCCACGCGGTGCTTGAACGCCTCGATCTTGAAGTTGCGCTTCCTCGGTGGGCCGCCGCCGCTCATCGTCGCCGGCGGGTAGGGTTTGGGGGCGGAGTGGTGCGGGTGGACGCGGGCGAAGGTGGAGGTGGTGGACACGGGGACAGCTGCGGCAGCGGCGGCGGCGAACAGAACCGATGGGGGAAAACCAGACGGCTCAGCCTCGTCTCTTGTTTTTTTAAGGTTCTCTTAGACACGGCTATCTTCCAGTAATAATCCAGTTCCACTCATGGTATTGTCATTTACTCAGGTGTTTAATGTTAGCACCCAAGTGAAATGTGAATTCCGATTGCCATTGCTCATACCGCTACAGCCGGCAAATGATGACATTGTGAATCCCTTATTCGTAAGGCACTTCATTCTGCATCTTAATCTTACCTTTTATTTTTATTTTTATTTTGACTTTTTTTGTTTTTCTTTCATTGGCAAGAGTTCACTACTTAGGGCCTCTTTGGATACCAAGTATTTTTAAAGTTTTGGCACAATACCATGGTTTGATGAAAATACCATGGTATGAAAAACTTTGGCACGTTTGGATAGAAGAAAGACAACAGTATTTTAAACCATAGTATTTTTGCGGTTTCTAAAAATCCACTCCGACCCTCTTTTTAAAAAACTGAGCTATGTAAGCTTGTTCGTTGGCCATGGACGGCACCGTCCTGCTATGCCCGTATGTACGTTTTTTTCTGCTTTTATCATTTGCATGTCACGTACTTCAAAATTCCATGATTAGTCTAACTAATATAAACCTGATGTGACATGTTGATCTGTATTTGCATCCTATTGAGTATGGCTAACATTAATCTACATGCAGATTCTAGTTGAATAGCCTCAAATTCAATAGTACTAGTTACGTTTGCTAAAATATTCATGTTCATGTATATTACGTAGTAGCAGATTTGGGTCTGTCATTAGCTATGCTTTTAAAATACCCCACATTCAATATACTGCAAGTGCTAAACAGGGTATGCCTTTCTTGAAACTGTGAAATACTATGGTTTGCATAAACTATAGTATTTTCGTCTATGTTGCGAAAAACTGTGGTTTTTAAATACCATGATTTTTTAAAACAACAACACCCAAAGAGAGCCTTAGCTGTATTGTGAATATTCATTAGATAGTGAAAAACCTTTGAGACTCCCCCCCTCCCCTTTTTTTTCTAAACTAAAAGCAGCTTATAAAGCATTATTTCATTATTTGTTCTCATGTACATTTTGTGACTCCCCCAACGTTTCCTGTTGTTCTTTCCTTGATTCCCTTTGATGAGTTGATCTTGTCTGGAGACAAACCAGTATTTCCGTATGGATTTGGTACTAACCAATCATCTTCAATAATGCATGACAGCACGCTGCGTTGATAGTAGCTGGGCCTGGACCTCACTAGAATCCCAACGAGAAGTGTACTTTAATTGACACATGGTCTTCAAAAAAAAAATTGACACATGGTCTACAAATCAGGTTGCATTCGACGGAGAAAACGAAAATCATCATTCGCTGATTTGCTGTACGAAAGTTCGTCCATATCTTGTTCAATGTCTCCTGTTTTGCTTGTATATAGTTAAGTAAATAAAATTTTGGAACCTATCACCAAATCAGAGTGGCGCAGCGGAAGCGTGGTGGGCCCATAACCCACAGGTCCCAGGATCGAAACCTGGCTCTGATAATATCAGTTGTGGCTTCCGAATCTTTTTTTTTATATTTCCAAAATTTTCACAGCCATGCGACGTCCATGAGTCCACTGGGCCACACCTCTTACTAGCCCAAGCTTTCACGGCTAACAAGCCCACCACGTTATCTTCTGCTTTCTCTGCTGCAACTTCCGTTCCACTCCAATGCTATTTTTTTTAGCTGTCGCCCGCCACATTTGGTTGTTCAGCAACAGGCACTGAGAGAGTCAAAGAGGTATGAGGATCACTTACTCGAGATGAACTTCAGCGCAGACGGCGCGAGATGCCAGGCTACGTGCGGAGACGCTAAAAAGTCATAAACCCTTCGCCTTTTCAATTGTGAGCATGCATCCGCGACGGGAACAGGCTCGACGGCGCATCGATCACATCACATGCGCATCGGCGACTTCCTGGTTGATGTTCGAGCATCCCAGAGCTTGCGAGCCACCGCCCACCGCCGATCGTCAGAAATCAGGAGAGATCGACGTTGCTCCGCCGCCCGGTGGAGGGAAAGGGCACTCCGCACTGCGGTACTGCCTGCTTTCGATGCATGCCTCCTTCCTTCCCGGATAATTAAAGCCCTTCTATAGGCCAAATTAATTTGCCTGCGCTGCTTTACCGGTCGTCTTGAATCGTAACATTTGTCGTTCTGATGTTGTGCTCCGTGTGTAACGGCCTGCGTGCTGGATACGTCTTGATCGAAGTACGTACTACCCAACTTGCAGGCGTCAGCTAAGCAGACGATAATGTGTACTGCAGACATCATCTCTAACGATCTGATGAGCACAGTGCAGCTCTGCCGATCGTATCAAGGTATATCTTGTTCTAATTTACTGTGTAAACTGGACATATCCACGAACTCATCAGAGATTCGGAACAGATCGAGAGTCAGAGACCACGAACTCGGTGGCCGCATGCATGAGTACTTACTTGCGCGTACCAATAAACCTTATGGCTGGTCCTGCATCAGTACATGTGCAGGAGTAGTACCGATGAGAGCACGCGCATAATTTAGGTCTTCGCGAGCGCTTTAATTTCTGCAGTACTACGTGTTTGTCGATCGATCGAGTGGGCGCCATTGACTGGATCGGAGCGGAGGCCCGAGGAACAGCCGAACAGGAGATCGATGGAGGATGCTTGGTTTGCGGCCTGGCGCCCTCTGTCGTCCTTTCCTCGCTGCATGCATGCTGTTCCCGCGCGCCGTACGTCCTTCGCTTGATGCGCGCGGCATTGATCTGCATCTGCTGTTCCTGTTTCCAGTAACACAGTGACGCGTACTGCCACTGTGCTTTTTTCTGAAAGCATGATTAGCCACGGTACTAGTACTCCGTGCGTAGGAACGAGTCTATTTGTTCGAATTTGTTCTAGTACAACAATGCGGCATCTGTACCTACACGAGAGCGTACGTAGGTTCAGTTAAAAAGAGTGATGCATTGCGTTCGAGAACCTTTACGGTAATCCATCGCCCGTGGGCACCCGGCTGCACGGATTCGCTATCATCTCTCATGGGTTTTCAATGGCCGATGGACATGGAGTCCGGAACTCCGGGGGCGACGGATGTACGTACGGCCGAATTCGGCCTGCGTTGGGTACAATCTGCGCCGCCGAATCGGGGCCGATCGAGGTGCATGCATGCGGTGCGCAGGTGGGGCGCGGCAGAGAGCAGAGCTGACACCCATCGGGGTCCATGGGCCATGGCTCTAGGAGAGCTCGTATATCCGCGACCGCGTCCACTGCCGCTGCAAGGCTTATCTTTATAGCCGCACGCAGAGTTGGGCCAATGATAAGAGGGGAGAGGCGAGGAACTGGGCCTCGTGAGTGAGTGGTATGCACGTAGAGTATGCGTAAAAGAGGGTTTGTCTCGACCAGCCGAGCTTTCGTACGCACGTATGCGTACACGACACAGAGCGACTGTGCTGCACGTACATGCTGTATGCAGGACCGCGGAGCCAACGTGCATAGGCCCACCGGGCCGGTAGTGGACCCATGAACTGGGAGGGCCAGTCCAGGCTCAGACAGCAGCACATTGTCATCGTCCATCGTCCAGCTCTGCCCGTTTTGCCGCTCCCTAGTCCCTAGCCTGGCGCCGCAGTTCGTATTTACCACCCGTTTGCTCGCGACGAGTACTGACTCCCAGCCTCTTTGGTCCTCGCGAACAACAAATCTTTCTACAAAGGCCAACCTGCAAAGTGAACCTGCAGGGCAACATGCATGCGTGAGCGTGAGATTTCAGTGCGCCTCTGCCAGTGACGCAACGGACGCACGCAGGTGATGTTGTTCCCTTTGTGGTAATCTGCGCTTTGCAGTTCGCACACGGATGGACTGGATCTGTTGCATGCATGCGCGCGCGCTGGGGCAACCACACAGCAGATCTGTGGGGACAACCAAGCTAAAACTCTTGCGAGTTCGGCTATACCACCGCGCGCTCCGGCCGTCCGTCGCGTGAGGCTTGATCATGATGACAAGGAAACGAGCCAATGTACAAGTCCGCGACCAGCACGTACGGATGCATTGACCGGCGGCGGCTGGCAGCGAGCGTCACGCTAGAGCGGCAAGTCTCATCACATGCTTCAAGCTCTCTATTTCTTGACCATATGTTTGAGTTGGTGGGTTACGAAAGCCTCTCCATCATGTTTCCCAATCTGTAGACGCCCTCGTCATCTCCGGTTCGCCTAAGTCTGCATGCATGGCGCCTTCAGATTTCCAACAAATCTCCCGCCGGTCTGACCCGACCCCGCGCCAGTCACGCCGCGAGCCGCCCTCCCTTCCTGTGCCGGATCTGCCTCCTGTCGGCCTCCCCGCGCCCCTACGCCTCTTGCTGCGTCGCCGTCCCTGCAGCTCGGGCCTGGCCACCTGAGCTTGGCCACGGCGGCGGTGCCTCGCACTCATCACAGCCTCTGGTTGAGCCATATGGAGGCCTGTGAGAGCAACTCCAGCAGGGCATATAAAATCAAGCCCCTACATGTCCATGTAGGGGCTGGTCCCTAGATCTGAGCCCCTAGAAAGTAGTTCCAACTCCAGCAGCGCCCTGTATTTCTCAGCCCCTAGAATTGTGGGTCCCGCTTGGCAGCCTCATCTCTTCCCTTCTTTCTCCCTCTCTGCCACAACACGCTGCGCGACGCCTGCCTAGCCACGACACGAAGCAGCTCGCCGGCGAGCGGCGCTCCGGCGAGTGGTGCCCTGGCGTGGGCTCCCTGACGAGCAACACGCCGGCGTGGGTTCCGTCGCGGTGGATTGGACCGGCACGGGCCAGGCCGTCGTCCCCCGCCTCCACTCCACGGCTTGCCGGCGCGGCCCCCCGCCGCCGCTCCACGACACGACGGCGCACAGGCTTCGCGGGGACGGGGCCGCAGCGAGCTCCCATGGCCGCCATGGTCGAGGCAGGAGGCTGGGGCGTGGCCGGAAGAGGGCCCGGGCGAGGTAGCGGCATCGAGGGCAGGTGACTGAGAGCTCGGGGCTGCGTCGACCAGGGGGGGGGGGGGGGGGGAGGAGCCGGCGTGGGGGGCGACTACGCGGCAGCATCGCTATTGGTCCGCCCTCCACCCTGGGACTCCAGATCCGGTGGAGGACTGCACTTTCCAGTCGAGGGGCAGTCAATTTCGTCGCCGGAAGGGGAAGGATGGGCGGCGGCGACCGACGGTAGAGAGGCAGGGCAGGAGCGTCGGGTGGGAGGGAGAGGAAGAATGCGCGCGCGCAGCGGTTGAGCGGGCCCCACGCGGGTAGCGACCCAACAGGAGGTCGCCAGATCTGGGGGCTTTGGAGCGAAATCTGGGGAAGTTGATTTTTTGGACCAAAGCCCCTACATCCCATGTAGGGGGCTCATGTAGGGGCTCTGCTGAAGTTGCTCTGACACCCGCTGCTCTATCCGACCGCGCATCCTCAAGGTGCCGAAAATGTTTGTGCTAGAATACAGTAGAAAAAAAATCTTTTTCTGGGAAGCTTGAACTGATCTTGAATGGATTTTCTTTTGCATTTCTCTGGAGTGGGGTCCTCATTATTGAAAATTCAATCTTTTTTTTGCGACAATATTGAAAATTCAATCATCAATTTCTAGTTGTCAAAATAGCCCAGGTCATAAGGATTATGATTTCTATATAGAAAAGTCGATAGACTTAGCCTAAATGTGGAAAAGTCAAGACGCTTCTGCTATCCATGAAAGCATGCATGGCTGCATGGGTGGCATCCATGGTGCTCGGTAGAAGCGCAAATTAGAGCCAATTTCAGGTTTGTTTTCTCGTAGACGCCGAGCTGATGATGAGCTTGGGAAAGAGCACGTATGGATGCCGGATCGTTGTCCTAATTAATCACCAGCCGCATGCAGAATTATACGCGCAAGAAATCCAAGCAGACACGTGGGGCCTGTGAATTGATAAGAGCACAGACGCCAACACATGGTGTTGTTCAGCTAAGCTAGCTATAATTAAGCACCTCTCTTCGTCAGAGGTCTCACTTGCGCTGGAGCGTATGGTGTACTCTCGTCATCATGCAACACATGGACGAGCTAATCGTCAGAGGTCAGCTGAATGATCGATTGCACAGCTGGTACGGTTAGCTAGTCCTCAGTTGCAGTACTGTACTAGTACGTTGTTTCCTTAGAAAGATAGGAGTACCTATTACCGGCTGCCACAAATGGTGCAGCGTCCTTTTGAGTTGACGATGCAAGTCCTCTGTACGATATGCCTGCACCTGTTTGGTTGCCATTGGCAGCGCGCGGTTAGCAGCACGTCTCTCCGACGAGATGCCTGCACGTCCTCCTATAATTCATCCCACAAAACTTCGATTCCGGTCTCCAGATCGACGCCGGTGGCACAAACTGCTACTATATGTGAACAGCATGCCAGCGATCTTCTCCGTCGTCTGCTGCTAGATGGGTTCAGCTGGAAAAAGACGATGCTCTAACAGTTTTACACTGTGCAATCTGCAGTGTTAATTAGGTCCTCCTCCATCTAAGCCTTTTATTTTTGTTTCGTTCTTTCACGAACTAAAAAGCACGAAGCATTCCTGGCACGGAAATACTCCTGCAAGTCGCCTCGTCCGGTATCCGAATTCGAGGCCGTTCGAGACGCGTACAAGTTGCCACAGTACACACGCACACCCACCCAGCAGCAGATCGATTTCAGGCCGTGGCGCTGGGCCACACGATAAAACGTCGTTCCCCCACCTGGCGCAGCGCCAGCGCGGCTAGGTGCGTACGGCGCCTCCGTGCGGCGCAGGGACGAAGCCCCATGGGCCATGCCGGGCGGCGTCTCGGTCAAGTGAGAACTCGATCAGTGCGGGGCGATCGCGCCCAACGACTATTGGAAACCCCTGTGGCCGGTGGGGGTGGTCCGGCACGGGCCGCCGCGGGTCCAAGGAAACGCGTGCGCCTGCCTGCCCCCGCCGCCGGAGGCACGCGCCGCGAGCTACATCTACGTGGGTCATCGGCTCGACGCCAACCACCAGCGCCGCCGCCGCCACAACTCGATCGTGGCCACCCAACCGATCGAGCGCGGGGGCGCAGGAGCGCGCACGCATGTACGTTGGATGCTGCTGCTTGCTGGGTCGATCGACGGCGGGCGGACGTCACCTAACTGCCAACAACGGATCAGCTCGAGCGGTGCGCGATGTATCGAGATCCCATCGGCCGCGCGCGCGCGACCCGGCGGGCCACCCGACCGGGCCGCTGTCACGTCTCTTTCGCCTTGTTTTCGTGGCCGCGCCCGCGCGCGGGGTCGAACCTGTTCCGTGAGGCCGTGAAAACGCCCGGCCACTTTGACCGGTACCAAGCCAGGGGGCGCCACGCGCGCGCGCGCTGGACGCGGTCGGTACTTTACTGATCTCATCGTCATCCGCCGCGCTTCGTGTGAGAGGGAGCGAGGTGCGTTGCATCATCCACTGCACTGTGTGTGGTCTCCATGCATGATAACGAACCATTTGATGATAGGCATGGTTTCTGTATATCCTAGTATGACGGCGATCGAATGAGCTCGATTGCGGCGTGCAGATGTACGTGCAAAACTGCAAGCAGAAGTGCAGGTCGTTCCCGAAACCGGAGACAGTGACTTGTGGGCTGATGGGGAGTACGTACGGCTGCGGCGGTGTGGGTCGATCGAGCTAGGGCCCTGATGAATTCCTGAGCCGCGCGCTGGATCGTCGGACGTGTCCCTGCATGAACCGTACGCCCCTTTCGCCCCTTTCGCCCCGCCCGGGAGCTAGCCTAGCCTAACTGGTGTGCCACGCATGTATCGGGAATAGGACCCTCGATCAGCAGAAACATCCGGCTCTCTAGTCAGTTGGACCATCGGAAAAGGCTCAAGTGTGGTGTGACAGTTTGGTAAGGAAGGAGATCGACGGGAACCAGGACCGTTTGCTTGGTTACACCAAGATGGTGATCACTAGTAAACGGCCAGCGACCGCTTACCTTCCTGGTACATGGCCTCCCGGCCTCCTGAACTTCATTCTCCTACCTTAATTAATTTGCTGGAGTACATGGAATACAACTCGAATCTCTTATACTTCTAGCTGGAGTAGAAAATATACCAGCCAGTGGCAGCCACACTCTCTTTTTCTTTTTCTTTTTTGTGGTTACATAGTACAACTTAGACATTCACAGTGCACGCACACTCACCCTTATGAACGCACGCAAACCCTATCTCTATGAGTATCTTCGAAGACTGGACTGGCAAATCCTCGAGATTAATGAAGTCACCACTGACGCCTCGTTGTCGACCGCCACATCGTCTGCCACTGAAAGCATAACGCCGTTAAATCATAAAAAATAGTTTCAAATTTTTGTAGCCAATTCACCTAGAATGGCATCACTACTACCACATTTTTTTATTTTTTTTGTAACGGGCTTCATTAAAAGGCAAAATCATGCTTATCTTCGAAGCAACTTGCACTGACAATTAGCATGACTCTATCACCAAATTCAAAGCTCAAGCGCACCATCAGATGATAATACATTGAGGCTTCTTCAGGGTTGCCATCGATCACGTTATTTTACGGGCCTCGCCAGGATCATCAGCACAAGGAATGAAGAACAAGAAGGAAATTCGAGAGACAGAAAAGGGAAACTCCAGCCTCCAACTCTCAAGGCTCCAAGCAACATGCCGTTCGCAATACACGGGCTGGGCCCGTGGGGCAGGATGTGACCACCCAGGAGACCCACATGACGGGTGACGTCAGGGAAAAGTGATTGATTGCCATGGCCTGGGATCAAGGCGGGAAGATTCCAGTTGTCTGGATGACGTGGCGCTGGCAGTGCTCCTTCCTCTACTACCCGGAGCATGCAATAGAGTTACCCTCAGCAGTCAGCGTATGCAATAGAGTTACCCTCAGCAATCAGCACCACGGCGTATGTCATCGGTCTATCCATTGGTTTGGAACAACCCGTCCGGTGTATTGGGCGTGCTACACACTATAGCTTCAGTGACACTTAATTGTTCTTACGCTACTTCCCAGTATAATTGTCGTTTTAGTTTTTGACACGATGATTAAGTAAAGTTGATAAAGGTAGATGCACAGGAAAGGAAACGATGAGGAGATAGATAGAGATGTATTAAAAACAACAAAAGTTGCATCGGGAAGTGAGAATGATAATTATTTTAGAAAAACTGGATGAATCTAAAGTGACAATTAAACTCGGATGGAGGGAATACAATTTAAGATGCATCAACAAGAGCGTTTAAGAGGATATAATGTTGAATCATTAATCATTTTCATTATTCACGGTAAGCACCGAGGGCATGTTTGGATCCTCTCTAGTTCAAAAATGGCTTATTGGTTTGTTTTCTAGAATCTGGTTTCTAAAAGGAAACACGTACTGGGTGTGGCTGTGTGGATCATGGTTTTTTAAAAACCCAAAACCAGTTCTTGAAGCATGAAGAGTCACACTGTTTTGTGATAAAGAAATTAACAATACAATAATCATGTACAGCTTTGGTCTATGATGGCTTACTATTTTTGAAGGCATTAATAGCATCATATTATTGTTTACTCGCAAAAAAATGTATAGTTCTTTTCTTTGTTGCGAAATAGTTTATTTATTCTTAGCACAGACTGAAACCATCGTGAGCACGCCGACGCACGTCATGGGCACAATGTATCGGCGAAACGTTTGAATTTCGGAACGACCTGATCAGTTTGACTTTTACCCTCATAAATAATTAGCTATTTCTTTACATTAAGGTTTTCTCTCTTGAACCTTCTGATAGGCTGATCCATATGGTATGGGGGCGTTCCATGCTGGACAGTTCAAAAGACAAAAACAGCGAAATGCAGTTGTGAGTGCATGCGAATAAGAAATGAACTGTAGCTCAGGAACTCTTATCTACGCTTACAGGTTGCCTTGATTGAACCTTTCCCTTGTTAATGTATCAAATTGTTTGAAGACAGAAAAGTTGCAGAGGGGTAGTGTTCTGCATGCTTGTGAACAAGCTAGAGATATTTGTTCTTGTTAGTTTCATCCGACTTCAATCAGCCAGCCCAAATAAACCAGAGATCGATATAGATAATAAAACACTTAAACTAAAAAATGAGGCGGAAACTCAACTATTTAACCTGCAAAGAGATAGTTTGACTAATGATATAAGAGTAGCTGCCAACTACTTGTCAGACCACACATAATTAAAAAAAAGAAACAGCATAATATATACAAAAGAGTTCTCCTTACTCTTTTGAATGTGAGTATTAATTCGTTGGTGCACCCCCTGATTAAAAAAACATGAATTGTTAATGAAATCAATGATGACGTATCTCAAAGACGGCACTTTGACTACAAGTTTTATGAGATGTATGGAACATTATTTCACCTCGAAGTAAAAAGTTCTTTCCCTAAAAAGTGGAAAAAAAATTCACTGTGGATTTTGTAATAATCAATCACATAATTATTTGTATTAGATGACCATATATAGTATAGTTTGATCAACGTGGTTACACCTTGGGAGATATATTTTCTTCTAGGTTGAATTCAGTTAACAGACCCTAAATTTATATATAAAAGAAAAAAACTGTTACCTCGCAAAAAAAAAGTTCAAGGCATGAATTCTCTCGTAACTGGGATCTGGAAAAAAAAAACTGGAGTTGTATTGAAGCATCAGACTAGTGTTCCGAAAGATGATTTTGAAAATTAAGATTATATCGGGCCAATATGAAAGATGCACACAGAAAGCCATGCAGTTGTTTAGGAATAATAACCAGTTAACCACACATGGCCATCATTAGTATGGCTCAATGATGTCGATTAGCTAACGAAAACAATATATCCCCCTTTCTCAAACCGCAATCATTAACAGGCCACCATTTGCAGCTCTGCTTAGACAATTTAAAAACAGTTTGATCATATTATTTTAACTTTGATATACATACTCTTGCAGCTTCGTTGCCTCATATACGTCATAGTATACAGTAGTTAGCTCGGGCAATATTTTATACTACTGACACTCTAATTACTACTTTGGCGTGCATTAACAAACCTCATCATTGGTTTTGTTAGCTTTTCAATCATTTGATATCAGAATTCCATGCTTTAATTATTCCCATCCATTGCCCCCATATGGATCGCTAGCTAGACATTTTGGATGAGTAGTGGTATATATCATCAGATATATACCACACAATTGTATGAGTAGTGGTATATATCACTGATATCTAGTGTTTTCTCATGAAAAGAAACATATTGGAGTTCACTCTTTACTGTGGATTTTATCCTTCTAAACGGCGAAAGACTGCCCCCACTCCCCAAAAAAGAAAAGGGTAAAAGACTGCCTAATTACTGTTTCCAGTCGTCATATAATTAATCATGTTGGCATTGCAAGATGACGTTCTTGTTTGCCATGCCGTAAATTTTATTTTATAGCAGTGCTACACCACGTATGCTAGTCAAAGATGCCCCACTAGCTCACGAGGTCACACACAATTTCAATCTCCTGCTCCTGATTGATGCATCGTATTAACCTGCTCATTTGCATATTCTCGCGTACGTTTTCTTTCTGGGAGATCCCTGACATAGGTAACTATGTACCACTATATATACCCGTCTTGTAGCTGGGTCTCAAAAGATTGAGAAATGGACTACCCCCCTCCCCTCTTTTCCACCCTTTTCCCTTCACATAGTGCCTCTATTCAACCCTTCACGCCTTTTGTAACTAGGCGCCATACAACTTTAAACAGAAGATAAAGTGGATTATTGTTATATGTACCAAATGCGATGGGGATGCTGACAATTAGTTCAAAAGGTGACGTCATAAGTACATAATAATCCGTGCGTGCAACCTTGCTGGCTCTGCATTGCTCTAAATTAATATATACGTTAATTATATTTATTTTGTTAATAGAGCTTTGTGCATACAAAAGGTTGTGTGGCTGAGCTGCACTGAAAAGAAGAGAAGCGAAAAATGAAAGGCTGAGAACTTGGAGCATTGTTGTCTGTCTTACCTGTAACAACCAACAACTTTTGCTTTTATCATTCATCCATGTTAGCTCCTATCACACACTAATTAATCAAATGCTGACGAGCAGCTGCTATTGTCACTAGGGAATGGAAAGTACACTCTCTGTAACATGGGACCAGTTCAAGGATAATACAGGGGCTAAGAACGTGTTAGAACGATAATTGAGACTGTGTTGCACTCAAATACAGAAACTTCATTTGTATGTAGAAATCAAACAATGGATATTTTGTTCCATAAGGATGTTTTCTATTAAGTTGTTATATATATCAACGTTACCAATTAAAATTCCCCGTCAACAGGGATCGTTCAAGTTGTTTCTTTTAGGTCATTGCAATTTATAGTATATACACATGCATATAAAAAATTGCCGTTTGTTTAAAACAAAAGAAATACTTCGATCTATTTAACTTGTGATATGATCATAAAGAATTATGTGCTGTGACGCTATTCTAACAGAAAATTTTAATGGAACAGTGTTGGAGTACTGAAATAGGCCATAGTACGAAGTCCGGTATAACGTTTTATGTGTTTAGCCATTTATGTACAGATAAATCTTTGGATTATCTAATGAGGGACAAAAGGAAGAAAAACGCTAGAAAAAGAAACAGGGAGTTTTGCAGACAACTCCGTACTACTGACCTGCTTATAACAGAATAACCAGCCAGTCATATTTGGTACTTTTTAATGATTCAGTGTTGACTAGCAAAGGGAGAGAGAAACACCCGATCAATACAAACCAGTTATTTCTCTCGGTGATCTTTATCTACCTAAGGCCGTATCTCTCCCATCAATCTTCACATCACCTACCTATCTTATGATTCAATGTTCGGCAGGCTGCGCTGCAGCTGCGGCTGCTGAAGAAATAACTGCGAACACTGTAGCAGCTGCTGGAAACACTGTAGCAGCTACTGAAGAAATAACCGAAATACTGTAGCTGCTGCAAAGCAGCTGTTGCAAAGCAGTCAGGCGAACAGGCTGATAGTTGACAGGGAGGTGAGAGAGAGACGAATTAGGCCCACTCCGGGGAATGGTCAGAGAGAAAAGATGGGGTTTTGGCAGGGCTCTTGGTTGGGGCCCTAAAGGAAGTTAAAAAAATAAAAGAAGATGTTGGAATTGTTTTATGCCATGAAACGACATCATGTTGCTGAACTTGGTCAGAGAGGTATTTAAATCACCTCCAACAAGGAAGAAGAAATGAACGTTTAGGGGCTTTAATTTATCGGGCCAGACGCTGGTCTTATTACCCAAATAAAGCATTAGAAAACTCTTTTGATGGACTGGATTTGGTTCTGTCCTAGTTTGTGCATCGTTATTTCATATATTTCTGTAGACAATAGCACTGCATGAGTCACTTGCTTATGTCAGTTCACACACTTTGCAGAATTTTATCAGATGGATAGTTTTTCAAATATTCAAGTTTTAACAACCCCCAAAGCTCACAAATTAATTGACTTATCCTTTTGTGATCCAGATGCAAAATTTATGAAGATGGAGTTCGTGCAAAATTCAGCTGCCTGAGAAATTAGTGTTGTTTATAGGTTTGCTGGTACCAAACAATATAGAATTAAGATGTTTTGCCAAAAAATTTAGAATCAAAGGTTTACAGAGTAGGCATACAGACTTTTTTTGTGCCATGTTTTTTTTCTTAATTACTTACTTATGTATCAGTTTATCCAACTCCTAGTCCAAGTAGTAGACTAGTGGAGCATAAGACATGTGAAGCAATACGGAATGCGCTTGTGTGCACCAGGTCCATGGCAGCAGAAACTAGGGCATCACGAATTCTAAGGCTGGCAAACAAATTAAAGGAGGGAGCAAAGGCTAATACAAAAGGCAATAGAATGATTACCTGTTGAGCTGGCCCTACTTTATTACCTCTTTCTTTGCTGTTGTTGTTCCCATAATCTCCCCCAAACATATTCGTTGAGACGATCAACTTGCATTTCTGATAAGATATACTCCTATATACTACTCTCCTCATACGCAATTTATTAGTAGGACGGCAGGCTAGAACAAATACCCACAAAGCTAAGCATAAACATGGTATAATATGGATGGCTCTGGGCAACAGATAAAAGGTTTCCTGAAACCCAAAAAAAACCAATGGTACGTATTGCCTTCGCATTGTGTATTTTGACTTGGAGAGTGGCGCCTACAGTGCTCAGTGCAGTCTTTGGGGGATTGAATGATAAAGAGCACCGCACGTGGAGTCTGAACCACTGACTGCCTCTTCACAGTTTTAAAGATTTTCCTTTTGCCAGAAAATAAATAAAAAGAAGATCAGAACAGAAGCAGAGGAAAGGAAACAAATTTCAAACAGCAAAAAGGGAGGAAAAAATGAGGAGACTGGGGTGCTCTCAAAAGCAGCCAATCCACAAAGGAAGCATTGCTTTACATCCCACCAGATACTAGCTCGAGTTAATCCGCAGCATAACGCTGCTCCAAGAGAGAGAGAGAGAAGAGCTACAGTGTCGTGGCATTCTTTTTCTGATTAAGTGTGAGATTCGTCTGTTAGCATCAGGAGAACATACCACGTTACGTTCTGCCACAGTACTGATGCACACACTATGCAGGGCCGGATTAGCTAGCAGCGAGCGGGCTTGCTAGGTGAACCTAATAATTTCCCTCCCCGCTCGTCCGCCTTATCCTCCTGCGCTCTCTCTCGCTCATCAGTCTCCTTCCATGTAGGAAGCAGACTCTCTTTCAATTCTTTCTCCAGCTTCTCTCTCTCTCTCCCCTCCCCCCTCTCTCCCAGCACCAAGAATCCATTTGATCTCCCTTCGCCAAAAAAAAAAGAATCCATTTGATCCGTTCATCTCTCTCAAGCCCTACAAAGTATATCATCTTCTTCCGCCTCTCTCCCCTCCCCTGGCCTCCTAGCTAGGGTCATCTATCTGCTCGTGCTCCTCTCTCTAAACTCACAGATGAACCACACCAATAGGCCATAAAATAGTGTGTGTGATCTCCCACACGGACACACGAGCTCTCGCCAGCCTCCTTCCATCCATCAACCCCTCTTCTCTCTCATCATATCATATGAGGAAGGATTCCTTCCAACCTACAACCTTCTTTCCCTGATAGCAGCCAGCTCTTTCTTGGACTCTCTCTCTCGACCACCACCGCTACATCACACCTAACCTTCTCGAGCTAGACCCACAAAGAGGAAGAGGCTGGAGACATCAAATCCATTCCCACTCTCTTCCAAACAACCACTCCATTTACCCGGCTAAAAAATATACACGCAAAGATATATAGTTATATATCTGTGTATATATACCATGGCCTGATTGACCATGGACGTCGCCGGTGACGGCGGAGGCGGCCGCCGGCCAAACTTTCCCTTGCAGCTCCTCGAGAAGAAGGAGGAGCAGCCGTGCTCCAGCTCGGCAGCTGGCGGCGGCAACGGGAATGGATCGGGGGCCGGCGGCGGGCCCGGGGGCGAGGTGCAGGCGCGCAAGGCGGCGCCGAAGCGGAGCTCGACCAAGGACCGGCACACCAAGGTGGAAGGCCGGGGGCGGCGCATCCGCATGCCGGCGCTGTGCGCGGCGCGGGTGTTCCAGCTGACGCGAGAGCTGGGGCACAAGACGGACGGCGAGACCATCGAGTGGCTGCTGCAGCAGGCCGAGCCGGCGGTGATCGCGGCCACCGGCACCGGCACCATCCCCGCCAACTTCACCTCGCTCAACATCTCTCTCCGCTCCTCCGGCTCCTCGTTCTCCGCCCCGGCTCACCTCCGCGCCGCCTTGCCCAGCCCGTCCGCTGCCACCCGGTTCGGCCGAGCCGACGCGTGGGACCGGGTTGTCGGCCTCGGCTTCCCTTCCGAAGGCCCCGCCTCGTCGTCGTCGTCGCCGTCCCCGTTGCTGCTCAACTTCCACTCGGGCAGTGTCGGTGTCGACGTGCAGCCGTCGCCGTCCGCCGCTGCCGACCTCTCAAGGAAGCGGCGGTGGGAACAAGAAATACAGCAACAGCAGCAGCAACAACAGCAGCAGCAGCAGTATCAGCAGCAGATGGCCGGGTACACGCAGAGCCAAATGCCGGGCACGGTGTGGATGGTGCCGAGCAGCAACACGCAGGGCGGGACGCCTTCCAGCGGCGGCAACGGCGCCGGAGGCAGCGGCGAGTCCATTTGGACGTTCCCGCAGATGGGCAGCGCCACCGCCGCGGCAGCCATGTACCGGGGGAGCGTGCCGAGCGGCTTACATTTCATGAACTTCCCTGCTGCACCCATGGCCCTCCTACCAGGGCAGCAGCTGGGGCTCGGTCCGGTGGGAGGCAGCGGCGCCGGCGGCGGAGGCGAGGGGCACATGGGGATCCTCGCCGCCCTCAATGCGTACCGGACGCAGACGGCGACGGATTCCGCGGCAGCTCAGGGCGGAGGAGGTGATGGAGGAGGGTCCGGGCAGCAGCAACACGCTGGCGGCCGCGGCGAGCGGCACGAGAGCATGAGCACCAGCGACTCGTAGGACGGAGGATCGCATGCATTGGTCTGGTGTGGCTTTGATCTGTTCTTTGTCTTTTGGTTTTCATTATTTTTCGCGTTTTGGTGGTTTCCTACCTCTCCTCCTTAGGTAGACACACTCTTGCGAGGATTACACTTAGCAGCATTACTCCACAGCATGCAGTAGGATCATTCGTCCTTGCGTACTGAGCTGTGCTTGTGAGTGAAAGAGTGAGGTGTGTCATGGAAGAAGGTGAGGGAAACGCAGCAGCAGCAGCAGCAGAGAGATTGTTTCATTTTGTTCCTTTAGCTTTAGCAGAAGAGATTTTTTTTTAATCAAGCATGACGTTCATCATCTGCAGTGATTATGGTTCATTATATTGTTTTTTTTTGTTTGAATCCCAAGTGCTAGTTGAAGCTCCAGTGCATGATCTAGTTCAACGCCGCCGCTCTAATAACACGGGGCTTGGGTTAAGTGATTGGCCGGTGCTTTCTTTTACTAATGACACAGAGCATTTATTTCATCATCAACTCAGCTATGAAATGTGTGGAAACGCAGAAGCTGAAAACTATTTTCATTTTATAAAAAGAAATTATTTCATCATCAACTAGGGTTTCTCTCATTCGGAGAATTTCCTGTCGGTTTAACTAATAACACGGAGCGTTTATTTCATCATCAACTCAGCTATGAAGCTTGTGGAAACACGGAGGCTGGAAACTATTTTCTATTTTCTAAAAGAAATTAATTCATCATCAAACTAGGGTTTCTGGTTTCGAGAATTAGTTTCTCTGTCGCACCAACTTAAATTAGTCTGATCATCATGAAACAAAAAAAATATGGTATCAGCGGTCGGTTGGGTGCGTACAATTAAACGTGCCCCCAATTAAGCTAGCCAGTCATTAGCCTGGACGATCAACGCAGAAATGATAAGGACTGGTGTATGCGACGAGACCGTCCAGTCCAGTCCAGCTGCGCGGGCGTAGGTTTTTGTCATCTGATGAGCGAACAATCTGCAGGGGAGCCAAGCTAGCAACCAACCAGCAGGACCACAGCCACAGTCCACAGGAGAGAGGCTGAACTGCCAGCTGCGAGACAGACCGAGCCGTAGCAAAACAAAGCGCGCGGATACAGGCGGCGGACTCGAGTCCAACAGTGCGGACGAGACGAGACGCCACGATCCATCCAGTATTTTTATTCCAGCGAGCGAGCCGTCAATGATGAATTGGCTCGGTCCTCTCGACGACACCAAACCGTGCCCCGGATCGATCAACGGCACGGAGCCCTTGGGTTGTGCCGGTAGCTGCTAGTACAGCCTTGAGACGAGACGAGGAGGCGAGGCATTGATGGGTGGGTGGCGTCAGTTGCCGCCGTCTAATAATCTCCCACGTCCGAGCCCTTGTTGATCGTCTCGACTGCTCAACCCCTGCTTTGCATGCTCGCGCTGTCAGTGAGGAGGAGTCAGGGCGGGCAGGCCACGACCAGCGGTCGAGCCAATCTAGCCACCCATATAAAGCAGGGAGGCAGGGGCAGCGCAGGGGGTCGTGCGCGTGCATGTACATGGTCCTCCTCCTCCTCCAGGGTTGCCGTCTTTGGTCGATGCTTCGACGTGGTTTTTAAGTGCATGTGCCTCTGCCTTTCCATATCCATGTGTCGCGCTTGTTTCCTTGCTGCATGCGGACGGCCGTCCGGGGCCAGCCCAGGGGGCTACGCATCGCAGCTGGTTGGTGGTTGGCACTAGTATGCATCAAGAATGGATGTCATGGGCGAGTCACTGCCCTCCGCCTGCCTGCCTGCCTGCCTGCCTGCGTGTGCGTGTGTGATCTGATAATTCAGCTGGAATCTCATGGAGGCATTGGATGGCCGGTGTACGTATACTCCATCCCGAGTGTACGTAGCTGTCCGTGCGTGGCATGTGGCAGCTCCTTGTGCATGCGCTCGGCTCGATCGGTCGCTGCCAGATGAGCTGTAGCTGCATATGAGCTTGTCGCCATGATTTGCAGCCGGGAGCAGCTTCTGCGCGGCCGGCTGATAAGACCCGCGTGTTACTGGCAAAATTAAGTGGGAGCGTACGTACGTGGGATGAGCTAGCGTTCTGCGGTGATTAACGCTAGCTGCGGCCTGCTGCTGGCTCTCGCGTGTCAGTGATGTGAGGCACGGTTAGCTGTAGCGCCGCATGACGCTGTCGCGCTCTTGCTTTTGAATTAACCTCTCCCCCGGCCTGCCGCCCTAACATTTGGCCGCTCGATCGATCGTTTGGCCGCTGCTGCTAATAAGTGGACACACGTGAACGGGCTGTTACTGGCCTGGACCCGCGTGTCAGTGAGCGATGCGAGGCAAGATAAGCTATAGCCAGACTGCGGTCAGCACAGTGTCCAGCTGCCGAGTCCAGTAGGAAAAAAGGGGCGAGCGAGGATGAGGCCAATGACCGTGCTGGAGCAGCTGTCGGTTGTTCTCTGTGCCTTATTGGAGCCGTCACATGCATGTTGAGCTGATTGGGTGCATTGAGTAGCAGCAGCGCCTCCCACCCTAAACACATGTGCCCTTGTCCTGTTTCGACCACCTCTGATCGAGCCCAGTTAAACACAAGAGTACATGCGTCAACACACACTTTGCACACGAACCGTCCTGTTGTTTTGCTATTACACTTGTCTACCTTACTTACCACAGGTCGAGAGGAGAGAGAGAGAGAGAGAGAGAGGTACTGCAGGCTGGTTCACAAGCAGGGAAACAAATGTTTGTGGTGGACGCAAAGCCATCGCAAGTCATTTCAAAGTTCAAACAACTTCCCGTGTGTCTAGTTGTCCCCGGCCTGCCTTTTCCCCTGTGGCTAGTGTCCACTTCAAAAAAGCTTCAAGGTGAAATAGAAGATGGACAAATACAGAAAAAGTTGAGACACAAATTAGTCATCTTCTGTTTCAATATATAGGTTCAAATGATCATGATTAGAAGGGACATGCAAAAACATTTTTGTAGCTAGTGCATGCATGCGCCATCAATGGAACCTGCTTACCTCATTATCCCGTCATTTTTGCGGCTATTTAATTAAAGTTGCATGATAACATGCATTTGTTTCAGCAAGTAGCCAGTGGAATGCAATTAGTTTATTTGGTTCAACGATGAGTTGAAGTGTTAGCTTTTGAAGCGAGCTCTCATTTTGACTTCGCTTTTGTCAGGGCTGCGCACATTTTCTTTTCAAAAGATAGCTGTATGCGTGCATGTCGAGGTGACAGCAAAATTACAAGGAATTCATAGGGATCAATGATCAGTGTAAAGTAGTAACAACAAACTCATCGCATTGCATCGATTTCTTCACTAGCTAGACCCCCTCTCCACTCCTTGCATAATTTCGTCGCAGGAGGAATCTGCTGTGTGCCTGCCGTGGCTTGTAACTGGACGACCTCCTCCTCTCTTTATCGCTTTATGGCTGGAAGCAGTCTTCGACCTCAAAACAGCAGCTTTTCTGTGATCAGATTTCGAGCATAGCGTAGTGTGTGCGATGCGTATATATTAGTTGCTTTTTCGCAGTGCATGCTTATAATTCTTTTGCTCCCCTCCCCGTTCTCTCTGTAGTCCTTTTTCAGAAAGGTTTTAGGTCTCAACTTTCATCCTCGCCTGTCGCGCTGCTGCCCTCGATCTCCTTTCTGCCCCTCGAGATGAGCTATCCTTCTAGGTCGTTCCATGTACTTCAAAGCAACAGTGTAAATAATTTTTTGAATGGAACATTGTAAATATTGACCAAAATTGGTGTTAGTAATAAAAAGTATTGGCATGATAAAAAGAGATGAGTTGGATAGAGCTTGGCACGAAATCTTGATGTCAAAGGGATAAGAAGCAGCATGAGATGCACAAAAGAAAGTAAATAAAAAGAGCCAAAGGCAGCATAAGAATTCCGAAGAAAAAATAACAATACATGATTCACAGACCTCTTAAACAGCGCCATGGAATGAAACAAAAGGGGACTATGAAAATGTTGGAGCACAGGTTCAATAAAACATCCACCACAGTTTCACAATCAATGATTTCATGGGCCAATAAAACTGATAAACTGAACTCAAGCATAACGAAAATTGTTTTACAAGAGCAGAAGGCTGCCACCTGCTCATGAATTATCTATCACATGATGAATTTTTATGCAAGATAACGATATAATTTTCTATCTACTTTGTCTCTTTCTAAGAATTCGCGTTCAATTAGAGATTCTATGCGTTTCTTTATGACAACAGGGTTTGGCAAGAACCGGGCTTGCAATTGCTTGGTAACCTCAGAAACAATACTGTTATGATCCAGGACCCTACGGGATTTCATGATTCTAACAATGGCAGCTTCAATCTGAGGTTTCCTGTCCTCCTCAACCCGTTGGCGAGTCTCCTGTTTCTCAGGCTCAGATTCCTTTTGAGCCACCACTGTCCCAATCTTCACCTTAACAAGCTTGCTTGTAAACTTATCGTTAAAGTAGAATGTATCATCCTCTGATATATCCTTGCTCATGGGCTCTTTGCGGAGAACATTCTTCCCCTTCACACAAGCAAGAGACTGGAGACATCTCTTGAGGTCTGAGGCAGGAATTTCTGTAGCCTGTTCGATCTCTTTATACGTCAATCCATCAGCTGAGTTAAACAGCATGAGAACACACATCTGGTACGTGGATACATTCAACTCATGTTTCTGACCTTTTCCAAATGTGGCTTTTATGTCAGCTGTGCCCATATTTGTTTGCCATGTCAATCTCCGGCCACTGTGAGTTCCAAGATAGTATGCCCGGAACTTCTCACACACTGTAAGGATTTCAGGTGGAAGATTGCAGGGAGGGCTGGGCTGCGTAGGCCAAGAACCAGTTGTCAGAATGTGGACATCAAGTGTAGGTCCATCCCCAAGTTCCTCGGCCTTCTTGGCATAGAAGTCATGCATGGTGTCCTGAGATGTCTTCATATCAGTAAACATGCCCTCTAGTTTGGACGTGAACTGGTATCCACATTCTGTCTTGAGTTTGACTATCATACTTCTCTCGGCATCATCAGAGACAGTTTTGCCAGACAGGAGTCTTTTCGCCAAATGCTGCTTGTAGTACTTCTCGAAAACATCCTTCTCTTGGAGGTACCGAAACAGCATCATGACTTTGTCCAGTATGACTTCCACATCTTCTTCTGTTGCCCCTTTCAGTCCTTTGCGCAGTTTATCATCAACATATAATGATATGAATTCAGGTGATCTGTTGTTTAGGTTGATGAAATACTCAAAGGACGAATTCAGAGCATTCTGGAAGGTTTTGTCATTGCCAAAAGCAACACTGATGATCTTATCGTTCTTGTCCTTCTCATTTAACAAACGTTGAACAAATTCCACTGGGTCTTTCAACCTTTCTGGATCTGTCACTAACTGCTTCCCTGTTTCCCTCAGGTAAGAAGTCATCACATCTCTAAGTGTTGATAGCCCGTCAGGAACCCTTCGGAACAAGGCGTACATCCGACCCAGATCTTCATACTTGTCATCAATAAGCATGTTAACAAGCCCTGAATTTTCCATGTGAACCAATCTGTGCATGTGATTGGCAATCATTTCTTTCTCCACTACGCTAGTTATCTTTGCCTCACTGCCAGCATCCAAGTAGTGTGAGACACGCTCCATTTCCTCATTTAGACGCCTCTCGGCCTTCTTAAGGTAGTTCCCACAGTCACAACACTCAATGAACTCTTGAGACTCCCCACTGTAGAAGCTGGCTGAAACTTCCAGAAATGGTTTCTCAAAATCGTCTTGATACACAGCAGGACCCAGATCCATTAGCATTTTTGTTATGCTCCTCATCAGGCCTCTGTTTATCACTTCACCCATTCTTTCCCTGTGTATAAGATCCAGAAGGGTATCAAGCAGCCGAATATGGATCATAGGGGAGTGAATTATGTGATCCCTCCACAGATTCAGACCAAGTTCATGAACAGGTGTTCTATGAGATGTCGGGACATATGTTCTATCCATGTACATTAGAATGTCTCGGATCATCTGCAGCGCCTTGTTGTGATCCATCCACTTCGCATTCAGCTCTTCCAAAAACAAACCACCCTGTGCAGCCTCTATCGATTTTGATATTTCCTTCAAGCGCCAGGTCATAGTGCTCTGAAGGCCGTCATAGAGCTTCTCACCGTACTTGTGAAGCACCATGTTGTAGGCACTCCTGCACAGAGAAATGAAGACCTTGCAAGTTACAAGCAGATGGATCACAGTGTTCTCTATACCACATTAGATAGTTTTACTTTTCCTTCCAGTAATTATAAAACCTTTTTTTTACCTACTTTCTACAACAGAAGGTTCAACAGGCACTGTGATTTGCAAAGATTGTAACAAGTCAACACAAATCAGCATGGGTCACAGTCTCATCAAGTGCGGTACAATCTCAGTTCCTCATTAAAAACACAGTCTCAGCTAATCACGTTTGTTGGCTACAAAAATCCAACATATGAAGGAGCAGACGGTTAATAATTATCTCGAATGACACAGGTTTGCCCGATTTTGCGCATAATTTCTATTCCGAAACCACAGAATTCTTCGAATCAATACATGTGCGGATCATCGCATTTGTAGGATTAGATTCAACTACGTACGCGGGTGCAGTAGAGAATAGGCGGCAACAGCAAGATGAGATTAGGTTGTGCGGGACGGGAAGGGAGTGGGGTTCGGGACCGACCTGTAGAGCTCCTCGAAGGAGAGGCCACTGGCGTTGTGGTTGTAGATCTCGTGGATGGCGTGCTCGAGGATCTTCCATGTCCGCTCCGCGTACTTGGGGTCGAGCTCCACGCGGTGCTTGAACGCCTCGATCTTGAAGTTGCGCTTCCTCGGTGGGCCGCCGCCGCTCATCGTCGCCGGCGGGTAGGGTTTGGGGGCGGAGTGGTGCGGGTGGACGCGGGCGAAGGTGGAGGTGGTGGACACGGGGACAGCTGCGGCAGCGGCGGCGGCGAACAGAACCGATGGGGGAAAACCAGACGGCTCAGCCTCGTCTCTTGTTTTTTTAAGGTTCTCTTAGACACGGCTATCTTCCAGTAATAATCCAGTTCCACTCACGGTATTGTCATTTACTCAGGTGTTTAATGTTAGCACCCAAGTGAAATGTGAATTCCGATTGCCATTGCTCATACCGCTACAGCCGGCAAATGATGACATTGTGAATCCCTTATTCGTAAGGCACTTCATTCTGCATCTTAATCTTACCTTTTATTTTTATTTTTATTTTGACTTTTTTTGTTTTTCTTTCATTGGCAAGAGTTCACTACTTAGGGCCTCTTTGGATACTAAGTATTTTTAAAGTTTTGGCACAATACCATGGTTTGATGAAAATACCATGGTATGAAAAACTTTGGCACGTTTGGATAGAAGAAAGACAACAGTATTTTAAACCATAGTATTTTTGCGGTTTCTAAAAATCCACTCCGACCCTCTTTTTAAAAAACTGAGCTATGTAAGCTTGTTCGTTGGCCATGGACGGCACCGTCCTGCTATGCCCGTATGTACGTTTTTTTCTGCTTTTATCATTTGCATGTCACGTACTTCAAAATTCCATGATTAGTCTAACTAATATAAACCTGATGTGACATGTTGATCTGTATTTGCATCCTATTGAGTATGGCTAACATTAATCTACATGCAGATTCTAGTTGAATAGCCTCAAATTCAATAGTACTAGTTACGTTTGCTAAAATATTCATGTTCATGTATATTACGTAGTAGCAGATTTGGGTCTGTCATTAGCTATGCTTTTAAAATACCCCACATTCAATATACTGCAAGTGCTAAACAGGGTATGCCTTTCTTGAAACTGTGAAATACTATGGTTTGCATAAACTATAGTATTTTCGTCTATGTTGCGAAAAACTGTGGTTTTTAAATACCATGATTTTTTAAAACAACAACACCCAAACAGAGCCTTAGCTGTATTGTGAATATTCATTAGATAGTGAAAAACCTTTGAGACTCCCCCCCTCCCCTTTTTTTTCTAAACTAAAAGCAGCTTATAAAGCATTATTTCATTATTTGTTCTCATGTACATTTTGTGACTCCCCCAACGTTTCCTGTTGTTCTTTCCTTGATTCCCTTTGATGAGTTGATCTTATCTGGAGACAAACCAGTATTTCCGTATGGATTTAGTACTAACCAATCATCTTCAATAATGCATGACAGCACGCTGTGTTGATAGTAGCTGGGCCTGGACCTCACTAGAATCCCAACGAGAAGTGTACTTTAATTGACACATGGTCTTCAAAAAAAAAATTGACACATGGTCTACAAATCAGGTTGCATTCGACGGAGAAAACGAAAATCATCATTCGCTGATTTGCTGTACGAAAGTTCGTCCATATCTTGTTCAATGTCTCCTGTTTTGCTTGTATTAGTTTAAGTAAATAAAATTTTGGAACCTATCACCAAATCAGAGTGGCGCAGCGGAAGCGTGGTGGGCCCATAACCCACAGGTCCCAGGATCGAAACCTGGCTCTGATAATATCAGTTGTGGCTTCCGAATCTTTTTTTTATTATTTTCCAAATTTTTCACAGCCATGCTACGTCCATGAGTCCACTGGGCCACACCTCTTGCTAGCCCAAGCTTTCACAGCTAACAAGCCCACCACGTTATCTTCTGCTTTCTCTGCTGCAACTTCCGTTCCACTCCAATGCTATATTTTTTGTAGCTGTCGCCCGCCACATTTGGCTGTTCAGCAACAGGCACTGAGAGAGTCAAAGAGGTATGAGGATCACTTACTCGAGATGAACTTCAGCGCAGACGGCGCGAGATGCCAGGCTACGTGCGGAGACGCTAAAAAGTCATAAACCCTTCGCCTTTTCAATTGTGCGCATGCATCCGCGACGGGAACAGGCTCGACGGCGCATCGATCACATCACATGCGCATCGGCGACTTCCTGGTTGATGTTCGAGCATCCCAGAGCTTGCGAGCCACCGCCCACTGCCGATCGTCAGAAATCAGGAGAGATCGACGTTGCTCCGCCGCCCGGTGGAGGGAAAGGGCACTCCGCACTGCGGTACTGCCTGCTTTCGATGCATGCCTCCTTCCTTCCCGGATAATTAAAGCCCTTCTATAGGCCAAATTAATTTGCCTGCGCTGCTTTACCGGTCGTCTTGAATCGGAATATTTGTCGTTCTGATGTTGTGCTCCGTGTGTACGGCCTGCGTGCTGGATACGTCTTGATCGAAGTACGTACTACCCAACTTGCAGGCGTCAGCTAAGCAGACGATAATGTGTACTGCAGACATCATCTCTAACGATCTGATGAGCACAGTGCAGCTCTGCCGATCGTATCAAGGTATATCTTGTTCTAATTTACTGTGTAAACTGGACATATCCACGAACTCATCAGAGATTCGGAACAGATCGAGAGTCAGAGACCACGAACTCGGTGGCCGCATGCATGAGTACTTACTTGCGCGTACCAATAAACCTTATGGCTGGTCCTGCATCAGTACATGTGCAGGAGTAGTACCGATGAGAGCACGCGCATAATTTAGGTCTTCGCGAGCGCTTTAATTTCTGCAGTACTACGTGTTTGTCGATCGATCGAGTGGGCGCCATTGACTGGATCGGAGCGGAGGCCCGAGGAACAGCCGAACAGGAGATCGATGGAGGATGCTTGGTTTGCGGCCTGGCGCCCTCTGTCGTCCTTTCCTCGCTGCATGCATGCTGTTCCCGCGCGCCGTACGTCCTTCGCTTGATGCGCGCGGCATTGATCTGCATCTGCTGTTCCTGTTTCCAGTAACACAGTGACGCGTACTGCCACTGTGCTTTTTTCTGAAAGCATGATTAGCCACGGTACTAGTACTCCGTGCGTAGGAACGAGTCTATTTGTTCGAATTTGTTCTAGTACAACAATGCGGCATCTGTACCTACACGAGAGCGTACGTAGGTTCAGTTAAAAAGAGTGATGCATTGCGTTCGAGAACCTTTACGGTAATCCATCGCCCGTGGGCACCCGGCTGCACGGATTCGCTATCATCTCTCATGGGTTTTCAATGGCCGATGGACATGGAGTCCGGAACTCCGGGGGCGACGGATGTACGTACGGCCGAATTCGGCCTGCGTTGGGTACAATCTGCGCCGCCGAATCGGGGCCGATCGAGGTGCATGCATGCGGTGCGCAGGTGGGGCGCGGCAGAGAGCAGAGCTGACACCCATCGGGGTCCATGGGCCATGGCTCAAGGAGAGCTCGTATATCCGCGACCGCGTCCACTGCCGCTGCAAGGCTTATCTTTATAGCCGCACGCAGAGTTGGGCCAATGATAAGAGGGGAGAGGCGAGGAACTGGGCCTCGTGAGTGAGTGGTATGCACGTAGAGTATGCGTAAAAGAGGGTTTGTCTCGACCAGCCGAGCTTTTGTACGCACGTATGCGTACACGACACAGAGCGACTGTGCTGCACGTACATGCTGTATGCAGGACCGCGGAGCCAACGTGCATAGGCCCACCAGGCCGGTAGTGGACCCATGAACTGGGAGGGCCAGTCCAGGCTCAGACAGCAGCACATTGTCATCGTCCATCGTCCAGCTCTGCCCGTTTTGCCGCTCCCTAGTCCCTAGCCTGGCGCCGCAGTTCGTATTTACCACCCGTTTGCTCGCGACGAGTACTGACTCCCAGCCTCTTTGGTCCTCGCGAACAACAAATCTTTCTACAAAGGCCAACCTGCAAAGTGAACCTGCAGGGCAACATGCATGCGTGAGCGTGAGATTTCAGTGCGCCTCTGCCAGTGACGCAACGGACGCACGCAGGTGATGTTGTTCCCTTTGTGGTAATCTGCGCTTTGCAGTTCGCACACGGATGGACTGGATCTGTTGCATGCATGCGCGCGCGCTGGGGCAACCACACAGCAGATCTGTGGGGACAACCAAGCTAAAACTCTTGCGAGTTCGGCTATACCACCGCGCGCTCCGGCCGTCCGTCGCGTGAGGCTTGATCATGATGACAAGGAAACGAGCCAATGTACAAGTCCGCGACCAGCACGTACGGATGCATTGACCGGCGGCGGCTGGCAGCGAGCGTCACGCTAGAGCGGCAAGTCTCATCACATGCTTCAAGCTCTCTATTTCTTGACCATATGTTTGAGTTGGTGGGTTACGAAAGCCTCTCCATCATGTTTCCCAATCTGTAGACGCCCTCGTCATCTCCGGTTCGCCTAAGTCTGCATGCATGGCGCCTTCAGATTTCCAACAAATCTCCCGCCGGTCTGACCCGACCCCGCGCCAGTCACGCCGCGAGCCGCCCTCCCTTCCTGTGCCGGATCTGCCTCCTGTCGGCCTCCCCGCGCCCCTACGCCTCTTGCTGCGTCGCCGTCCCTGCAGCTCGGGCCTGGCCACCTGAGCTTGGCCACGGCGGCGGTGCCTCGCACTCATCACAGCCTCTGGTTGAGCCATATGGAGGCCTGTGAGAGCAACTCCAGCAGGGCATATAAAATCAAGCCCCTACATGTCCATGTAGGGGCTGGTCCCTAGATCTGAGCCCCTAGAAAGTGGTTCCAACTCCAGCAGCGCCCTGTATTTCTCAGCCCCTAGAATTGTGGGTCCCGCTTGGCAGCCTCATCTCTTCCCTTCTTTCTCCCTCTCTGCCACAACACGCTGCGCGACGCCTGCCTAGCCACGACACGAAGCAGCTCGCCGGCGAGCGGCGCTCCGGCGAGTGGTGCCCTGGCGTGGGCTCCCTGACGAGCAACACGCCGGCGTGGGTTCCGTCGCGGTGGATTGGACCGGCACGGGCCAGGCCGTCGTCCCCCGCCTCCACTCCACGGCTTGCCGGCGCGGCCCCCCGCCGCCGCTCCACGACGCGACGGCGCACAGGCTTCGCGGGGACGGGGCCGCAGCGAGCTCCCATGGCCGCCATGGTCGAGGCAGGAGGCTGGGGCGTGGCCGGAAGAGGGCCCGGGCGAGGTAGCGGCATCGAGGGCAGGTGACTGAGAGCTCGGGGCTGCGTCGACGGGGGGGGGGGGGGGGGGGGAGGAGCCGGCGTGGGGGGCGACTACGCGGCAGCATCGCTATTGGTCCGCCCTCCACCCTGGGACTCCAGATCCGGTGGAGGACTGCACTTTCCAGTCGAGGGGCAGTCAATTTCGTCGCCGGAAGGGGAAGGATGGGCGGCGGCGACCGACGGTAGAGAGGCAGGGCAGGAGCGTCGGGTGGGAGGGAGAGGAAGAATGCGCGCGCGCAGCGGTTGAGCGGGCCCCACGCGGGTAGCGACCCAACAGGAGGTCGCCAGATCTGGGGGCTTTGGAGCGAAATCTGGGGCCCTGCTGAAGTTGATTTTTTGGACCAAAGCCCCTACATCCCATGTAGGGGGCTCATGTAGGGGCTCTGCTGAAGTTGCTCTGACACCCGCTCCTCTATCCGACCGCGCATCCTCGAGGTGCCGAAAATGTTTGTGCTAGAATAGAGTAGAAAAAAAATCTTTTTCTGGGAAGCTTGAACTGATCTTGAATGGATTTTCTTTTGCATTTCTCTGGAGTGGGGTCCTCATTATTGAAAATTCAATCTTTTTTTTTCGACAATATTGAAAATTCAATCATCAATTTCTAGTTGTCAAAATAGCCCAGGTCATAAGGATTATGATTTCTATATAGAAAAGTCGATAGACTTAGCCTAAATTTGGAAAAGTCAAGACGCTTCTGCTATCCATGAAAGCATGCATGGCTGCATGGGTGGCATCCATGGTGCTCGGTTAAAGCGCAAAGCCAATTTCAGGTTTGTTTTCTCGTAGACTCCGAGCTGATGATGAGCTTGGGAAAGAGCATGTACGGATGCCGGATCGTTGTCCTAGCTAATCACCAGCCGCATGCAGAATTATACGCGCAAGAAATCCAAGCAGACACGTGGGGCCTGTGAATTGATAAGCACAGACGCGAACACATGGTGTTGTTCAGCTAAGCTAGCTATAATTAAGCACCTCTCTTCGTCAGAGGTCTCACTTGCGCTGGAGCGTATGGTGTACTCTCGTCATCAAGCAACACATGGACGAGCTAATCGTCAGAGGTCAGCTGAATGATGGATTGCAGAGGTACGGTTGGCTCGTCCTCAGTTGCAGTACGTTGTTTCCTTAGAAAGATACTCCTACCTTACCGGCTGCCACAAATGGTGCAGCGTCGTGGAGTTACGACGAGGCAAGTCCTCTGTACGATATGCCTGCACCTGTTTGGTTGCCATTGGCAGCGCGCGGTTAGCAGCACGTCTCTCCGACGAGATGCCTGCACGTCCTCCTATAATTCATCCCACAAAACTTCGATTCCGGTCTCCAGATCGACGCCGGTGACACAAAATGCTATACGTGAACAGCATGCCAGCGAGCTTCTCCGTCGTCTGCTGATAGATGGGTTCAGCTGGAAAAAGACGATGCTCTAACAGTTTTACACTGTGCAATCTGCAGTGTTAATTAGGTCCTCCTCCATCGTAGCCTTTTATATTTTGTTTCGTTCTTTCTTGCACGAACTAAAAAGCACGAAGCATTCCTGCCACGGAAATACTCCTGCTCGTCGCCTCGTCCGGTATCCGGTTCGACGCCGTTCGAGACGCGTACAAGTTGCCACAGGACACACGCACACCCAGCAGGCCAGCAGCAGATCGATTTCAGGCCGCGGCGCTGGGCCACACGATAAAACGTCGTTCCCCCACCTGGCTCAGCGCCAGCGCGGCTAGGTGCGTACGGCGCCTCCGTGCGGCGCAGGGACGAAGCCCCATGGGCCATGCCGGGCGGCGTCTCGGTCAAGTGAGAACTCGATCAATGCGGGGCGATCGCGCCCAACGACTATTGGAAACCCCTGTGGCCGGTGGGGGTGGTCCGGCACGGGCCGCCGCGGGTCCAAGGAAACGCGTGCGCCTGCCTGCCCCCGCCGCCGGAGGCACGCGCCGCGAGCTACATCTACGTGGGTCATCGGCTCGACGCCAACCACCAGCGCCGCCGCCGCCGCCGCCACAACTCGATCGTGGCCACCCAACCGATCGAGCGCGGGGGCGCAGGAGCGCGCACGCATGTACGTTGGATGCTGCTGCTTGCTGGGTCGATCGACGGCGGGCGGACGTCACCTAACTGCCAACAACGGATCAGCTCGAGCGGTGCGCGATATATCGAGATCCCATCGGCCGCGCGCGCGCCCCGGCGGGCCACCCGACCGGGCCGCTGTCACGTCTCTTTCGCCTTGTTTTCGTGGCCGCGCCCGCGCGCGGGGTCGAACCTGTTTCCTTCCGGGGGGGGGCCCGTGAGGCCGTGAAAACGCCCGGCCACTTTGACCGGTACCAAGCCAGGGGGCGCCACGCGCGCTCGCGCTGGACGCGGTCGGTACTTTACTGATCTCATCGTCATCCACCGCGCGTCGTGTGAGAGAGGGAGCGAGGTGCGTTGCATCATCCACTGCACTGTGTGTGGTCTCCATGCATGATAACGAACCATTTGATGATAGGCATGGTTTCTGTATATCCTAGTATGACGGCGATCGAATGAGCTCGATTGCGGCGTGCAGATGTACGTGCAAAACTGCAAGCAGAAGTGCAGGTCGTTCCCGAAACCGGAGACAGTGACTTGTGGGCTGATGGGGAGTACGTACGGCTGCGGCGGTGTGGGTCGATCGAGCTAGGGCCCTGATGAATTCCTGAGCCGCGCGCTGGATCGTCGGACGTGTCCCTGCATGAACCGTACGCCCCTTTCGCCCCTTTCGCCCCGCTCGGGAGCTAGCCTAGCCTAACTGGTGTGCCACGCATGTATCGGGAATAGGACCCTCGATCAGCAGAAACATCCGGCTCTCTAGTCAGTTGGACCATCGGAAAAGGCTCAAGTGTGGTGTGACAGTTTGGTAAGGAAGGAGATCGACGGGAACCAGGACCGTTTGCTTGGTTACACCAAGATGGTGATCACTAGTAAACGGCCAGCGACCGCTTACCTTCCTGGTACATGGCCTCCCGGCCTCCTGAACTTCATTCTCCTACCTTAATTAATTTGCTGGAGTACATGGAATACAACTCGAATCTCTTATACTTCTAGCTGGAGTAGAAAATATACCAGCCAGTGGCAGCCACACTCTCTTTTTCTTTTTCTTTTTTGTGGTTACATAGTACAACTTAGACATTCACAGTGCACGCACACTCACCCTTATGAACGCACGCAAACCCTATCTCTATGAGTATCTTCGAAGACTGGACTGGCAAATCCTCGAGATTAATGAAGTCACCACTGACGCCTCGTTGTCGACCGCCACATCGTCTGCCACTGAAAGCATAACGCCGTTAAATCATAAAAAATAGTTTCAAATTTTTGTAGCCAATTCACCTAGAATGGCATCACTACTACCACATTTTTTTATTTTTTTTGTAACGGGCTTCATTAAAAGGCAAAATCATGCTTATCTTCGAAGCAACTTGCACTGACAATTAGCATGACTCTATCACCAAATTCAAAGCTCAAGCGCACCATCAGATGATAATACATTGAGGCTTCTTCAGGGTTGCCATCGATCACGTTATTTTACGGGCCTCGCCAGGATCATCAGCACAAGGAATGAAGAACAAGAAGGAAATTCGAGAGACAGAAAAGGGAAACTCCAGCCTCCAACTCTCAAGGCTCCAAGCAACATGCCGTTCGCAATACACGGGCTGGGCCCGTGGGGCAGGATGTGACCACCCAGGAGACCCACATGACGGGTGACGTCAGGGAAAAGTGATTGATTGCCATGGCCTGGGATCAAGGCGGGAAGATTCCAGTTGTCTGGATGACGTGGCGCTGGCAGTGCTCCTTCCTCTACTACCCGGAGCATGCAATAGAGTTACCCTCAGCAGTCAGCGTATGCAATAGAGTTACCCTCAGCAATCAGCACCACGGCGTATGTCATCGGTCTATCCATTGTTTTGGAACAACCCGTCCGGTGTATTGGGCGTGCTACACACTATAGCTTCAGTGATACTTAATTGTTCTTACGCTACTTCCCAGTATAATTGTCGTTTTAGTTTTTGACACGATGATTAAGTAAAGTTGATAAAGGTAGATGCACAGGAAAGGAAACGATGAGGAGATAGATAGAGATGTATTAAAAACAACAAAAGTTGCATCGGGAAGTGAGAATGATAATTATTTTAGAAAAACTGGATGAATCTAAAGTGACAATTACACTCGGATGGAGGGAATACAATTTAAGATGCATCAACAAGAGCGTTTAAGAGGATATAATGTTGAATCATTAATCATTTTCATTATTCACGGTAAGCACCGAGGGCATGTTTGGATCCTCTCTAGTTCAAAAATGGCTTATTGGTTTGTTTTCTAGAATCTGGTTTCTAAAAGGAAACACGTACTGGGTGTGGCTGTGTGGATCATGGTTTTTTAAAAACCCAAAACCAGTTCTTGAAGCATGAAGAGTCACACTGTTTTGTGATAAAGAAATTAACAATACAATAATCATGTACAGCTTTGGTCTATGATGGCTTACTATTTTTGAAGGCATTAATAGCATCATATATTATTGTTTACTCGCAAAAAAATGTATAGTTCTTTTCTTTGTTGCGAAATAGTTTATTTATTCTTAGCACAGACTGAAACCATCGTGAGCACGCCGACGCACGTCATGGGCACAATGTATCGGCGAAACGTTTGAATTTCGGAACGACCTGATCAGTTTGACTTTTACCCTCATAAATAATTAGCTATTTCTTTACATTAAGGTTTTCTCTCTTGAACCTTCTGATAGGCTGATCCATATGGTATGGGGGCGTTCCATGCTGGACAGTTCAAAAGACAAAAACAGCGAAATGCAGTTGTGAGTGCATGCGAATAAGAAATGAACTGTAGCTCAGGAACTCTTATCTACGCTTACAGGTTGCCTTGATTGAACCTTTCCCTTGTTAATGTATCAAATTGTTTGAAGACAGAAAAGTTGCAGAGGGGTAGTGTTCTGCATGCTTGTGAACAAGCTAGAGATATTTGTTCTTGTTAGTTTCATCCGACTTCAATCAGCCAGCCCAAATAAACCAGAGATCGATATAGATAATAAAACACTTAAACTAAAAAATGAGGCGGAAACTCAACTATTTAACCTGCAAAGAGATAGTTTGACTAATGATATAAGAGTAGCTGCCAACTACTTGTCAGACCACACATAATTAAAAAAAAGAAACAGCATAATATATACAAAAGAGTTCTCCTTACTCTTTTGAATGTGAGTATTAATTCGTTGGTGCACCCCCTGATTAAAAAAACATGAATTGTTAATGAAATCAATGATGACGTATCTCAAAGACGGCACTTTGACTACAAGTTTTATGAGATGTATGGAACATTATTTCACCTCGAAGTAAAAAGTTCTTTCCCTAAAAAGTGGAAAAAAAATTCACTGTGGATTTTGTAATAATCAATCACATAATTATTTGTATTAGATGACCATATATAGTATAGTTTGATCAACGTGGTTACACCTTGGGAGATATATTTTCTTCTAGGTTGAATTCAGTTAACAGACCCTAAATTTATATATAAAAGAAAAAAACTGTTACCTCGCAAAAAAAAAGTTCAAGGCATGAATTCTCTCGTAACTGGGATCTGGAAAAAAAAAACTGGAGTTGTATTGAAGCATCAGACTAGTGTTCCGAAAGATGATTTTGAAAATTAAGATTATATCGGGCCAATATGAAAGATGCACACAGAAAGCCATGCAGTTGTTTAGGAATAATAACCAGTTAACCACACATGGCCATCATTAGTATGGCTCAATGATGTCGATTAGCTAACGAAAACAATATATCCCCCTTTCTCAAACCGCAATCATTAACAGGCCACCATTTGCAGCTCTGCTTAGACAATTTAAAAACAGTTTGATCATATTATTTTAACTTTGATATACATACTCTTGCAGCTTCGTTGCCTCATATACGTCATAGTATACAGTAGTTAGCTCGGGCAATATTTTATACTACTGACACTCTAATTACTACTTTGGCGTGCATTAACAAACCTCATCATTGGTTTTGTTAGCTTTTCAATCATTTGATATCAGAATTCCATGCTTTAATTATTCCCATCCATTGCCCCCATATGGATCGCTAGCTAGACATTTTGGATGAGTAGTGGTATATATCATCAGATATATACCACACAATTGTATGAGTAGTGGTATATATCACTGATATCTAGTGTTTTCTCATGAAAAGAAACATATTGGAGTTCACTCTTTACTGTGGATTTTATCCTTCTAAACGGCGAAAGACTGCCCCCACTCCCCAAAAAAGAAAAGGGTAAAAGACTGCCTAATTACTGTTTCCAGTCGTCATATAATTAATCATGTTGGCATTGCAAGATGACGTTCTTGTTTGCCATGCCGTAAATTTTATTTTATAGCAGTGCTACACCACGTATGCTAGTCAAAGATGCCCCACTAGCTCACGAGGTCACACACAATTTCAATCTCCTGCTCCTGATTGATGCATCGTATTAACCTGCTCATTTGCATATTCTCGCGTACGTTTTCTTTCTGGGAGATCCCTGACATAGGTAACTATGTACCACTATATATACCCGTCTTGTAGCTGGGTCTCAAAAGATTGAGAAATGGACTACCCCCCTCCCCTCTTTTCCACCCTTTTCCCTTCACATAGTGCCTCTATTCAACCCTTCACGCCTTTTGTAACTAGGCGCCATACAACTTTAAACAGAAGATAAAGTGGATTATTGTTATATGTACCAAATGCGATGGGGATGCTGACAATTAGTTCAAAAGGTGACGTCATAAGTACATAATAATCCGTGCGTGCAACCTTGCTGGCTCTGCATTGCTCTAAATTAATATATACGTTAATTATATTTATTTTGTTAATAGAGCTTTGTGCATACAAAAGGTTGTGTGGCTGAGCTGCACTGAAAAGAAGAGAAGCGAAAAATGAAAGGCTGAGAACTTGGAGCATTGTTGTCTGTCTTACCTGTAACAACCAACAACTTTTGCTTTTATCATTCATCCATGTTAGCTCCTATCACACACTAATTAATCAAATGCTGACGAGCAGCTGCTATTGTCACTAGGGAATGGAAAGTACACTCTCTGTAACATGGGACCAGTTCAAGGATAATACAGGGGCTAAGAACGTGTTAGAACGATAATTGAGACTGTGTTGCACTCAAATACAGAAACTTCATTTGTATGTAGAAATCAAACAATGGATATTTTGTTCCATAAGGATGTTTTCTATTAAGTTGTTATATATATCAACGTTACCAATTAAAATTCCCCGTCAACAGGGATCGTTCAAGTTGTTTCTTTTAGGTCATTGCAATTTATAGTATATACACATGCATATAAAAAATTGCCGTTTGTTTAAAACAAAAGAAATACTTCGATCTATTTAACTTGTGATATGATCATAAAGAATTATGTGCTGTGACGCTATTCTAACAGAAAATTTTAATGGAACAGTGTTGGAGTACTGAAATAGGCCATAGTACGAAGTCCGGTATAACGTTTTATGTGTTTAGCCATTTATGTACAGATAAATCTTTGGATTATCTAATGAGGGACAAAAGGAAGAAAAACGCTAGAAAAAGAAACAGGGAGTTTTGCATACAACTCCGTACTACTGACCTGCTTATAACAGAATAACCAGCCAGTCATATTTGGTACTTTTTAATGATTCAGTGTTGACTAGCAAAGGGAGAGAGAAACACCCGATCAATACAAACCAGTTATTTCTCTCGGTGATCTTTATCTACCTAAGGCCGTATCTCTCCCATCAATCTTCACATCACCTACCTATCTTATGATTCAATGTTCGGCAGGCTGCGCTGCAGCTGCGGCTGCTGAAGAAATAACTGCGAACACTGTAGCGGCTGCTGGAAACACTGTAGCAGCTACTGAAGAAATAACCGAAATACTGTAGCTGCTGCAAAGCAGCTGTTGCAAAGCAGTCAGGCGAACAGGCTGATAGTTGACAGGGAGGTGAGAGAGAGACGAATTAGGCCCACTCCGGGGAATGGTCAGAGAGAAAAGATGGGGTTTTGGCAGGGCTCTTGGTTGGGGCCCTAAAGGAAGTTAAAAAAATAAAAGAAGATGTTGGAATTGTTTTATGCCATGAAACGACATCATGTTGCTGACCTTGGTCAGAGAGGTATTTAAATCACCTCCAACAAGGAAGAAGGAAATGAACGTTTAGGGGCTTTAATTTATCGGGCCAGACGCTGGTCTTATTACCCAAATAAAGCATTAGAAAACTCTTTTGATGGACTGGATTTGGTTCTGTCCTAGTTTGTGCATCGTTATTTCATATATTTCTGTAGACAATAGCACTGCATGAGTCACTTGCTTATGTCAGTTCACACACTTTGCAGAATTTTATCAGATGGATAGTTTTTCAAATATTCAAGTTTTAACAACCCCCAAAGCTCACAAATTAATTGACTTATCCTTTTGTGATCCAGATGCAAAATTTATGAAGATGGAGTTCGTGCAAAATTCAGCTGCCTGAGAAATTAGTGTTGTTTATAGGTTTGCTGGTACCAAACAATATAGAATTAAGATGTTTTGCCAAAAAATTTAGAATCAAAGGTTTACAGAGTAGGCATACAGACTTTTTTTGTGCCATGTTTTTTTTCTTAATTACTTACTTATGTATCAGTTTATCCAACTCCTAGTCCAAGTAGTAGACTAGTGGAGCATAAGACATGTGAAGCAATACGGAATGCGCTTGTGTGCACCAGGTCCATGGCAGCAGAAACTAGGGCATCACGAATTCTAAGGCTGGCAAACAAATTAAAGGAGGGAGCAAAGGCTAATACAAAAGGCAATAGAATGATTACCTGTTGAGCTGGCCCTACTTTATTACCTCTTTCTTTGCTGTTGTTGTTCCCATAATCTCCCCCAAACATATTCGTTGAGACGATCAACTTGCATTTCTGATAAGATATACTCCTATATACTACTCTCCTCATACGCAATTTATTAGTAGGACGGCAGGCTAGAACAAATACCCACAAAGCTAAGCATAAACATGGTATAATATGGATGGCTCTGGGCAACAGATAAAAGGTTTCCTGAAACCCAAAAAAAACCAATGGTACGTATTGCCTTCGCATTGTGTATTTTGACTTGGAGAGTGGCGCCTACAGTGCTCAGTGCAGTCTTTGGGGGATTGAATGATAAAGAGCACCGCACGTGGAGTCTGAACCACTGACTGCCTCTTCACAGTTTTAAAGATTTTCCTTTTGCCAGAAAATAAATAAAAAGAAGATCAGAACAGAAGCAGAGAAAAGGAAACAAATTTCAAACAGCAAAAAGGGAGGAAAAAATGAGGAGACTGGGGTGCTCTCAAAAGCAGCCAATCCACAAAGGAAGCATTGCTTTACATCCCACCAGATACTAGCTCGAGTTAATCCGCAGCATAACGCTGCTCCACGAGAGAGAGAGAGAGAGAGAGAGAGAGAAGAGCTACAGTGTCGTGGCATTCTTTTTCTGATTAAGTGTGAGATTCGTCGTCTGTTAGCATCAGGAGAACATACCACGTTACGTTCTGCCACAGTACTGATGCACACACTATGCAGGGATTAGCTAAGCAGCGAGCGGGCTTGCTAGGTGAACCTAATAATTTTCCCTCCCCGCTCGTCCGCCTTATCCTCCTGCGCTCTCTCTCGCTCATCAGTCTCCTTCCATGTAGGAAGCAGACTCTCTTTCAATTCTTTCTCCAGCTTCTCTCTCTCTCTCCCCTCCCCCCTCTCTCCCAGCACCAAGAATCCATTTGATCTCCCTGCGCCAAAAAAAAAAGAATCCATTTGATCCGTTCATCTCTCTCAAGCCCTACAAAGTACACCATCTTCTTCCGCCTCTCTCCCCTCCCCTGGCCTCCTAGCTAGGGTCATCTATCTGCTCGTGCTCCTCCTCTCTCTAAACTCACAGATGAACCACACCAATAGGCCATAAAATAGTGTGTGTGATCTCCCACACGGACACACGAGCTCTCGCCACCCTCCTTCCATCCATCAACCCCTCTTCTCTCTCATCATATCATATGAGGAAGGATTCCTTCCAACCTACAACCTTCTTTCCCTGATAGCAGCCAGCTCTTTCTTGGACTCTCTCTCTCGACCACCACCGCTACATCACACCTAACCTTCTCGAGCTAGACCCACAAAGAGGAAGAGGCTGGAGACATCAAATCCATTCCCACTCTCTTCCAAACAACCACTCCATTTTACCCGGCTAAAAAATATACACGCAAAGATATATATATAGTTATATATCTGTGTATATATACCATGGCCTGATTGACCATGGACGTCGCCGGTGACGGCGGAGGCGGCCGCCGGCCAAACTTCCCCTTGCAGCTCCTCGAGAAGAAGGAGGAGCAGCCGTGCTCCAGCTCGGCAGCTGGCGGCGGCAACGGGAATGGATCGGAGGCCGCCGGTGGGCCCGGGGGCGAGGTGCAGGCGCGCAAGGCGGCGCCGAAGCGGAGCTCGACCAAGGACCGGCACACCAAGGTGGAAGGCCGGGGGCGGCGCATCCGCATGCCGGCGCTGTGCGCGGCGCGGGTGTTCCAGCTGACGCGAGAGCTGGGGCACAAGACGGACGGCGAGACCATCGAGTGGCTGCTGCAGCAGGCCGAGCCGGCGGTGATCGCGGCCACCGGCACCGGCACCATCCCCGCCAACTTCACCTCGCTCAACATCTCTCTCCGCTCCTCCGGCTCCTCGTTCTCCGCCCCGGCTCACCTCCGCGCCGCCTTGCCCAGCCCGTCCGCTGCCACCCGGTTCGGCCGAGCCGACGCGTGGGACCGGGTTGTCGGCCTCGGCTTCCCTTCCGAAGGCCCCGCCTCGTCGTCGTCGTCGCCGTCCCCGTTGCTGCTCAACTTCCACTCGGGCAGTGTCGGTGTCGACGTGCAGCCGTCGCCGTCCGCCGCTGCCGACCTCTCAAGGAAGCGGCGGTGGGAACAAGAAATACAGCAACAGCAGCAGCAACAACAGCAGCAGCAGCAGTATCAGCAGCAGATGGCCGGGTACACGCAGAGCCAAATGCCGGGCACGGTGTGGATGGTGCCGAGCAGCAACACGCAGGGCGGGACGCCTTCCAGCGGCGGCAACGGCGCCGGAGGCAGCGGCGAGTCCATTTGGACGTTCCCGCAGATGGGCAGCGCCACCGCCGCGGCAGCCATGTACCGGGGGAGCGTGCCGAGCGGCTTACATTTCATGAACTTCCCTGCTGCACCCATGGCCCTCCTACCAGGGCAGCAGCTGGGGCTCGGTCCGGTGGGAGGCAGCGGCGCCGGCGGCGGAGGCGAGGGGCACATGGGGATCCTCGCCGCCCTCAATGCGTACCGGACGCAGACGGCGACGGATTCCGCGGCAGCTCAGGGCGGAGGAGGTGATGGAGGAGGGTCCGGGCAGCAGCAACACGCTGGCGGCCGCGGCGAGCGGCACGAGAGCATGAGCACCAGCGACTCGTAGGACGGAGGATCGCATGCATTGGTCTGGTGTGGCTTTGATCTGTTCTTTGTCTTTTGGTTTTCATTATTTTTCGCGTTTTGGTGGTTTCCTACCTCTCCTCCTTAGGTAGACACACTCTTGCGAGGATTACACTTAGCAGCATTACTCCACAGCATGCAGTAGGATCATTCGTCCTTGCGTACTGAGCTGTGCTTGTGAGTGAAAGAGTGAGGTGTGTCATGGAAGAAGGTGAGGGAAACGCAGCAGCAGCAGCAGCAGAGAGATTGTTTCATTTTGTTCCTTTAGCTTTAGCAGAAGAGATTTTTTTTAATCAAGCATGACGTTCATCATCTGCCGTGATTATGGTTCATTATATTGTTTTTTTTTTGTTTGAATCCCAAGTGCTAGTTGAAGCTCCAGTGCATGATCTAGTTCAACGCCGCCGCTCTAATAACACGGGGCTTGGGTTAAGTGATTGGCCGGTGCTTTCTTTTACTAATGACACAGAGCATTTATTTCATCATCAACTCAGCTATGAAATGTGTGGAAACGCAGAAGCTGAAAACTATTTTCATTTTATAAAAAGAAATTATTTCATCATCAACTAGGGTTTCTCTCATTCGGAGAATTTCCTGTCGGTTTAACTAATAACACGGAGCGTTTATTTCATCATCAACTCAGCTATGAAGCCTGTGGAAACACGGAGGCTGGAAACTATTTTCTATTTTCTAAAAGAAATTAATTCATCATCAAACTAGGGTTTCTGGTTTCTCTGTCGCACCAACTTAAATTAGTCTGATCATCATGAAACAAAAAAAATATGGTATCAGCGGTCGGTTGGGTGCGTACAATTAAACGTGCCCCCAATTAAGCTAGCCAGTCATTAGCCTGGACGATCAACGCAGAAATGATAAGGACTGGTGTATGCGACGAGACCGTCCAGTCCAGTCCAGCTGCGCGGGCGTAGGTTTTTGTCATCTGATGAGCGAACAATCTGCAGGGGAGCCAAGCTAGCAACCAACCAGCAGGACCACAGCCACAGTCCACAGGAGAGAGGCTGAACTGCCAGCTGCGAGACAGACCGAGCCGTAGCAAAACAAAGCGCGCGGATACAGGCGGCGGACTCGAGTCCAACAGTGCGGACGAGACGAGACGCCACGATCCATCCAGTATTTTTATTCCAGCGAGCGAGCCGTCAATGATGAATTGGCTCGGTCCTCTCGACGACACCAAACCGTGCCCCGGATCGATCAACGGCACGGAGCCCTTGGGTTGTGCCGGTAGCTGCTAGTACAGCCTTGAGACGAGACGAGGAGGCGAGGCATTGATGGGTGGGTGGCGTCAGTTGCCGCCGTCTAATAATCTCCCACGTCCGAGCCCTTGTTGATCGTCTCGACTGCTCAACCCCTGCTTTGCATGCTCGCGCTGTCAGTGAGGAGGAGTCAGGGCGGGCAGGCCACGACCAGCGGTCGAGCCAATCTAGCCACCCATATAAAGCAGGGAGGCAGGGGCAGCGCAGGGGGTCGTGCGCGTGCATGTACATGGTCCTCCTCCTCCTCCAGGGTTGCCGTCTTTGGTCGATGCTTCGACGTGGTTTTTAAGTGCATGTGCCTCTGCCTTTCCATATCCATGTGTCGCGCTTGTTTCCTTGCTGCATGCGGACGGCCGTCCGGGGCCAGCCCAGGGGGGCTACGCATCGCAGCTGGTTGGTGGTTGGCACTAGTATGCATCAAGAATGGATGTCATGGGCGAGTCACTGCCCTCCGCCTGCCTGCCTGCCTGCCTGCCTGCGTGTGCGTGTGTGATCTGATAATTCAGCTGGAATCTCATGGAGGCATTGGATGGCCGGTGTACGTATACTCCATCCCGAGTGTACGTAGCTGTCCGTGCGTGGCATGTGGCAGCTCCTTGTGCATGCGCTCGGCTCGATCGGTCGCTGCCAGATGAGCTGTAGCTGCATATGAGCTTGTCGCCATGATTTGCAGCCGGGAGCAGCTTCTGCGCGGCCGGCTGATAAGACCCGCGTGTTACTGGCAAAATTAAGTGGGAGCGTACGTACGTGGGATGAGCTAGCGTTCTGCGGTGATTAACGCTAGCTGCGGCCTGCTGCTGGCTCTCGCGTGTCAGTGATGTGAGGCACGGTTAGCTGTAGCGCCGCATGACGCTGTCGCGCTCTTGCTTTTGAATTAACCTCTCCCCCGGCCTGCCGCCCTAACATTTGGCCGCTCGATCGATCGTTTGGCCGCTGCTGCTAATAAGTGGACACACGTGAACGGGCTGTTACTGGCCTGGACCCGCGTGTCAGTGAGCGATGCGAGGCAAGATAAGCTATAGCCAGACTGCGGTCAGCACAGTGTCCAGCTGCCGAGTCCAGTAGGAAAAAAGGGGCGAGCGAGGATGAGGCCAATGACCGTGCTGGAGCAGCTGTCGGTTGTTCTCTGTGCCTTATTGGAGCCGTCACATGCATGTTGAGCTGATTGGGTGCATTGAGTAGCAGCAGCGCCTCCCACCCTAAACACATGTGCCCTTGTCCTGTTTCGACCACCTCTGATCGAGCCCAGTTAAACACAAGAGTACATGCGTCAACACACACTTTGCACACGAACCGTCCTGTTGTTTTGCTATTACACTTGTCTACCTTACTTACCACAGGTCGAGAGGAGAGAGAGAGAGAGAGAGAGAGGTACTGCAGGCTGGTTCACAAGCAGGGAAACAAATGTTTGTGGTGGACGCAAAGCCATCGCAAGTCATTTCAAAGTTCAAACAACTTCCCGTGTGTCTAGTTGTCCCCGGCCTGCCTTTTCCCCTGTGGCTAGTGTCCACTTCAAAAAAGCTTCAAGGTGAAATAGAAGATGGACAAATACAGAAAAAGTTGAGACACAAATTAGTCATCTTCTGTTTCAATATATAGGTTCAAATGATCATGATTAGAAGGGACATGCAAAAACATTTTTGTAGCTAGTGCATGCATGCGCCATCAATGGAACCTGCTTACCTCATTATCCCGTCATTTTTGCGGCTATTTAATTAAAGTTGCATGATAACATGCATTTGTTTCAGCAAGTAGCCAGTGGAATGCAATTAGTTTATTTGGTTCAACGATGAGTTGAAGTGTTAGCTTTTGAAGCGAGCTCTCATTTTGACTTCGCTTTTGTCAGGGCTGCGCACATTTTTCTTTTCAAAAGATAGCTGTATGCGTGCATGTCGAGGTGACAGCAAAATTACAAGGAATTCATAGGGATCAATGATCAGTGTAAAGTAGTAACAACAAACTCATCGCATTGCATCGATTTCTTCACTAGCTAGACCCCCTCTCCACTCCTTGCATAATTTCGTCGCAGGAGGAATCTGCTGTGTGCCTGCCGTGGCTTGTAACTGGACGACCTCCTCCTCTCTTTATCGCTTTATGGCTGGAAGCAGTCTTCGACCTCAAAACAGCAGCTTTTCTGTGATCAGATTTCGAGCATAGCGTAGTGTGTGCGATGCGTATATATTAGTTGCTTTTTCGCAGTGCATGCTTATAATTCTTTTGCTCCCCTCCCCGTTCTCTCTGTAGTCCTTTTTCAGAAAGGTTTTAGGTCTCAACTTTCATCCTCGCCTGTCGCGCTGCTGCCCTCGATCTCCTTTCTGCCCCTCGAGATCGACTGCGCCATGATATAAGTTTGATGGACCGATGATCGATGGTTTGCTGCTCAAATGTCCCATTGCAGAACTCAGCCCATCATTTCAGTTTACCCCATTTTATTTCAGCCTTCCAGCAACGATCAACAGGTACATGACGTGAATCTGAACAGTATATCGAACAGCTGATTGTCCGTGGAACAGTGAAGCATTGGAATACTGCAGGTTTCCAAAAGGATGGAATCAGGGAATCGTATACGCGCAGGAGCTAGTGGCTCTTTAATTACACTGTAGTTCTTGCCCATGCTGGATGCTGGCCTCGTTCTAACATTCTTCCTCGTCAGGTTTGTCTTCCTCTAGGCCACCATAAAGAGATTAGAAGGCTCTAATGGTTTTAAAATTAGATTTGAGTGGTCCATGGTTCTTTGACGTTTAGTGCGGTTGATACTCTACAAATAGAGGCTTAAAGTATGTGAAGAATATTAGGTGCTATGTATAAGATAAGATCTGTTTGCTTACGCATGCACTCATATCCAGAGAGAAGAATCTTGACCCCTGCCGGACAGAAAATTATATTTCGCCATTTATTAATCAATGATCAAACAGAAGGTACAATATGCTAGCTAGCCAAGGACTACACTAGTACAGTATACCATATGTCTGTAGGTGGACTTACTAACCCATTGATGTCTTTTTTTTTTCTTTTTGAAGCAAAACCCATTGATGTCTTTCTTGCTTTCAGCACTAATTAAACTTCCTTCTACTACAACAAAATAGTCATTCAAAGCTTTCGCTGAACCCAAACGAGTGATTCGATTTCTATCTCAATGTGAAGAACAAAAGGGATCGAGCACACTAGCTTTTTGATCGGCAAATTTGAGTACCAGCAACAGACACATGGATCAATTGATTAAGCACAAGCCAACCAAAACCTGAGCCAACTGGATGAAACCGTTTTCAATTGCCAAGATAACGGCTTGATCAGCTAAAGCTTTTTGGCCCTTTTCCATGAAAATGAATCATTGCCCTCCCAGGTCATCAGTGTCCTTAATAATCCGCTTTTTAAAAAAGAGGAAAACAGTGCTAGCTAATCCAGCTGGCTCAACAATAAGTGGATTTAACCTTTTTGCTAACACCACTGCTTAGCTAGTGCCCCTCTTGCGTACGTCTTTTTAATTGTAGTACATGTCAGTTTAGTCAAATCTGCAGTGTGTTGCAAGACATGCATCAGCAGCGAACGTTTACATGCATGCACAAAACTTTTGATAGACAATAGTACTGGTAAATTGATGCGGGTGGGTATCATGTGAACAGTGGGCGGCATCCACCACCATGCATCAAACTGACCCAAGCTCATGCATGCATTTTGATATGGAGCTTTCTGTGAACAGGAGCTCGATCGCGCAAGGCCATGCATGAGGCCACCAGCCAGAGCCGGCCCAGGCGAAAGAAAAAGCTATAGGGCTAGCTCGGCCGTGCTGGGTCGTCGTACGCACGTCGCGCGGGCACTTAGCAAAAGCGGCATGATTACCCCGCGCGCCCCTTTCGTTGAGCTTGGAACACGATGATTAGCGAGTAAAGCGAAAGACGGGTGCTTGCATGGTTTGTGGCGCCGCCTTACCGCCGCGCGCGCGATCGATGGATCTAGCTAGCTGGATTCGTGCGCTGCCGATCGCGGAGACCTTTCCTTATACTAACCATGCATCATGCAGGTCGACCGACCAAAGCCTCGTCATAATTAAGGCCCCTAATCATCGAATAGTGAACCGTGTTTTGTACCAGCTGTGGTGGCATCCATGGATGTTGGTATGAGACGTTGCTGTCGATCGGTCGTCGCGAACAGTATTACGTTTTGCAAACTAATTAAAGGATGCATCAAACAGACGGATGCTTCAGCTCAGCTGCCATGCTCATCCAGGTCGGAGGTCACGATCGCCATAGATGTAAGTATAATCTACGCGCAAAAACGTCACTCGGTCACATCGGTCAGGATCACACGTACAGCCGCGAGGGGAAGGGAGGCAGGCAGGTCTAGAGACGTCGCGGTCGACGTCGTCGTCGCAACCCGGCAACCAACCGGCCGGGGAGCGGCGGCATGCAGGCATCATGGGCGGGCAACAGCGACAGGACGGCTGGGGGTGGCGAGCGGCATGAAGCCATCACCAAATTTGACGAACAGTTCCCGGACGGGAGGACCGGCCCCCGTCCTCTCCTCGCCTCCTCCCGCACGCATGCGCGCATCATTCGGCCTGCTACCTGGGGATTGGGACTCCGTCCGTCGTCTCGGAGTTCGCCACCGCGCGCTTTCGTCCGTGCCCTGTCCGGCCGGTGTCATGGACTCCTGCGCGTCAGCTGTGAGGCGACGTGTTGCGTGTTGGGCCTCGGCGCGCTCCCGTGCGCGAGCGAGACCGCCACTTTTGCGCGTAGGCAATCGCGGCCTGCCGGGAGCGGGGTCCGGTCGCTTTCGCTCGTCGGATCTTACGAATCTCTTTCCGGTGACGTTGGGAGAAAAAAACAGGGTTATATATTGCTAGTAGGATTTCCTCGGGCTTTGCTTTCTACAATTACTTATATATTCTACACTGATAAAAACACACGAGTACTTGCTTTCTAAACAATTGTTCGGAAGTCACTTAAGTGAAATTTATGAAAAAAAACGTAATATGAAACTTAGGGGCATCCCTTTTATCAAAAACACTTTATAGAATTTAGAAGGTTTTGACTACAAGGAATTTTCACGTTTTCACACAAGAAAGGTTTTTTTCCTTTCCTTTCAAAAAGTTAGGTTGAGCATTTCAAAAAAAAAAAGTTAGTTTGAGCAAAGGCTTTTTTTTTTAAGCATGAAACTTATAACCGATCGGCCTTCGGAGCAAGCCCATCTTTCATGGGCCGGGCCACGTATCGGCCGGCTAACATTAAGAAACATTACTCGCCGCCTACTCCCCCCAAGACAATTCTCCCACGAGGCCCACCGACCATGGCCCACGCGTCGGATGAGGAGGAGAGGGGGAAAAGGACACTCATCGAAACACTCGTCACGTCCGTTCCGCGAAGCAAAGAGTGGGTTAGCCAAAGTGTGAAGGAAGGAAACAAAAGGCGGCTTCGGAGGTTCTAGACCAAAAGTCGGCACTAGCATTCATTCTCCAGATTTGCGGCGGTTCTGTCAGCGGAGTGGGCAATGGGCGGGGGCGGATCCGGATCTTTCCTCAAGGTTCTGGTCAATAACTTGGATGTTCTTGCCGGGTACGACCTCCTGATCTGATTCCTGCTCAGATATTGGGTTCTTGTGCGGATTATCCATGCGTTTGTTGTACGGCTCGCGCGCTGTGCTGCTATCTCGCTCGAGGTGCGGCGTCCTTGGTGTTGTGTTAAGTGGCATCGATGAAGCGTGCTTGAATCGTTGCGTGGTTTGTGGGATGCGTTATTACTCGCAAGCTCCGTCGAAATTGATGGTTTTATGGCATGTATTATTCCAGCTAAGAACTTTTGATTGCGTAGCATACAGAGGAATATGTTGGTTTCAGCAGTTGTATTCACCTCTGACCTCTCAGTGTTACTGCTTATAATCCACTGGTCCAAGAGTATTAGCATTAGACTGCGCTTGAACCATGCGGTGGGTGAAGCTAACAGATTACCTTCTGCGTATAACTGTGATGACATGCCGTTTAACCTTTCAGATCAGGACTGCAATATCTCGGCGAGAACGAGGTAGATTATTTGCAAAGATAGAACGCGCATAAACTTGGCTAAAGGGTCAACCATATGACGCTGTTATCCAGTTAGCTATGCTGATGTTCTTGGGGATCTTTGCTAGTGATTGAACCACCTTTCACGCTTTATGATGGTGTTGTCCATAGCTTACTGGAATTTTCTGCTTCTTATCAGTGCCGTTATTAAGGGAACTTCTTCTGGTATTGAACATAATGATACATTACCATGTGATATCTAGAGAATATGGCTAACTGGTGGTTGTTAAATGTTATAGCCTTTTAGGTGTGGTTACCATTCTTTCTGTTAGTTAAGCATCACTTAGGAGTAATTATGGTGTTTTATGTCTCCAAATGCTTCTGCTGAACTTCAAAAAAAATTTTAATCATATATCTGTTTCTGTGTTCTTGCAGGCCTGTAGTTTCACTCGCTTATCCTCTGTAAGTTGATTCATTCACTTTTCAGATAAATAATTGGATGCTAACCTTCTTCAATTTTGTGTGATAACTGTTTTTTTTTTCTTTCTTGTTGGACATGTTTGCAGATATGCCTCTGTTAGAGCAATTGAAACAAAATCTGCTGTAGACGATCAGCAATGGCTCACATACTGGGTGTTGTACTCATTTATCACTCTGTTTGAACTCACCTTTGCTCCAGTACTCGAATGGTAAAATACACTTCCCTGGATCACAAGTTTTTTTTTCCCCAAAAACATTATTTTCATCTACATTTAGGCCCTGTTTGGTTCGCTCCTGGACAGAGCTGCCCAGCCGGCAAGCTGCCTTCCAGGGTGTCAGCCAAGCAGGCCCTTAATCTGATGCGATGAAGCCTTGGAACTTACTATGACCTAAAGCCCTAAAACTAAAAGCTTAACTCTGATGTTTATCTGTGAAAACTTTTGTTGTTAGTATAGAGCATTCATAATAAGAAGCCATAACATTCTCTTATGTTTCATTGTTATCTCGTTATGGGTTGTTATCTCATGATTAGTTCTTAAGTAGTCCGAGAGATGAATGGATATGCTTACTACATGCTAATGTTTGCAGGCTCCCTTTTTGGTCTTATGCAAAACTGTTTTTCAATTGCTGGTTGGTATTGCCACAGTTCAATGGCGCTGCACATGTGTATGAGCGTTTTGTGAGGCCAGTAATTGTGAACCAAGAAGTTGTGAACATCTGGTATATTCCAAAGAAGGATGATTCAAGTAATCCTGGTGATGTGATTTCAGCTGCACAGAAATACATTGAGCAAAATGGACCAAAAGCATTTGAGAACATTATCAACAAGGTATTTTCTATTTCCTGGTAGATTCTACCATTCGTTTTTTTGTGAAAATGGCCAATTGGGAAAAGTTTGTTTGTATAGTGAGAGCCACAGAAGAGTGATCGGTGTGATTTCTTTTATGCATACTACACATAATTGCTTCTAGCAAGTGTCGGTATCATCTATAAAAGATGATATTAGTGATTTACCACATTGTTAAGGCCTTTATACCTTAAACAAATCACCTATTACCCAAATATGCTCAAAAAACGCAGCCAAACTAGGAAGAACTAAAATGTAAATTAAAAAGCTCTAAATAAGGGTTAAGTTGTTTTGCTTCCTGGCTTTACCTCGTGGAAATGCTGTCAGGACTCTACCACAGCTGAGGCTAAAGTGGTGATGACAGTTTGACAATCTAGCGCCATTCTTTTGAGCTATTCTTTTCAATAGAAAAAAAGAGAATCTTCTGAGCTAGGTTCACTCATGTATTGTAGGGTTATCCAGTAGTGAACTTGTCGAGCTTCACACAAACATGAACAAGTTGGTGTTTGAAAATTAAAGGGACACTATCCCGTAGCAGGCGTTCCTGCTCCCTATTCCAAAAGTTGGAACACCTCGCGTTACCTATTTTAGTATCAGAAGAAAGCCATCACAAATCCTAGTCTCTTTTTATGGCAAAAGTTGTATGCCATACAGCTCTTTACCATAGTTTCTTTTCCATTTTGCAGCTAGACTCCTTCTCTTGTTTACTCCAGGAAGTGCTTTCTTTTTCAATCGTGCAGTTTACGAGTTCACACCCAAGACGCTCAATACTGGAGGAGGTAGAGGTTCAAAGGAGAGCGAGGATTGAACGAGAGGCCGAAGCAAGGGAAATGAATCCTTTCTTCAATCAAGATCACCGATACTAGACACGACCCTTTTGAATTTCACTCTCCAGGTGGGCATGTCTACTTATGTGTCTGAGCTACTTTTTTTCCGCCGTTCTGTTTATTTCTATCTTTGCAAAATAAACACTAACCGATATTGTTCTGGTTATGATGATTGGGAACGTGGTGCAGTAACATTCAGGATCAGCTTGAGGGAAAAAGTCTCAACTTTAGGATTGCACATTCTCCTACTGAATAATTTTTTTTTTTTTTGGTAGCTGAACAACCGTGATTGTTGTAAATACCTGTTCATGTAATGTTCTTTTTTGGTAGCTTTGAAACACCTGTTCATGTAATGTTCTTTCTTTTTTCTTTTTTTTTTTTTGCGAGGGTGTTCATGTCTGAATGTATCATGTTGCTGACAATTAAGTATCTATATGCTTCTTGCAAAAAAAAAAAGTATCTATGTGCAGTTTAACTCTGGTTCGTGTTTCGGTGGTAGCATGAAGCATGTTCATGACATAGGAAAAATACCCAAAAGGCTGAGATGCGTGCAAATTATGCTCCATGGCTGGTTAAAAATTCCGAGCTGTTTGAGATGCCAAGTGTCCACGTAGTGAGGCGCATGAGTGATGATGGAATCATATGGAAAATCTCCTTATATTCCTCAAAAACACATAAGATTCCGCTCCCCCCTGCCCTGACGAGGGGCACGCGCTCTACAGGGATCGCAACCCATCGGTGGTTTCGCTGCTGTGGTTGCTAACCAGCCTCCGTGCCGGCAAACGGAGGCAGGCAACGGCGACGCAGCAGACCCTTCTCGCCCTCGGCAGCTACCAAACTGCCGACGGCAGGGTTGGACTCATTGCTGCTGCTGCTTTGCCACACGCTCAGGCACTACTACCTCGCTTGTGTACAACTCAGCACCCAAGAGCACGCTGCGGGTGAGTGGTGGTATTTCCGAAACTGTAACGAAGAAATCTCACCAGCAGTTCTAAACAGGAGCTGTTTCAGTTCGAGCATGCTGCTGGTGCTCCAGACATCGAGGCCCAGAAGAGGCGTCCAGTACAGCAATCTGGGCACACGCTCGCTCATCTGTTATGGGAAATGGTCCACACATCCAGATCTGGAAAGAAACATTGACGCTTTTTGCTATAGTTGCTGAAGTGTCAACATCCGAGGAAGTGCAGTAAGCATTCTGAAAGGATACAAAGAGACGTTGGTGATGAGGAAACCAAAGGTAAAATGCATTCCCTCAATTCATATTTGATAATCACTCTTCGACTTGATCTGGTAACACTTAATCAACATAATGGATATATCAAACAAAGCATTAAAAATGACCCGGTAACATTTCTAGAAATATCTACCCTACAAACTCTATGATACATGCTCAAAAATCTTCTTGACAGATTTTTCCTAATTGAAGTTCTCTCTTGAATATCTGTGATCTTAAGATTGTAAAGCAGGAAATATTGACAAACTGTAACCAGTTCTATCTGTATGTACCACTAAGCTTCAAATATGTTTGGCCACATCTGCTCAATAGATGCCGGCACTTCATCAAAGTCCAAATTATTATTCTGGCTTTGATGCGAGCAGCCTCAAGCCTTCCCCTTCTATACAATGCATACCCCTGTCCATATAGTTGCTTCGGTCAAAGTTGGTCACAGCATTCTTTCCACGTATCTCGATGGCAGCGATATCATAAGCCTCTGCAGCTTCTTCCTCAGTTTCTAGTTCAAAACAAGTGAAAACCCATCAGCAAGCTGAATTCAATTGTTTTTCAAATGTACGTGTAAATCGAAATTCAGGTGCAGCATACTGAATGTTCCCAAGTAAATGTCTCTGGTTCCAGCAACCAGCCCTATGCGCGCTTGCCATCTCCCATCTTTCTGCCTTCTATCAAAAGACAAAATTTGACTTAGTTTCAGTAATTCTACAGAATAGAATAGTTGAGCCTTCGAAGTTCAAAGAATTCAAACAAAACAAAACAAAGAGAGGTAACCTTGTCACTCCTCTATAAATAGAAGCCCCTCTTGAAAAACAGCTACTCCTCCTGCAAAACAAACAAATCACTCCAGGGATCTCTACTGAATGGCGCAAAAGGGTAATACTGATGGCATGGGGTGGCATACCTCCGGAGATATGTCACACATTCCTCTTGAGATAAGTCCTTTATGTCCTGCAGTTCCTTTTCGTATTGTGAAACCTGGAATGATGCTGATAGATATAAGATATTGCATAATTGAATAATATATAACACTGAAAACAAGGGATAAGAGGGAAAGAACTTGCCGGAAAGTTCAATCTTGTATTTGGGCCCCAGTATTTAAGAGCTGCAACATCATAAGCCCTGGCAGCTTTTTCCTCAGCATCATAACTTCCTGCATGGTAGGAGATTTGGGGCAAATTATAAAGCCATAGATACAAGAACTGAGAGGACGGACATAAATGTTTACAAACAGTTACCTAGGTAAACTGAAGCACCACCATGGAAGAGCACCATTGCAAGAGACAATTTTGCACAAAAAAAAAAAATTGCAAGAAACAATTAGTAATTGTGACAACAATTAAATATGTTGCTATAAAAGAGAGACACAATAAAGCTTTACAGACTAGAAATCAAATGAGTTACTACGACTGTCATGAGGGGAAAGAAGTATGCTAATGCTCGACGCAAGAAGTGGGCAGCGGCATCAGCTCAGGCGCCAACATAGTTATCTTGTAGCGCAAATAAAGGTGGGAAATTAGTTTAGTTGTTGAGATTAGATTCGGTTGTTAGTCTGGATTGAGTTCAGTTTGTTATGCCGGCTTTGTAGAACGTAAACAGCGGCACAGCAGGTTTGTTGGGCCTCATTCAATATAGGCTAAGCCTGTATCCCATCCTGCCTCGATGGTGCGGAAGCCATCATCAAGGCTCCTCCGCGCCGGCAAGGTCCAGGGCCACACCCAGCTACTTCCTTTAAATACAATCTACAGCGTTCGGTCATGAGTAATCTCCCTGCACGTGACAACAAGATAAGATTGGCCAGCTCAACAATAAAACCATTAAATGCTTGGGCTGATTTTGGAAATAAATCAAAAAAGATCCTCGGTCACATTTAATACTTATAAGAAAGCTCATCTCTTATGTCCTAATGAAGACCAGTCCAAAATTATGTCTAATACGAAGTGCTGGCAATGACGTATTAAAGATAAGAATTAAACCAGCCATGCACGGAACCAGAACAACTAGGAGTGTAATAAACACGATATTTTTGCCGTTATTAGGACTCTTGGTTGATTATATTTAGTTGACAATAAATATTAGAAGTAGGAAGTTAGAAAACCAGGGGCAACAGTTGTTCAAAGGGCAACAAAAAGGCCAATGCAACAAGACGAATCAAATGCATTTGCCCATTGCAAGTTATTATAAACCAGACCATTTGCTGGGGCTTGGTAACAGGATAATTACAGCCCCAACTGTGCAATGCCAGGCTGCCAGCAAATAGGAAGTGAACCACAGAAACGTGCATTGCAGGACAGGAGTATCTAAAATGCAAATGGAGAAAAAAGATATATAATAGAGATCATAACATGTAAAAAAAAATTCTGTTGACGACAACTAAAGGAGCATGATAATATAATATTCATCAGTCTGATGAACCATTGCTCAGAATGCGCTGCAAGCTACACAAATTTATGCCCCCTTCTTAGTAAGAAATGATCCTAGTTCTGTTCTCCCACTAACCCATGGCTCACCGCGCAGAGATGGAATATATGAACAGAAGACAAATATATCTTGATTCCGTGAAAACCGTTCTTTTTAGTGGCCATTTCCATATCCGGCACTATAGTAACATTAATTTTGGGTAGCTAAAGTAGTAAATGCTTGATACAAAAGGAATTGTTGCGGTTTAGCAGAAGTGTCCAACAACATCAGTTAGGACAGTTAAAAAAATTAAAAGCATACCTTGTTTTCCTTTTCTCCTCCGTCCTTCTACTCTGCAAGAACTGTCCCACAAATGAGCTTCATATTTCCCACTCCATCTATGCCTGCACGATTCAATGGTATATTAGTATGTCTGTCCTTCTGTCCTAAAATCAGAAAACAGCCATTTACTTAAGATAGGGAAGTGACGAACGAGTTCATTGTTTTGTTTCCACTTATATCAAGTGGAGATCACAAGGACACTCCCACCAAGCTCACCTGGTAACGCCATGGAAACTTGATGATCGAGAACCAGCAGGCCGCACGGCGGCAGAAGCGCCTACAACAGCATTATCTTCTTTGAAACCTGCAATTGTCACAGGATTGATGGCTTCACCATCTTCATCTGCAGGCTCATCCTTCTTGACAATGCTGAGGACTTGGGCTCTCCCATCCTCATCACCAGAGTCTGCGCGCCCTTCATTTCCAACCACTGTAACCAAAGCAGCCTCCTTGACAGGGTTCTCCGCATGGCCTTCAATTTCACCTTCATAGTCAACCTGCTCAAGCTTCGGTGACTTCGTCTGATCAGCACCACTGTATTCCTTTGCCTTCTTGGTGCTAGAATCCTTGGCCTCGGAAACCACAGCACTCTGCGTCTCACCATGCTTCTGAGTTCTACTCACCTCCACAGCAACAGCCGGCTCCCTATTCAGATTGATAGATTGGCTCCTCTCCATCTTACTCTCATCCCCCGATTCTCCGGCAGCCATATTGTTCTCCTCCAATTGCTTGCTATGATTAACCCCTACCTCCGATTCCTCCATCTAATACGGGAACAAAAAAATCGCTCCCAGAACCCTAACTATATGTATACCTCCTCACTATTCACAAACAGTCTGCACGAAAGGGGGTGAACGAACGTTACAAACAACAATCACAGAGTCCAATCCAAATAACAATACAACAAACCAAGAATATCTGCATCGATCGGAGAACCCAAGAAAGTGAGTGCCGCCAGTACCTTGAACCGCCGCCGCCGCCCGACGAAGGGAATGGCACGGAAGCCACCGAACCACGGATTGAACCCTAGCAGCGTGGGTATTTAACACCGCAGCGGCAACAGAATTGGAAATTTCGCAAGGCAATCGGCCATCGACTATCGAGGCAGGGGATTAATAGGGGCGAATGACAGATTAGGCAGGAAGCGACGAGAGGCGAGCGGGGAGAAGAGGCGGCTTAGTGGGGAGTGATGCGAGACACAACAAAATTTTCTCGGGCGAATCGAGCGAACGAGAAAGGAAAAAATCGCAAGATAATTTTCCTCTTGCCCCGGCCGGCCGGCGGATTTATCTAATCGACACAGCAAGCAGGGTACAATCGGATGGATAGCTAGGCGCTGCTGGCGCGGCTGCTGAGGACGTAAGGGAATAGGTAATTAGTGCGTGTTTTGTGTTCGTTTCTGTGGTTTATACCTGCGATTATTATGTGCGAGGTAATTGTGTTTGTGGGCGCTGGCTTCGTGCGCGACGCCCTCGTGATGCGTGCCAGGCTGGGGAATTTGCTGTCCGTGCCCCGCACGACGCCGTGAGTAGGTGGACGGGTGGGATGCGCTTCAGGATTGACGCTGCTGATCTGCGCCGTCTTCGGCATGACGGGGTGTGACGGCGGGCTGGAACGTTCCAGGGGCCGGGAGGTGATCTCGAGGCGTGGCACGGCCGCGTGGGGAGAGTTGGACGGCTCAGAGCGGCGGACGGTTCGAGGGGGTCACGATGCTGTGGCTGCTGTTCAATGACGATTCGTCAGGTTTCAAGTGCAGTTTGAGTAGCGCGTCAAACCTACTGGCGTATCTAATCATTATCATTTCCTCGCAAAGTTGTTAGGATACGCGAAAAAGATCAGTGCAGATGTGACGAGTCACTGAGTCAGTCCTCGTCCGGCTGTTCGTTGAGGGCTTGACGCTTCAGAGTAATCAAACGAATAGCATCAGAATCAGATCATGTGTTTAGCATTTTTAAAGATCATCATGTGTTTAACCGCAAACAGTTATGCAACGGAAGGGCGCAAAATGGTGATGGGCTGAGAAATCTGTTCTTCATGGAGCTGAGTAATTTTTGTGAAACTTCCCTCGGTGTGGACTTCGGCCTTTTACATCTTTAGCTCAGAGAGGCCATATCAGGCAACTGTACTGGGCTGTTGTGGAGGCCCGTGACTTCTAGATCGAAGAAGAAGAGATTCGATACGTCAGGAATAATCACGGGCCGACTAATGTGGGCTTCCAGGGCTTGAACATCGGATTTTTTTCTTTGAGACATCGGATTGATTTGAACGATTTTGCGCTTCCGAACACTTTTTTCTTTCCTTTGTGGTGATGACCTATAGTTCCTCTGTACTGAAACTGTGGTCGCGAGTCTTGACAGTGACTGAGCATGGAGAACAAACACAGCAGCTGCAGGCCACTTTCGCCCAGTACGCATGTCTCTGCTCTCCTGCGTCCGGTGCCCTGCTCCGCCATGCCGCGGACCGAAACGGGCAAGGAAACCGGAAGTCAAAAGGGATCGTGCCGCAGCAGACCTGCCCTGCCCATCACCGGCTGCCCGCTCCCGCGCTGCATCGAAGAATCCCAGAGCTGGACAGGCACCGATACTGAAGACTGTGGGAAAAGCTAGAGAACCTGTGGCTCTTGTTCGCTTCCAGAACGAGCTTTATTTTCTTGCATGGGCACGGTCCAAGATTTTGCCCGGGCCTTGTCGTCGACGATCGACGGATGGATGCAGTGCGGTGCGGGCCTGACACCCGGATCTCCCGAGAACCGGTCAGGCTCAGGCAGGCGCGCGCGAGTGGGCGGGCAGCAGGGCATGGAAGTTTCAGGCCGTTGCCTGCCGCGGGCATACCTGATTATCTCGCTGCCGGTGCAGGGCATGGCGTATCCCGCTCTAGCTGCAGTGACAAGTCACTGGTCACCAGAGAACGTGACTCCCACAACGACGTGTGCGTGTGGGGACGAGCACAGATATTGGTGTTCGACTTGCTCGTATCCCTCCCCTGGCAGCAGAAGTGAAAATGGGGCTTGCCACTTGATCTTAACCGATCAAGTTTCTCTCTGAATCGGTAAAAAAGAATAGAAATGCCGCAAAGAACACCAGTATTTTTCTTGAAACAAGTACTCCAACAATCGGTGTTCGTTAGGAGCAAGGAACAGTACAAAATCAGTTGGTAGAACCAGAGGTTCTCTGAGAGGTTGCGCGCCACTTGGTTTTCCTCGTATAACCGCTCCCCATTTTCACGTACCAATCCGTACGTACGTACAGATTTCTACCGCGCGTCGCACTGCAGAACTTTTCAGTAGCCTTTCCTATCCCGTATCCCGGTCACTGGCTCGCCCTGCGACGTGCGATCGCCTATCTGCGCACAACTGCCGCGCGCCAGTAGTAGCCTTTTCACTGCCCGCGCACGTCCCCCTTCCCAGTTCCGCCCCTACCGAGCGCTACCGCGGCGTAGCCTTTTTCCGATGCTGTTGCAGCGCGCCGTAGGGGCGAACCCGTCATTGTGCGCCCGCCCTCGGCCGCAGGGCGTTTGCCTGCTGCCGGCGCCACCGGCCTTTTTAACCGTCGCCCAACCGCTCGCTGTGACCGGGGCCCGGCGGTGGTTTCTGGTTGGCCGCAGGGGCTGCCGGCCGTTAGACGAGTCCCCTCGCCGGCCGTGGGCCCGCCGAAAGCGCCCCGTCCTTCTCCCCCACTCGATCCACCCGCCGCTCTGCTCCCACGATGCTGCGCACCGCGGTGGCGCGCCGGCCCGGCCGAAACCGCTCGATCGCGTCCCACCACTGCCGCGGGCACATGCCGGATGCCGCTGCCCCACCACCACCTCTCCTGCTATAGCTGCTGCACCTGCACATATTTGCAGCAAGCGGGCTACCCGGCGGCAGTCGCCTGCGCACGCCACCGGTACGCGACCATGCAAGTACTACGCTTGCATTGGAACGTGCTACGGTGCAATACGTCGCGGTTGTATATTTTTTTTTCTTCTCGTTTGGCTTCTCTGCATATATAGCTGCGCGCCAAGTAGTACCGGTACTGGTAGCGTGTGTGCTGTTTCGAGTCAAAGAAGGCGCAATCATTTTTCGTTGGAAAAAGCTGCAGGGGGCTTAGCTGGCGCCGAGACTTTAGCAGGACGGCATGTGTCAGGAATATTGTTTCCAGCTGGGAGCGGATTTGGCACGGAAATGTGCAACGCGAGGCTCGATCGATCAAAATCTCGCTCTTCTGATGAAGGAAGAAAACAAGCCTACATTTCTGCCAGCGCGCGCGCTCGCGCCAATGTTTACATATGTTCATGCACGTAACCGACGGTACGTGGCGACACAAAACATAGATATACTCCAACGCAGGCTGGTCCGGACCGGCTGATCGATGTGCCGGACAAAGATTTTTACTATACTACCACTGCGCTTTTCTCATGTGAAAAGATGCTTCTGGCAGTCGTTAACTTTGTGTGCTCAGATCTTGACTAGTTGCAGCGCCCGCAGCTGGTCCTCACATTTTTTGACCGCGGGGTCGTACGCACGTCCAATAGTTTTATTCACACGACATATGCTCCAGTTTACTGAACCTCTCTTCCCTGTGCGTGTTTCGCTGCGGCAGTTACTGCACCGCTCGCTATAGTAGCCTCTGCTTAGATTGACCAAACGCAAAGTACACCGCCAGCGCTAGCTTTCAACCAACACAACAAACTCCGGATCCATGGCTGCGGCGCCCGTTCATTGGCCGCGTCTATGTGCCGTGCTTGAATCTTGATGGCCCCAGAAACTGAAAGAGAGACGGGAATAAAGAATGCAAGTCATACTTTTTCCTATGCTTCGTGCATCAAGCTCGTAGCGTACGCGCGTCGTTAGATCGATATATCGGCCGTACTGTTGGTGGCATGTGGGGGTTCCTGGCTGGAGTTAGCCACGGTGCCGGCCCGGTGCATCATCGATCAGCGACCTCGGCAAGTAAACAACGGACCTTGATAGACTTCGTGATAGGGCACATGCGTACATAAATCACACTTGCGGAAGAAGATCGATACTGTTCATAGGTACACGGATCGGATGACTACAGAGTCGTGTGCGTTCTGAGCTGTGCCAAGTGCACGTTGATTTGCTGTGCTGGATATGGCTAGCCTAGCTCGATCAAGGCTAGTTGCTTGTTCGGTGTGCAGCCGAACTTGCCAGAACTTTTGTTCAGTGATTAAAACGCAGTACTAGCTGGCTAGTAACTTAACACAGAGCTGAGTACTACAGTGTAGCTGCTAGAGATTAAGAAGGATGTCGAGAAAGAAAGCCGGCTGTCTTTTGCTGGCATTGGAGCGTGACTTCTCCTTCCGGGCTTGGTCGTCGATCGACCAAAGCATGTGGGGGCGCGTGTCGAGGAGAGAAAACTCGGCTAAGAACGACAGCACCCCACACAGCGTTAACAGCCCAGCAAAAACAAGGCAGTTGACGCGAACCTTTTCCTGATCCACTCATCTATTTCTTTCAGCCGAGTTAATGAACAGACAAGGCCAAGTGGGAGGAGATCGACACGCACACGTAGCTATACGTCACGGCGCTGTGCAATTGCCGTGGCGCATGCAAGCAGCCAACCGTATGCGCGTAGTAGTAATAGGGGGCTACTTGTAGCATCACAACAGTGGGGAACGCGAGCGAGCCTGACATGCACGGCGTGCCGCAAAAGTGCTCTACGGGCACTTTTTTTAATCTGCAAGTAAACGCGGCATTTCACGTGCCCCCGCGTACGGACATAACCGATCGACCGACCGCGCGACGAAGAGGAAGGAGCCATGAAAGGCAGAGGCATCATTTGGGTAGTACAAGACTTGCATATCTTAACCATGAGCGAAGCATATAATACTGTTTCTCTCGTAGTACGTAGCCAAGTGATTAAAGTTGTCAATTAAAAGCTGGAGCAGTACAACATGGTAATGATAATTAATTTCCTCTAGGTAGTAGTGGTCGGTCGGTTGTCTGTAGAGGACACAACTCGATCCAAGCCACACCGACTAAATTTACAGAGATCGGAGAAAAACAAAAGGGAAAAAGAAACATCGAAAGAAGAGACTGGAGGGAGGACAGCAAACATGGAGGCCGGCACGAAGGCGTAGAGGAGACGACGAGAAGCACGAGCTAAAGTGAGAGGGGGAGGGAGGATAAGCTTGCTTAGGCCCTAGCGCTAACGCCCTACCAAGTGATGCTTAGCAGAGATCACACGCGTGCGCGCAGCTACTGCATTTCATATGGAGAGCTAGCTAGCTGGATGTGATCTCAGATCTAGGGAGAGGTAAAAAGGTGGAGAAAAGATACACAACAATATATGTGGATAGATATATATATACCCTAGCTAATTGAGCTCCCATACTTTGGCCGGGGAATGCATGGCGAGGCGGCCGGTCGTCGACGTTGGCTGCCACCGCTCGCTTGCCGGCCGGCGCGGCGGTCCGTAGGCAGGTGATCAGGAGCGGAGGATGCTGCGGATGATCTCCGCGCCCGGGCTGTTGTGATCCATGGTGGACATGAGGTCCGACAGCCGGTCGCTGAGGTCGTCCACCTCCCGGTGGAGGCTCTTGATGTAGCTGCACGTCTCCTTGAGCAGCTTCGTCGTCGACGCCTGCATTCACGCCGCATCATTAAATTTAGAGGTCGGTTTTATATATACAACTATATATATACGAACAACCACCAGCTTCATTGCAGCATGGAGTACACGAGATAATGTGAAATGCGTGACTGCACACCTGGCCGGAGCCGCGTCGGCGAGAGCTGGCCGCCGGGAGCAGGGCTTGAAGCTTGGAGATGAGCTCGTTGATCTCCTCGTCGGAGATATTGCCACGCGACGACCTCCGGCTGGACATCCTCGATATCGTACGTCGTGCTTCGCCCGCCGCCGGCTGGGACGACCACTTCTCGCACCGGATCGTAGCTAGCTAGCTTGCTAAAGCTTGGTTGCTTGGAGCTGAGAACGAAGCTTATGTGTTGGCGCACTGGCAGCTGGCTCTTGTGTGGAGAGAAGGAAGCTCGCTCGAGGTCGCTCTGCGATCGATAGCTGGAGGAGTGTGTTGTGAGGGAGACAGAAAGGGAGAGGGGTACCCTTTATAACGATCCGGGAGCTGGATCGAGAACGGGGAAGCCGAGTTAGCACTTAGCAGTTTACTAATCGATTTTGTGAAGGAAAAAGAAGCAGGGGGTCGAGTAGCATGGGAAAAGGGAAGAGAGGGCTAGATCGGGGGCCCGCGTGTCTCTCTCTGTTAAATCACCGCGGAGACCCGGCCCACTGGTAGGCAGCTCGTGGGCCCTGCCTAGTTATAATAAGCTTATGACCACCCGCCACTTGCCACGTGCCCAGGTCGAGTTTACAGGGAAAGAACTTGCGCTCGGCTCGCAGACTAGTACGTTGACCGACCGAAAAAAGGCTGACTTAGCAAACTCATTGGTTTGCTCGGAAAAAGAAAAACTCATTGGTCGTAGGGGAACACTTCAAGACAGTTCTCAAAAAAAAAAAAGAAAAAAAAGAGGAGGAAATACTTCAAGTAGCACTATTTGTGAGTACAACAATGCATGCAAACTACTTGTGTGTGTGTGTGTGTGTGTTGCAATGATATAAACTCCGCGCATACGTGCAGTACAGCGACCCTAATCATCAGCGCGAGTCTTAACTAATCGAGATCATACACATTATCTATTCCAAACACAAGTCGAGCGCCACTGAACAAGACGACGCGAGAGATGCTGTCGTCCCCGGTGCTCTGAATCTGGAAGCATACGTGCCCAATCCTCCATCCCTCTGTCTGATGTTTGCAGACTGCAAGGTCGCCATACACACGCCGCTATTTTAGTACGTGATGGCGAAAATACGTAGTATAAACGCAACTAACACGGGCGCGATAGACTACTAGCTACTCCCTGATCGCGCGGGTATTTACGATAATCAAGGAGAGCATGATGCGGCACGAACGCTAGAGTTTGTCCACGCCCGCGCGCACCACGACCCCGTGCGCCAATATCAAATGTCCCGCGGGCTTCGCTTGGCCGCGTCTACCGAACGCACGCCAATCTCGGGGGGCCGACGTGGAACCCCTGCGCCGCTGCCATGTCGGGCGCGTGACGGGCAAAAGCCCCGACGTACCGGACGGCGTGCGCCAACCTTCACGTGACCGTCGCGTGGCGATCCTCGGCCCCTGCCCCGCCGTGCATTATTCAAGGCGGGGATGAGCTTCCGGCCGGCCGGTCACCATACGTGACGCGACGCTTCCGGGCCGGGGGCCTCTGGCAAACGCCGCCGTCGCATGCAGGCCGGCGTAGCTGGCGAGGGACAGCCTCCTTGGATGTGATTTCTCCACGAAAATGGCCGTCACGTCGCGGGGTTCGCGCGCGCGCGATCGATCGATCGGACTATACCTGGGCCCCGGCGCGGCCGTTTCGTGCTCTGGCTCCGTCCCTCGCCAGCGAACATGCATGCATGCGTCCGCGGCGCGGGCGCGATGTGTGTTGCAGCGTCGCCGGTGGACTGGAGGCGCGCGCGTGAGAACGGGACACGGCCACGACACGCTCGCTGGCCGGTCGCGTTGGAGACGGTGGCGCGCGCGGGGCTTGCTTCACTTGCCTGATAGGTGGAACGAGCTCGATGGAACGGGGGCAGGGACAGCAGCTGCCACTTGTGGCGGGCGGGAGACCCATGTGAGGGGCGTGCCGCCCGCGCCGGGGGTGTGGGCTCGGCCGCTGACGGCGACGGAGGTCGGGCGCCCACCGGTCGACGGCACGCGGCTTTGGCGTGCGATTGCGTTACACGGCACGTACGCCTGTCGCCTCGCCCCGGCTGGGCCGTGTGCACGCCCCGGACACCCATGTCTCGCCGGCTTCGGCCAGGCCATGGATGTTTGTTATAGTTTGTTACCGTTACGGCGCCTCTCCCTTTCCAGGGCTCTATGTGGCTATGTGCGACAGTAGTACTTGGCGAGCCGTGAAGTGACCGATCGCGAGAGGAGGAAATAAGACTTGTGAAGTGACTGGACCGACCACAGGCGAACGAAGAACGCCCCGATCCAGTACTGCCCCGATCAGTTGGGGGCGGGGTAACTCCTCTTCCCCGGTTAAATTAAAGCAGGAAACAACGTGTCGGTCACTCCATGTAGTAGACATGCATGCGTCCTGCGTGCTGTCAGCTGTTGTTGCCAGGCCCTATTTTTAACGAAGGCGCGGCCGGACTGGGTCGCCGTGGCTGCTCAGGCTGCTATACTCGGCTTCCACAGCTAATGCGTGCGCGCTCAGGGGATGCGTGCCGGTACCACTGCTTTCTGGCTCCCATCCTTCTGCCGTTGCCAAAACCGGACAAGTTTTTGGGCTACGCGCGCACGGTACATTGTACTGTAGATCCCTTTACATTATCCATCGATGATGATCCGTCAGCCTCGCTTGGAGCTAGTATTAGCTACGCATGCGTCCACGGGTGATTGATCGATCGACGGACTCATGGCCTATAGCTAAGGTACTGCGTCGTTATTTCGCGCTTCTAAGATTGGTAAGCTTGCCGGGCCTAGGGATGGCAATGGGTCGGGTTCGGGTCGGGTGGAGCAAAAACCCACCCATGACGAAAACAACATCGGGTGGAAAATGACACCCACACCCACGCCCATGGGTGAAAATTGACACCCACGCCCACACCCATCGGGTTTCGGGTGGGTGTCGGGTGCCCATCGGGTGTAGCACAAAAATACATAAAACGCATGTACAAAATCAAAAATCAATAAATATAGAGATGTTTATCATCTCGCGACATGAAAATTCGGCAAATAGATATTATAAAGTCACATTCTTAGTCACAATACATCTCTAACAACAATTAAATAGAAGTTTATCATCATCTTAAACTCACTAGAGTGGGAGACGAGGTGGTGGCGTCGCGTTTGGGAGTGAGGAGGCGCGGATGGACTATAATCGGGTCACCCATGGGTGACCCATGGGTGAAAAACGACACCCATCTTTCACCCATGTCTGAGTCGGGTCGGGTGCGGGTGGCACCCATGGGCGCGAAATGGCACCCACGCCCACGCCCATCGGGTCGGGTACCCATCGGGTGCCCGCACCCATGGGTAAAGTTGCCATCCCTAGCCGGGCCTAGCTAAAGGCTAAAGACGGTACGGCAAAGTTGGGAAACAGTTGCGTGTGCCCCTCTGCAAAGTCATGTTCGATCCACTGTCCTCTCCGCCAAAAGGCTCTGGAAAGGCACCCAGAAGCATCAGTCATTTTTACAACAAAGGCACCTGCCTCTAGGGATCGATAGTCTACTGGCTAGGGCTCGATTTTTAGGCCTATGCAGGTGCAGCAGCAGTCATATGGCCGTACCGACGAGCGGGATTGTGACATGGTACTACTACTGCAGTCCTACGAGGAGGTGGTAAAGCTGCCGGTGCATGTCCGTCGACTCGTCCTGGTTGGTAGAGTAACAAGCTGCGGTGGGAGGGGAGGGGAGGGATGATTCAGGGATCGGAGGACGGCCTAGTTGCACGTCGCCGTCGCGGTGTTTATTGCATGGCCTGGGGCGGACCCAACTGCATGGGCTGCCCCCCGGCGCGGACGGCAGCCGTGGGCACCCACACGTGCCTGTGCCCGGCGTCACAAGCAACCGTTTCCTTGCCTCATGCAACCGTTTCTTTGCCGCCTACGTACATGTACAATATATCTTCGATTGATCACTGCTTGCCTCAAGTACACGTACTCGAGTGTGTGTGTACGCTCGCTCGCTTGCCTTTCATTCTTGCGCGAGGCACTTGTTCTAGCTATGCAGGTATGTCACGGCAGGGCGAGCGCACAAGGCTCGCGTGCATGCGTTGCGTGCTCGGCCGTCGTACGATTCCGGTGGTTATGTGTTCTCGTCGGAGACCGGTGCATGTGGGGGCAGTTGGCCGCTCCTCTTACACCTCGTTGCGTCTGCACGTACCGCGCGCTGCGGCGTGAGTGAAAATATCGCACCGAAGGCAGCGGCATGCATGCAGCTCGCACCTAAAAAAATGTTTGGTGATCTTGATGATCTGATCCTCGCGATCGAGGGCACTCTTTCTTAAATTGTCAGGCGATCCTGTGGTCGAGGTCACCTGCGAGCCCTGACCGCCCGGGGCTAAATTTTATTCGTGGAAACGACTTGACAGAGCAGTCATCCGGAGTGAGATATCGTATCAAATTAATTGTGTGCTCGGTCGGGGTAAATAAGCGTGGGAACCCGACCAGATGAATATACACGGGTGCCCCACTGGTCTCTCAGGGCTCTGGGTCTTACTTCCGGCGAGCTTGATGCATGAACCTCTCAATTTTTAAATTCCCGTCCTGTCATTGATTAGCCGACGTGCATTTTTCATCCTGCAGTGGCTTAATTGTGTGTCGACTTAACTAGTGTACTAGTACACTTGCCAAGATATACTACACACACGCTGCGCGAATCCAAGGGTGGAACTTCAGCTCCTGTCAGGCCTCTACATGTGATCGGTTGGCGGCCTGTTAACTTAGGCCCCGTTTGGAACGTAGAAAATTTTACAGGAATTTCACAGGAAACAGCTCATTTCCTGCAGGAATGAATAATGATTCTTCCATTCCAAACGGGGCCTTACTGTGTACGAGAGTACGCATTCCACATAAATTTTTTTTGGTGTTCATGGCTGTTAGCTACTCCCTCATTCCAGTATAACTGGAAGATTAAAGAAAGTTGATAAAGGTAGGTGCGCAGGAAACGATGAGAAGAGAGATAGAAATATAGGTGTATTGGAAAGAGATAAATGTTCATCGATCGGAAAACGTGAGAATGCCAATTATTTTAGAAAAACTGAAGAAAGCTAAAGTGACAATTAAACTGGGACAGGAAGAGTATATACAGCTTGCTATTTGAAAATTTTCAGTTAAAAAGACCTAGCAAATCGTTGTTGTCAGCTTATCAGATGTACCATATATACTACCGGAGCCTATATACTTCGATTGTCGAAACTTTAATACATGCAGTACGCACGTACGGGATCGAGTCGCGCAGCAATGTGCAGGACATGAGTAGCGTACACCGTCAGTCTTATAACTCTGCCGCAGCTGGACCGAGCCGGCGGCGGACCACCCTCCCTGCCGATCTTATATATGGTCCGAGCCCTACGTTTGGTTTGGTCCCAGGATAGGGAAACTGCTTGCATCAACTTCTGTGCAGTAGAACAAGGTAAGTATAGAAAATTTGGTCCACCTCCATCTCCTGGACCAGCTCATGCATGCACGGTCTGCCAGTTGGACAGCTTGAGATCCGTGGAGATCTAGCCGGGATCCTCGTTTATATGAGCATTTGATGGTTTGTTGGTTGCCTGCACGGTGACCCGGGTTTAAGCTGAGCCGTGCGGCAACTTTTAACTGAACAAAACTACGGGCATCGGTCATTGCTGAGCTAAGATCGATAAATTGACTGATCCGCCGTCCGCGTATGCCGGGAACTTGTACGCAGCAGGTGCGCCTCGCACATGCACTGCACGAGCAGTTCTCTTTAGATTGCACGTCGAACGATAGCTGGCCAGGAGGACGGCGCGGCCGCGTCAACTCTTCCAACCAATCAGGACTCAGGAGCAGGCGCTGCACGAGCGGTGGTCATCACATCGGCAGCAAGCCCATCCTATAGGTTCTCTCTCCCTCTGGCTCCTACGCGCGCGCGTGCCACACCGCTCTCCCTCTTCTTCGGTCCTTCCTCTTCCTCGTCAGTCGTCACATGGACTCATGCGCGGCGCGCACACGTAACACGCGCTCGCATTCAGGCGCGCGCGCGGTCGCCCGGGCGGGGGATTGGGTTTGGCGGCGTCACGATCGTCGGTTGAGCCGGCAGGAAAACGGGGTAAGCGCGCGCGCGTACGATCCAATGCAGCGGGGACCGATGCATGGAGCCGGCGGTGGTGGCCGGGCTGCACGGCACGGTGGTCTGCCTGCCCCTGCGCGCCGGGGCAGGCGCGCACCTAATCGTTGCCGCGCCGCTGGAACGATATGTCGCGCTCGTATCACGGACCGATACGTCTCTCCGCCTTATTGATCTCGATCTCTCCACAAAGGCCCAGGGTTTGGTTAGGTGAGTGACAGCATTATCCGGCGGTGGTTCGGGGCCGGGAGGCACGCGGGCACGAATGATTAAGGTGGCTCTCAGCAAAGTTATAGGCCAAAGATTTTGCAGCGAAAAGTTGTTGCACTTTCCGCCGCATTAACGTTCCTGTTGGGTCGGAGGGTGATACGATGGAGTGCCGGCGACGTGTGAGAGGCACGAGCGGACGTTTGGTTTGGGGACGACGCGAGGATCGAACTTTGTTGCGCCGCGGCTGTGTTTGAGAACCGCGAACTAAAGCACGTTGTCCGCTGCCTTAGCATGCAACAGGCTATACTTGGAACAGAGAAGGCAGCAGGACTCTTCGGCGACGCTGGGTCGAACCAAGAAGAGGGAAATGCGTGGTTCCTTGAAAGAGACAGGCTGTCAAAACACACTGATTGTATCAGCCTCTGGTAGTTTGCTTTGTTAGTACTTCAGTTATGATCGATTAAACACACCACAGCTTTAGGTGGGAAAGCTGCTTTCTTGGTCAGATATAGGAAGTTCCTTTCGAAAGGTGATAAACAAACATTTCACTCTTTTATTTAAAGACAGGATCTGCAATCTTATAATAAATCTGCCTCCATGTACTTATAACACCAAACAAACAACAAGCTAAACATGGAACTGTAGACGACAGATACATTTTTTGTCCAAAAAAGATGTGAGGTACAGAATCTGTATGAAGTAGTAAAGCAGTATAAACTATTTCCAGTAGGATAATTTCTCTTCTAAACTTCAGCCCGATGTTAGTTATGGACTTATGATCATGCTTCATACGCACGATTTTTAATTATCCTCTCAGCATCAGCGGTTGTTAGATGCCTAATACCGTACTCCTTCAGCCAATTCTTATCGGTATACATCCCCTCTTTTTGCACCTTCTCATCGACCTTCAGCAACCTCAATCCCTCAGACAGTCTTGGGAAGAAGCCTTCGGGCCTCAGACACCACGATGAAAATACAGCAAACAAAATGCTCAAATTGCCTTGAAGCCTCTCCACACCACCATCGCTAATCTTTGTGCCGCTTGTGAAAATCCCGCCGAAGAGCAGCTGGTCTACCCCACTTGCCACACTTCGCCATACCATCACAAAATCCAAGGCATTCAAGCCACCTTCCAGTTTAGATATCTGGCCTTGCATGTAGTCTACAGATTCTATGAATGTTCTGGATACAGCAGGTCCGTCTGATCTCTCCAGCCATTGCCTTCTATTTTTCAGATAATCCCGAGAACGAGCATCAAATGCTCTTAAAATGACAGTGGAAATCTTATCGACCCATTCCACTCTGAACTCTTTCAGATGATTTATCTCCCGCTGAAAGATACACCCTCCCACATCACCATCTACTGGTAATTTTTCCATCTCAAGAAAGAAAACGTCCTCACACCATTCTGTCAGTGTGGATTCAAACTGTCGAGCTGCATTGATGGATTGTGATACCTTGAGCAGAGCATTATCATCTGCAAGAGCAGTTAGCCCCTCTGCTTCTTGACACCTCCGTAGCATGTAACCAAGGAATTCCGAAATTATGGGTGAAGCAGACATCCTAATGAATTCTGCCCTAAGTGTGATGCTCGGGATTGGACGGGAACGATCAATTAGCAAAGACAAGCTTTGTTGAACAACAAAGGTGATTGCTGGGGACTTGTAATCATCTAATTCATACTCAAGCATTGTTCCTTGATTCCTTGTACTCCAATTTTTCTCCGACTCCATTGCTGATTTCAGCTTATCAAGAGTATCTTGTCTCTCAATCTCTGCCCATATTTCAAGCCAGTCTGGCCGATCACAGAAGACAGAGAGAACTGAGATCCTCTGCCAATTGTCATCATCCTTTACCGCAAGTAGGAATCCGGTACTTGAGACTAATTGTTGAGTTCGCTTGTCAAAAGATATCATCAGATCAACAAGGCTAAGCCATGAAACTCTAGCCTGATACGATGTGCTCCCTGCATCACTTGAATTCGTTTCCTGAAGAAGCTCGATCTGCTTAGGAAATATCTGTTTCGCCAAGTATGTCGACAGGGCAATAACCAATCCTGAAATCCACTCCTCCCTGCAACTATACCCAATAAGATTGGCCTTATCCACAAGGGGCTGTAGAATCTCATCCATTGAATCAACAAAATCTCGAATTATCTTATAAGCAAGAGCAAAAACAAATTCAGGCTTGTCAGCCCATTTGGAGAAGTGAAGTTGTGCGGCAATAGAAATTGGATTTACTAGCTCTTCAATTACCCATAATGGCTGACGCAGTTGATTGCTCATATTAAACCCTTTTAGCTGTCGAGCTTTCCTGCGTTTCTGCAATTCCTGCAAATTGCATAGCGAAAGAAAGCTCTCAGAATACTTGCTTTTCAGGTCACCCGTCATTGAAAACAATGGGTTGACAATCTCTGCTTGCTTCCCGGAATCAGTACTTGAAAATTTTGTGCCAGCTAGAGAAGGAGGCCAGCCAAGGGATGAGAGGAGAGCTCGATGATCAACAATGGCTTGTGGTCTTAGTATAGCTAAAGATCTGTCCACTCTGTGATCCACAGCAGATAGAAGTCGAGCCCATTGCGGCCTTGTCATGGTAACAAAATCTAAAAGATCCTCTATTCTTTTAAGATATCCAATAGCAACGTGATGTGTTTTCTGGAGGAAATAGGCATTGAAAGAATTAGCAGATCTCAAATTGACTGTTCCATGAGCACCATTATGAAAAAAATCCATACCTCTGAATTTTCTCCAAGAGATTTAAGTTTTCCCGTCACAGAAGAAGAAACGGCGTCTTCTACATCACCCACCAAACTGTCGAGTTTTAGAGCCATTTCTGTATAGGATAACCTACCGTTAAGAACACACCAATTGCCAAGTTAAAAATAAAGAAGTAATACAGAAATTTAGCATAGAAAGGACGGTAAACCTAGAGAAGCGCATGTAAATACAAATATGGAGTTGTGGCATGATAATGAAGTAACTTAGAATTTCCATGAGAGTTTTGTTTATCCAGAGTTCATTCCATGACGATCCTTTTCCTACAAATTCCATGACGATCCTTTTCCTGCCATTGTAGAACTCAATAGGTGTGGTAGCTTAGACAAATCCTATCCAATGACTTGCATGACATGTAAGGTGACTCTTCTTTCAGGTCTCCAGCAAAAGTAGTCTGTGCAATAAGAGTAGAACAAAAGAACAGCAATGACAAAAGGAGACTCTCAACAATTTTGGATTGTTTGTCTAGGGTCAATGTAAAGTGAATAAGATAAATGAATCCAAGCAACTTACAATCTCAAGTTCATAGGCAATGGTAACCAAAATGATAAGAGCCAGCTCAATACTTCATAGAATATAAACCCTCACATATGTTGTTTTGACATAGCCGGTCCCAAGCCCCGACACGGGAGGGTTGTGGTACCTTCTAAGGTCATTGGTGTATAAGGAGATAAAAAACAGTAACCAGCAGAATGTGGCCAAAAAAGGAGCTTTACGGAAATTCTCAAATCACGACAGATATAATTTTGGCCATATAAAAACCCATACAAAGAAAACAACCATGAGGGAGTATACAAGTTTACCTAAGGCCAACGCTAGATGCCTGGCCAGCTATAATAATAATAATACTTTGATGGTTCTAAGGGTTAAGAACATTTGTTGGTAACTTCCATATTGTCAACCTCTAAGCCAATTTTGCTTTCCTAAAACCACCTATATTGCTTAGCCTTTTGACTTTCAAAAGACTAGTAAATTACTTATCTATATTATGTCTTCCCTCGAATTTTCTTGGCAGTGTTTACTTTTCAAATCATAATTCAAGATACCCTTTTCATCACCGCAAATATTCCCGCAATAGACCTCTCAGCTCCAAGAAATTAAGAGAACCGCATACAGTTTATTTGGATAGCTGAGGATGTGGGAGTTCAGGACAACGGAATGGATTTCTATTAAAACTCTTATCGGGAAGAATCATCAACTATTGCAATGGTAAACAGCATATACAGATAGAACAATAGGTAGTCGAGACTTGTAAACTAGTAAATCAGGCACCAGAATATAATGTCCCCTATTTCTAGTTAGTTATGAAGTCAACAGCAACACATATCTCCACATGATCAATACTGCTCCCCTCTGGGAACAACCAGATCCATTGTTTGAGTTAGGACCAGGACAGATCCAGTATTGGGCTAGATCTATACCAGCCAGATATAATAATTAACCAAACCGAACAGCAGGATATATCACCAACACCCCTGATGCTCCCGCAATAAACGACTATCGACTCATTTTGCATCGCATCAGAACTAATAGGGTGCAATGACTAAAAATAAATCCAGGTCCACCCTGCAACATCATATCAATACCGTACTAAAGCATCTGTCGGTTTCCGCATCATGCTTGTGCTCTGTTTCCTCCTACATGACTAACAGTGGTTCAACCCATAATTGATTCCTAATATAAGCAGCTATTGGATTCAAGTCACACGACACTTGTAAGTTCATAGCATTTGAATTCTAAGTAAGTCTCTAATGCCTACGGAAACATAAACATAAGTAGGAAAAAGTAGGAAAAAGAAGAAATCGTATGGTTTATATGATCTAAAATCTGAAGCATAGAACGCAGGAACTTCCATACTCACCGGAATACTCTCTGATCATCTCCACTCTCGCTACCTCCGAGGCCAGGGCAGGGAGTTGCTCGAACAGCACCTGCTCTGTTCTCACATCCACCGATTCATCAACACCTAAAATAATGCAGGGAATCACAAAATTACAGAAAGAATATAATTATATGCTCTCAATACGAGCACATCGTGAAAGTTTGCTCGAGAAACCTGTCTCTGCGGTGGAGGATTTGAGGGCATCGAGCCCACTGCGGACGCCACTGAGGGCTGAACTAGCAGCCTCAAGGCAAGACGAATTAGCTGAGGCAGCTGCCTCGAGGCGTACTGATAGGTCGAAAACCGAGGCCTCAAGCTCCGCGCAGCGCCCGCGGATCTCGGCCTCGATGCCGGCGGCCGCGGCGAGGTCGGCTGCCGAGCGGAAGCGGGCATCAAGGAAGCTCCGGACTCCCGGGTTGATGTCTGGTAGGAGCGGGAGCATAGGTGGTGGAGCTGCCGCTTCCATGGCGGAACGGATCCCCACCGGCTTAGGGTTGGATCGGGAGGTGTGCAGATGGGGCAACAGGCAAGGGGAAGAAGACGACTGGCGAGTGTCAAGACGGTATTTTACTGTGTATGCTCTAATCGCGACCGTTCATTTGAGCGGGTAACGGTAGATGCGGTGGTGATGCGAGCTTTCACAAGTTGGGCCGTTGGGCGTTAAAGGAGAGGTTGGGCCTTGCATTGCATTAGGTAGGCCCTGAACTTTCTTATGGGCTCGGCTCGTTGTATTTGGCGTCTGAGGTCCACGGGCATTTCCGGATGGCGTCGATGTTGTTCCAAAAGAGAAGGGAGGTTGTGCGAGAGAGAGGGGGGAGGTTTGCTGCATCTGACGCCCCTGAGACTGTACGATCAAAAAAGGTCGTTGTATATGTTCTTCTGGAGTAATTTTTGGATGGAGGGAGTAGTTTTTTTTTCGAAAAACAAACATAAGTTAATGCAGCTATCATAAATTCAAAATAAAATAGGACTAGCCTGGTACACAAAATTTAGTACTAGTACTACGTAACTATACGTAGAAATAAAACTAGCAATTGGGTTGAATTTTTTAGAGTACTAAACAAATGACGCAGGAGAGTGTTTGACAAAAATATTTGACGCAGGAGAGGACAAGCCAAGGATCACCCGGCACAGCAGGAGCAGCAGCATGGGAAAAAGGAGCAAACCCCGTAGCGCACCTCGGTTTGCGGTTGCGGCCCGTAGCGCACCTCGGTTTGCGGTTGCGGCAGGGTTTGCGGTTGCGGCAGGGGGGCAATCAGAGGACGGTAGGCTGCGACCTCTGGCTCCTCTGCGCCCGCCCACGCGCTGCCAGCCCACCCATCTCCCGGGGAGGCGTATAGGTATAGCGTGCGCTGCCGCGGCCGTCGTACGCGCCATGCAGAATCGCAGTTCGCGGACGCATGCAGCCAGATGCGAGTTCGTGGTCCTGGGCTGGTCCAGAACCAGATCACCCGAGACGAGGACGTGGAGTGCCGGCCCCGGAGTGGAGTCCAGTCCAATCCCGTCCGACGCCGGGGACCTGCCGCGCGGGTCTGGACCGCGCAAGCTGGCTAGCAGTCGCCGAGCCTCATGAAGGCGCAGCGCGAATCGGAGGCCGCCCCCGTGTGCTTGCGATTTCTCCAGTCTTTTCTTCGTTTTTTTCCATCCGCGTTTTGGCGCAGGGGTCCGGGACCGGGAGGGCCAGGCAGGAAGCCCTCGAGGCACCATGGCCGGCAAAGCGCACACCAGCGAGTACGCAAGGACCGGCAGGCGTGGCGCAGGGAGAACGGCACGGACCCTGGGCGGGCCGTAGTACGTGCGTTGCGGCTTCCGCGCCGGTGGCTCACAGTTTGCTCCGAAGCTCCTCTGCTGCCGTTGACTTACGGTTACCCTTGCATGTGCTGTCTGGAAGCACTCAAGCGCAGGACAGGAGCCGCCCAAGGCCTCGAGCGCCCCACGATGTCATGCAGTTCCAGATACGCCCCCCTTCTGCGTTCTGCAGCACAGCCTGGAGCCCTGGAGAAAATACCTGGACTGCGTTTGCACACGCCTGCGTGGGCTGGCGTACGCCCACGGATAACCGTATCATTCCCGTCATGTCGCTACAGTACAAGCGCGGAAATGATGGCGCAGTATCTTTCCGACGTCCGCGGGATACGAGTACCTGGCTGTCCTCTCACACGACGATGGTCTCGCCCCTCGCACTAGCTCTGCCCTGCTCGTGCGCGCAACGGGAGCTCGTGCGCGCAACGGGACCAAGCCGAAGTGGGCAGCAGCAGCCCACGGGCGCGGCAGGGCCTTGCAGCAGCTCCGTAGCGGATTCTGCAATGACTGTAAAAGTGAAAAACCGCATCTGGGTCTCCTCCAATCATCCATGACTCATGCCATCGACCTCGCTGTCTTTCTGACTTCCATTTTTGTGAAGCAACGTGGATAGAAACCGAACTGCACAGCGACAGAGGCCCATCGCTTTTGGATGATGACCGCCTGTCGTCATGAAAGCTAAGAGGCCAGCCCAGGAGTGGTTGTCCATTCATCATCGAGAGGTCGAGATGCAACAACCACAACATCACCGGAACGCCAAGAAATTGATGGAATAACGCTTTCTGTTGAACAGTGGACGCAAGGCAAGGGTGACAATTCGGAATGCGATTGCTAAAGCGGAAAAGGTCATGCTAGTAACATGAATTGCTCGTCACAGACAATTCAATGTGGAGTGTTTAGAACCGACCGAGACAGATCTATTCTGTTACAGTTTCTGTTGGACTGCGACTATGTGAGTGGATAGAGTATGCGTTTTAGGTTCAAATTATCCTTGCCCTAACCTTCCAGCATGGTGCCTTAGATATTTTGAGCCAATAATCCAATCAGGGACCAATGAGTGAGTGCCTAGAAGACACCCCCGACAAGCACCCAGCCACTACAATTAAAAAACACCAAAATATGAAAAGACACTGCATAAGAAGCTGATTTTCGTACATATGCTGCAAAATGATGGGTGCAGACAAACTAATCGAGCTAACTGTAGCCCACAACTCGACAAACAAATCATGGCCTTGCAATTTCCACGATGTAAAGCACGAACCAGACAGTGATATACTGATTAGCTCCGCAGTTGTCGCCATCTTGGATATAATAAAGTAGGTACCGGCCTACACTAGATAATAATATCTCAGGCTAAGCAACAAAGTTAGCGTTGGATCCCTACTACTGAGAAGAGGAAAGTGGAGCCACTTCCAGGGATTGAAATATCGAGCAATCGGCCAAAATCGAAACCTAAGAAACCGGACCGGTTACCGACAAAACCGACCGGTAACCGAATATGCTACAGTACACAGGTTCGGTTTTTACCGATAACCGGTCGTCTGATGAAACCGAACCGGACCGGTAAGTCCGGTTATCGCGGTTACCGACCGGTAACCGTCGATATTGCAATCCCTGGCCACTTCTTTACAACCAACTGTTTCAAAGGATTTAAGTGCAGAGCACACAAACATGGACAACTGGTACTTCAATATTGACTAGTCGATTTATGTAGCGTAAGCAATGTCATGTTATGTTGCAGACTAAACAAAACAAATCCAAGATTTTGGTATAAATACCATGGGGGCAAAAATCAGGGGGTAGTTTTCACTTTCAAATCTCAACAGACAATACAATAATCAGTTCAGTGAAATAGCGAATCGGCAGGAAAATAATGTTACATTGTACCAATAATGTATACCTACAGATGCACATTTAAAAAGAACACACAGATAAGGTATATTCATGCTGTTTTTGTCAATAGAAATTTGCACAATAGAACTATAGTGTCGATACAATTCACAACAAGATACAATCATATAGGTGCACGGTTATCTCAATTACAATTTGTCACCTATATGCATCCATCTCAGGAAACTCATTTCAACAGAGCATATGGAGCAAGGTACAAATCCTCAACTGCAAATCAAATGTACGGAAAACAAAAACAAAAGTGTAACTATTAATGAGTACATGGAACTGACTACTCTATTGAACCTTGAGTAAAATCTGAAATGTCAAAAAGAATGTAGAGATTACCCAAAGGTGGAATCAGTGCTTTATGCCATTTGATAAATCAATATCACAATATTTCCTGTTCACGGTATGTTTGAGAGCACACAGAATCAGCACCACATGACAGCACAGTTATAAACGAAGTTACCAGAAGGTTTGCTTCCGATCATGTTCCACTGCAATGGCCCCTCCCTTGGGATCCAAGAGTGGAGTTCAATCACCCCACCACCCAATACTCTTGGTCCACCAATAACCAAAAGCCGCTCTCCACAACCCCGGAATGCAATACCCCAGCCATTCACAGCTTCCGGTCGCTCCGGTAACTCTCCCAATGTTGTCCATGTGTTGTCTCTTTTATTGTACTTTCTTACTAACTTTCCTGCATATTGAGCTGCATATAACTCGTTTTCCACTACAGCGACAAGTGGAGGAGCACCGCTTGCACCATTGAGCCCCTCAGACATGTTCTCTATCACCCGCCAGGTACCTGTATTAAAATCATACTCTTCGCCACAAGTAAGAACCTCTGTATTGCCGGCCATTCCCCCGATGACATAGAACTTGCCATCCATAAAGATACCAGAACACATTCGCCTTGCTTTATTCATGCTTGGAAGTGTTGTCCATCTTTTAGTTTCAGAGTTATAAAGCTCAGCAGAACGAAGCACCTGTCCTTCAGCATCCACGCCACCAGCTATTATTGCTTTCTCTCCAAAACTGGCTGATCCAAACAAACATCTAGGGGCATTCATTTCAACACCCCGCGACCAAGAGTTTGTCAGAATGCTATAGCTCAGAATAATATGTGAAAGAATCTCCTTGCCAAACACCAGAAGTTCAGTGCCCACAGCAAGTGACTCCTTATCAGAGCACATGAAACAATCATTATGGGGCATCCTTGGAAGCGTCATCCAACGTGAATGGTAGGGGTCATACGCCTCCCACTCCTGCACATTGCATGAGAAATAGACCCAGTGTTCTGAGATCCCCAGTCGTCGGCGTTCCTTGAATAACTCACCACTGCGGACAAGAGAGCGGAAGCCTTGGTTGACTGATGCAATGGAACCATAATCGGAAAGCGAGCAACGGGCAAGGCAATTGATTGAGTTGTCACGGCCAATGGAACTTATGAGGGTGCTTGAATCTGAGTAGCCCTGATCATTACTGCCTTCACAATCCACAGGCACATCCTTCTGGTTATCAGCTGACTTGGTACGTTTCTTCAACACTGCTTCTGCAACAATTCCGTCATGTTCAATAGACAGGATCCCAGGTGGGCGCTTACTCCTCGTGATCTCGAGGAGGTGATAAGTCATGTACGCTAATCTGGATTCCTGATCGCAGGAGCTCGGAAGCGACCTTGATATCAAGCAAGATTGACCCTCCAACATTCCGTCAGAATCTGCAACAGGTGATCAATAGAAAGGGACCCTATACACAAGAATCCAATACCTCTGTACACACCATAAATCTGCAAAAGATCAAAAGGACAAACATGTCACAAGAATTGAAAGCGAGAAAGAAAATTCTCTAGCAAATAACAAGCACAATTCTACACGTAACCGAAGCTTCCAAGAGATTACAAAGAATCAGTAGTGTGGTGTTCGCAGTTGAGGGGAAAGCCTAAGCAAACGTTGTTGAAGCAGATGAAAATCTAGACCGCAAATGATCACCAAACCAACCTAAAAAATTCGATGATTAATAAAACATCACACTTCTTGAAGAAACAGCCACAGGAAACAAATCAAAGAAAGTCCCTAAATTTACCTTTTTAAAAGGAACCGTTAACCGAGTTGCAAATTCATTCAACATTCAAATTACAACATTTTTTTTTACGGAAAATGGAAGCGGTTCTGCCGTTTCATTATAGCACGAGGACTGCACCACATCAAACCGTACAACAATAATAAGCCACCCTGAGCTACAGCCTCCAAAATTTGAAACGAAGATACAAAGACCTTTTCATCTCTCTGCCTAAAACTATAAAACCACTACATGATACCCAATTATCAATGTGCATAGCTCTTCCGGAATCAAAAGCAAAACCCTCAAAACTAATCCCAACTCAGTATATGTGGATGACTTGCTTACATGTTGAAATAGTGTGATTCATAGAGAACTTTGATCTTCCTATTCCAAAGCAGCAAAGAATTATACTAACAGCATCTACACTGCTACATTTAGTTTTAACACCGCGGAAAAAAAAATGACCGATGAATGACACATGCTGCTGAGTATCAAAGAACTTTCTGTGTTGGGTGACAAATCGCACAGTCATGTGGGTAAGCTCCATATAGCTGATCCCTTCTCATGTTGGGAATAGTATAACCGAGTTTCTGGTCAAATTGACTACATGATTTCGTACTTATTGTGTGCTATATTCACCAATCCAAAAAATTGAAGTTACATGGATTTTAAAAAGGATGATGTTGTAGTTTACTTATGACCCAGTTCTAGACCATCTGTTATTTCTTTTCATAGCTCTCACAAAAATAAACTGCATCTGCACCTTGGACCAAACTCTAGGAGGTGAATGAGACCGATCTTATGCGCACTAAGTATAACTAAACGGACCAGCCTAAAAACAAGGTAGGAAGGATTAAACTCTACTTTACCAATAGAGCAAGCTAATATGCAAATATTGAAGAGCACAGAAGATTCACGTCACATAAAAGGCCTCCCTGAAAGAAAGCAACTACAGCTAAATCCACCCAATCAAGTTACGGTTCGCTGGGAACAGAAGAAACAAGAAACCAATCCAAGCGGATGGATCTCCACTCCACTCCACGCCATCCCATACCAACAAAGCCAGGAAACGGCGGCGCTGGGTGCCCAACGACCACAACGAGGGTAGAGTGCTCGGGGTGGCTGTCGTGCACCGATGCAATGAGTCTGGGCGCCGGTTAGGAAGAGGACGCCGGTTTGAACGGCTATTAGAGGCAGATTTGGTATATGCCGGTCTCACAAAAATAGAAACGGAACACTCAGTTTCTTGATTTGTTTGATAAATGCAATAATTATATCTTAATTTCCCCAAGTTTTCTCTCATCACCCATTTTTGCTCAGCAGCTTTAGGCAACAACCGCACGCACCTCAAGGCTCAAGATGTCAGTCCGCGCGGCGACAAGGCGCGCCGTCCTCGCCCTGCCCCCGCCCCGCCACCGGCATGGGCCGAAGGTACGACGGCGCTCTCGGGGCAGCGACGTCACGCGACGACACCGTTCGACGACGGTTCCTAAAGCCGGCGAGGTCGCGGCGACCGGCCGGAGCTCCTCGCCGGCGGGCGACACAGGGCGGGCTCCGACGGGATCGGGAAGGCGGGAAGGTGCGTGGGAGGGGAGGAAGGGAAAGCGCGGCGAGGAGGAAGCGCAGTTAAGGGGGGCGCGATGCGGAGCGACCGGAGGCGGAGGAGGAGGAGGAGATGGGGGCGCAGTAATGGGGGGAGGTGGAGTTTATGGAAGAACGAACGGGGAACGCCCACATGAACGGGAGCCGGGCGGAAGGAAGGGCCGCTGCCGTTGCGTTTTGACGCGGCGGCTCACGTTGTTTTCTCCGTTTGGACGGTCAGCCGGCGCACATTTTACATCAACCTTTTCTCTCGCTTCCGCCCAGGCCCCAAAACGTACCCATCCAATCCATTGGTCAACAGGAAACTTAACAGTGTATTAACCCCCTTTGTTCAATAAATTGGGGGATTAACTGAAAAAAACTCGTCGTAGCTGTAATAAAATGGGCGTGTTCCAGGTCTCAATCACGGCGACGCGGGTAATCACAGCCAGGGTGCATTGATTTATTCAATTCCGGCTCGTCGTTGCCTTTGGATTGTTGTGGTCTTGCTCGAGGGCGTCGACTTCGGATTTCACTTGCTATTGATCCTAGCGTTGTAAAATAGCTTGCGTCGCGCAGTAGCTTTGCCTCATACAGCATTTTTGTTTGAAATGCGGGATGTGTAGCTGTTAATCTCCTCTCTCAATTTTTCTTGGTTACCTTGATGTTTTCAATGTGGCGTGCGTATGCTCCAAATAAAGCACATGATGATTCACGTCGTCCGTACTTGCTAAATGCTAGTAGTATCAGATGCTCTTGTTATAGGTAACCCCGCTTAGCTATGATTGCATTCGACCTTCAGGGTTTCATGAGAAGATTCGTCTCGACAAGAGACTTTACTAGGAGTACATAACCGAAGGCCGCTCGGTTTAAACGATGACAAAGTTCATCGTGCTGCTGCTCTGCAACGGGGGTGCTCTGCTCGAACTGTCGTTGAACCGGCACTGTACCTGGATCAAAGCACGTGCCGTACGTAGTAGTAGGTGCTCCTTTTACTGGCATCTTCGTCCTCTTTTCTTCTCTTTGGAACATCCGAAAACACGTCGATTGCACGCATCCCTTTTAATTTTTCCGGCGCTCGATCGAAGAAGGTCACATCCTAGAGTTCGTTTTCTGCACGCACACTCCGAACTGTGCTTTTTTGGCACGGCATGCACTTGTTTCATCTCTCAACTTGATCTCAATTTTCGTTTTTCTTGACCCCCAAAAGCTCACATCTGCTTTTGCAAACAACGGGGCCGTGCCTGAACCATTTCGGTTACTTTGTTTCACCTCTGCAGACGATTAGACCATGCCTGGCCGTGGACTTCATACGGGTTTTCATGGGCTGCAGGCACGTGTAGACATGGCGACCATGCCCTGGCCGGGGACCTTGTAACGGCCAGCATTGGCGTAGAGGAGAGCCGTGTCCGCATGGGCTTTCCGGCGGCGCACGGTTCACACGTAGGTCCAAGCACGGCTCTTTACATCGTTCCAATCTTTTGTTCTATGCACTGCTGCTACGTCTGTTCTAGTAAACGGTAGCATCATTTTTCCTTGAAGGACCGGGCAAAGTTAGGCAAGGAAAAAAGCATGAGAGGCGCACTGTTCCTTTTGCCAAAAATCTGGTATTTATGTTGATGGACAGCCTTGCTTTTTAGTTTTTAGTTCCATCCACATTTAGATGTTCTCTTGCCGCATTCCACCCCTTCGGTTGTTTTTTTTAACAGCAAAACGCATGCTTGGAGGACAAACTAAACAGACCCTAAAATGTTTCTCTAACTGAATAAAGTTACATTGTGCCGTATATTCTGTCCCCTTTGATCATAAGTTCACACACCTCAATGAACTACTCCTACCCTCTATGTAGTATAGTCCGAGATAGACATATTCGTCACTAACTGAATCAATTGATAATGGATAAGTGAGAGAGTGAAAGAGAGGATGTTTGCTAAGATCAAATGCTGAAAGAAACCCAACCATGCATGTCTTATCAGGCAACCAGTTTTACCAATTGAGATGGTGAAATAGCCACTTTATATTTTTACTTTCACCAGCCGTACTTTGTATGGTCACACACAGCTTACTCAAAAAAAAAAAGTCAAATAAGCTCAAGGCTGCCTGCAATTGATTAAAACCTTGTTATCAGCTGTGCTGCTGTGAAGCCAAACGAAGAAGTAAGCATCCATACATCATCCCATTTATGATGGAGACATGTTAAAGAAAGCTTGAATACGACTTACCAACCTCCCCCAAAATCAAATTTGCTAGTTCTCCTCCACTTCCTTCACCATTCGTTGAGTTTGTTTGACATCAATCATTATTTTCATAAGACAAATGTATCGTTTGAGCTGGTGATTTGCCAGCATATATACATCTGTTTCATGACCAGATATTTGTTAGAATTCATTTCCTTAGATATATTATCATGGAGTTTGGAGAATTCCAAGGAGAGCCTGATAATTATTATTGACGCCGTGCAACAAAGACAGATTGCCTGTGATCATTCTGATTAAATAATAAGGAACCAAACTCAAATGAATAGATAAAGTCTTATGGAAGAGGGTCAAATGTTATATATGGCTTTGTTTTCTCGTTGACCAACATATCTTAATTGGGAGAGGAACAAAACACAACTGAACAACTTTTAATAAGTTCAGCTGCAAATTGTCAATTCTGATTTCTTTTGCCTATGGAAATTTTGACTTTATTTGTTTGGTTTTAAATTTATGCACGGCAAGAGTAGCGAGGATTGGCCCAGCTGAAGTTATTTTGGGTCAAAGGGAAGAATTCTGTTTTTATTCCCTCATAAAGGGTAGAAAAGTCTGCATTTGAGCTTACACTATTGATGGGCCAAAAGGTCATCGAATGCTCATATGACAATCGACAACAAGGACTTTTATTATTAAACTTTGACGGTTGGTTTCAGTAAATTAACATATATAGTTGATTTTGAATGCGCACAACTCTTAAAATACTTTTTGGTGATATAAATCTATAAAACTTTACATTTTACTTAACCGGATATTCTAAACACGTCAAAAGATCGACTACTTGTTAAATTAAATACTATACGCCGCAACACAAACGAGATTGCATTCTTCGCCAGACCCGGCCGTCCTCGTGTTGTTGCCCTGTCGTAATGATAGAGCCCGAACAGGATAATCAGCCGAGCGCAGCCCCAGGCCATGATCGGCGACGTGGCAGCTTCAACACCCCTCTTCCTTCCGCCCACCGCGTCCTTTTCCGTTGATGATTCCACACGTTTCTCTCCATGTCCCGGCTCCAACCATGCGACTGCGATGCCTCGTTGAACGATCAGCCGGTTCTGTGATCGCAACCCACCGATCTACCGCCAGGGCCACACGTAGGTACGTGTATATACGTACGCGAGTCACGCGACCGTGGTTCCAACTTTGAATTCTACGCTGGATCAGGTGGTGTCACGACGCACGCATACCCCCGGGTTGAAAGTTGAACTAGGACCGGTTCAACCGCGACGGGTGTGGGTGTGGCCAGCATGCACGATAGCATATCGGAGTGCCGTCTTCCGTCACCGCCTAGTCGGCCGGCCAATCTGCCAGGCGTGAAAAGCATCATGAGGCCTACACGGCTAGTCCGCTTCGTCACGCCGATCGCGGCAGCCGTGCTTGTCGCGGATACGACACGTACCACGGTACCAGGCACCCGAGACCAGAGGCCAACACGCAACGCACGCCCCGGGCGAAAGTGCGGCGACGGACCAATCCGCTCGCCATGCACGCGCGCCGCGCGCGCAGGAGCGCACCACCAGGCAGGGCGCCACCACCACGACACGAAGGCAAAGGCGGGCGGCGGCAAAAGCAAAATCTTCATTAAACTTTTTTTGCCCGATACGGCAGCCGGCGGTCTGGTCTCGTTCAACGGCCGCGGAGCGGAGCAATGCAACACGAACGTCATTTTCGCGCGTCGTGACTCGTGAGCAGAGCCAATCGGACCCGGCCCTTGGCCCCGTGGAAAATCTACCCGGGCGGCAGGAGCGCGTTTTTCTCACGGGAAAAGGCGAGCGCACCAGCGCGAAGACGCCGTGCTTATCATATCAGCCGGCTCGCGGGGTCGGTCGCCCGCGGTTCGTGACGCACTCGCGTCGCACGGTGGCCGCACGGGGTCGAGTCCGGTCGGCGTCGCGCGGCTACTTGCTGGCCAATGCGGCCACGCCTCTCGCTGGCTCGCGCGCTGCTTTTTTGGGCTTGCTCCTTTTCTTGTTCCACTTTGCTTCCGGCCTCTTTTCTTTTCCCGATCTACTAGAAGGGGATGGTTAACCAGAGAGCGCGCCGGGCCCGCGCTCCGCGCCAACCTCCCCAACTTGAAAGACAGGCACAGCCGAACCAGGAGGGAGTGCCAGCACGTTCATTCACCAATCGGGCCAATCACTCGCCTGGAAACCCTGTACCCGGAAACAGAAATCGCGTTTGGCAAAGGGAACTCGTATTCTCGACCCTGACTGAACGACGTACAGTAGCAAAACTCGCTTTCGCTCCACCGCTTTTTACAAGACGTGCATGTTTACTGTCGATGTGTCTCCTACTGTATGGCGGTGCCGCAGAGTTCAAACAGTTGCGACGAAAGGGCCAAATGCGACACTGAAATCGACGTCGTGAAAACTGAGAGGAAAGTTCACGGCGAATCGCGCGATTGGGAAGCTCCGGCACTCGCGGATTCGTCCCTGCTTTAAGCAAGTGTAAAGAAAAAGGCGCCTGCTCTCTTCGCTACTCCTCATATGGGAGGTTAACGTCGCGCGTGCTCCTCGCCATTCGCCAATACCGGCCGGCCGCCTCGCCTTTTCGTCTCTGCGCTCGCGTCGGATTGGATTTGGACTCCGACTAAGCCACTACTTAAACCTCTCTTTTTGTTCGTTCCGGAGGCTTAGCTCCCGCGTAACAACCAAGATCACACAGGGCCACAAACCTCTCTTTTTGTTCGTTCCGGAGGCTTAGCTCCCGCGTAACAACCAAGATCACACAGGGCCATGCAGTGGCCACTACTCGAGGCCGCCATAATATATGGGAGGTTAACATCGCATCTGACTCTACCTGATCACCTTTCTTTTCTTTTTTGCGAGGGTCTACCTGATCACCCTCTCTGTCTTGGAAAGAAAAGGATAAGAAAGTGACTGGGGCAGTTAGCATTCCACAAGCACTGAGGTGACAAGCATAAACAGACAAATCATATTGTATGTGCTTTACACGCGTAGCCTACCCGTTTGGTGCTCGGGGGTTGTTTAGTCTCTGCAGATTGCATGATGAGGGAATCCACCAATCAAGAAACGAGTTTTCAACAGCAGACAGCTGGGAAACTAACCAATGGTGTCCTTCTAGATAGCTAACCGCCCTTGCACTCATGATGCGAGTTTTCTTTGCTCTAATTTTACGCCCTTTTACTGTCAGGGCAGGCGCTAAACGATTTTACTCTGTCCCCTCTGTTCTTCTTTTTATCTTTTCGATCTCCAGATTGGCATTTGGAAAATAAATTATGCTTGTCGTCCAAGTCGTGCATGGAGAAATGATAACAGTGGCAGACGTTTTGCCATCACGATGCATGATTGCATGATTACGCCCACGCCACATCCATCTGTGTCAGCGCTGGCACGTACTCTACATCAGCAGCTGCATCTACAGTGCGTTTCATGACAAAAAGTTGCCCCCGAAAGACGAAAAGGGGCCGGCACGGCGGTTGGTGCTACGTTCTCATTGCCGCCCATATAATTGTGGTGTCACGCTGATCTACAAGTTTCCATCTAATCTGATGGAAGATGACCGGAGCTAGCTGGATTAGCTTTTATGCCTACAGCCTACGGCAATAACGCCCGCGAGAACAATCGAAAGTTGCGACGAAGATTGGTGTACGTTAAGGAATCCAGTTGGGTCGAGTTTGACAGGCTAGGAAGTTTAGGCTTTATGATCTGGGCGACGCGGATTTGCCTTTCTGTTGTCTCAGGGAGTGAGAAATGCTATGTGGGCTTTTTATCAGTTTGATTATGAGCAACGTGGAAAAGATCAGGAGGAAGAAGATCATTGCGCGCGTGGAGGAAAATGAACTTGATGGGCTGCCCCTCTATAGGCCTGGCTGCCTCCTTATTATAGTGATGGCAAAAGGTACCTACGGGCTACCTCCTTATTGTTCGTAGGCTACAAAGGGTTTGGGCCCAGTCCACAGAAAGGCCCCGCCAAAAATTGTACAGTACCTTCTTCTTCTTTTTTTTTTGTCCCGGCCTTATTGGCCTTATTTAGTCCTGCTAGCTCTGAACCTGGGTCTATTTTTTTACCATATATAAAAGAAGCAGTTGGTGGTGGTCGGTCGTCGTCCGTCGCCGTGCCCAGCTACAGTACTAGGCGCCGACAGGTGGGCCCATTTGCTACAGTATTCGGCACCGACAGGTGGGCCCCGCTTGCTACAGTACTCGTCGCCGACAGGTGGGCACCGCACCGCGTCCTCCTGCGCCGCCAAGACCCCGCGCCCGCATCCTCGCTCGCCGCCGACTCTCCACGCCCGGCCGCCCGCCACCGCACAGCGGCAGAGGGAGTCCTCGTCCCCGGCGCGCACGACGGCGCCGCGGGCGGAGAGCACCGGGAGCGCGGCGCGCGGGGAGAGGAGGCCCCACGAGAGGGAGGCGGGATCGGTGGCTCCGGACGGAGTACCTGATCGAGGAAGCACGGAGAGGGGCGACGGATCCGGGCGGAGGTCGACGTCGATTCGTGGAAGGCGGCAGGCGGCGGGTGCGTGGCCAGGGCGGGATGCCGTAGGGCGGCGCGCCAGGATGAGACGGGGATGTAAAGCTCCGAATCCTGCATCCCCCCAGACCGCTCCCCTTATTCCGCCACACGGATCTGAAGCCGCTGAGCTGCCGGACGCCGGGGCGCTTGGGGCTGACCCATCGAGGCCCCACTAAGCGAAAATTGCCTCACTCCGCCGCTGCTGGGCGAAGGTCAATACGGATGATGGTTTCGGCTTTTGACAGAGGACCACGACGAAAGAGTTGGGTAGCGTACGAGTACGATTTTGCTTGTTTGTGAGCGTTCGATGGGCTTTAATCGGGCAATTGTTCAAGCTCAGTTGAGTTCGTCTATGGCGGATGGGCGAGGCTACCAGAAGGTTGAGGAAAAAGATTTTTTTTTTAAGCACAGGATGAGGAAAAAGATAAGATCGATTGTTGCGTTCGGTGGCAGTAGAGGGCTTTATGGGCCAGCATATGGCAGCCTATTTGAGGTTGCTTTCGTTTTACATGGCAGCCCAATTCAAGTTTCTACTTTCTTTTTTGTTTCTCTATTATCATTTTATCAAGTCATTATTGCCAAATAAAAAAAAATCAGCACATTCAGGGTACATCAGTCAATTTAATCTCCACCCCATTTTTCATGACTGACAAATCAATCAGACAGTTAAAGAATTCTGATTTGATTTTGACGAGAAATTGTCGGTAAGTTGAGCTGCTCCGATTAATAATATGGAACCCACCCTGTGATATCATGGAACCCGACTGAACGAGAGTAGAGATAAGAACAGTAAGCTGCCGGTGAGAGTTCCAATCTATTGGACCGTGTGTCAATGGTTTGCGGCGTTTAAGATGGTTATGCTCTTTGCCTAATTTTAATTGGGGTTCAACAACGTGACCCTCAACGTCTTTATAGTGCACCAGTTGAGAGCTCTAGCATGTAGTAATCAATTGAAGGGATCAAACTCTGGACTAGGGAGGTGACACTCGGAAGTCTTGACCGCAAAGCCAATACCTAATCAATTGAAGGGATCAAACTCTGGACTAGGGAGATGACACTCGGAAGTCTTAACCGCAAAGCCAATACCGCTTCTCTTTTCCGTAGCAAAGCACGGGCACAATGCTAGTGATTGTTAGAAAAAGAACTGGGAAGCGTGGCCAATTTTTCCTTTCGAATTCGGAATTCGACAAGACCTTATTATATTTCCGCTCGGTGTGTTCTCAGAGCATGAGAATGCATGATGCAGTACATTATTTAGCACCGTGTGGTTTTTTTGACGTTATTTAGTACCGTGTGGTTGGACGCCTCCGGTCGGTCGTGGGCCAAGGAACAATGCGGACAAGCGCCGCTTACAGCCTAGGGAGGCCGGCAGATCCTTTCATTCCATGAAAGCTTTGCTGGATGCTGACGCACCGAACACTAGCAGATGGGTTGGGGCACCAACGCCGACCTCATCCCCGTCCCTGCCGAAGTGCCGATGTTCCATAGTTTCGTTCAGGTTCGGCGCTCCCCGTAGCAGTGTGTAGCGCTGCCACGCAAGCACCAACGGCGAGCACGTACTACTGAAGCATCTCTGCGGGACAAACACTGGCCACCGCGCTTTCGTCACATCTCCACCCCATTCATTCACGCATCCCCCTAGTTCAGATGGCACATCACAGAAAAAGGGGCTGATCAAGCCAATTCAGTGTTTCACGGAAGGCAGCAGCAACCGAAAAGGCCACCACGTCACACCGGTTCCAGGTATCAGTAGCGGTCAGGGGCTCCAATTGATCAATTTTTTAGAGTTTAACCAATTGATCCATTAGCAGTACTCATCACAAACGTGCTTCAGAAGCGAAGGATGAGGCCTCGAAAAAAAAAGGCGACGGATGAGGGGTGAGGAGTAGCATTTCTGTCCTGGAGACTGTGATCATGTCCAGCTCCAGTGAAAGCGAATATCAATGGAAGCAAACGTGTTCCTTCATCGGTCCTAAAGTAACATGTGCATATAACTTTTCTGTACAATCTGAACTAAGAACACAACTCAATTATCCTGCAAAATCACACTACAAATCCCACATCAAACTCTCTGATTTCACAGGATTTCATAGGGAACAGAGCGGACACCGCACTAGTCCGTTCTCGTTACACTCGGGGCAGCGCCTGAAGCTGCCCGCTTCCTCGAGGAACACCTTGCAGCTGCCGGAGCACTCCTCGCACGGCACGAACCGCACGCCGCCGCAGCCCGAGCAGGACTCCAGCGCAATGCCCTTGCCGACGACGCTGGGCGGCGCCATCTCGCAGGATTCGAGCGCACTGGACAGCTCCCCGGCCTCGTGCATCCGGCGGATCTCCTCGGCGCCGCCCAGGTGCTTCCCGTCCGCGAACACCTGCGGGAGCCTGCCCGGCGCGCCCAGCGCGGCGTGGAGCTCGTCCTTGAACCCGGCGTGCATCGACAGGTCGCGCTCGTCCACGCGGACGCCGTAGCCCTGGAGGATGGACTTGGCGGACCAGCAGTCCTCGTACGTCTTGCGGATGCCGCGGAGGCTGGTCAGGTACAGCACCACCTTGCGGGCGCTGTCCGGCGGCGGCGGCGGAGAAGGCGGCGCCATCTTGGCGAGCTTCGCGTCGATCCTCTGCTGGAACGCGCTCACCCGCGCGCGCACGATGCCGGGGAACTTCTGTATCTCGCGCTTCTTGACGCCGGCCTCCTCGTCGCCCGGCCCGTCGCGCTTCTTGCCGCCGGCCTCCTCGTCGTCCGGCAGCGCGGACACCTCGTCGAGCGCCTTCCGGAACGCGGCGATGATGTCCGGATCGAACTCCGGCGAGCCTGGCGCCGTCTTGGCCCGGCGCTCCTCGCCGTCGGCGCTGGCCTCGTCGTCCCTGTCGTCGAGGCCGTCCATGAGCTCCCACACGTTGATCACCTCGGGCTCGCGGGCCGGTGTCTTGGCCGGCGAGCCCAGCACCTGCCTCTGCCGCCTGACCTGCTGCTTCGTCGGCGGCGGCGTCTTGGCCGCACCGACGCTGATATCGTCGCGCCACTTCATCATCTCCTCTTCCCGGTCGAGGCTGAGCGACCCCAGCGTGGAGGACTTGAGCGCCACGGTGTGGTGCACGCCCCCGGCGACCGGCCCGGAGGAGCTCCGGTCGTACGGCGACCGGCCGCCCCGGACGCTGCCGCGCAGCGCGTGCCTGGACCCCGTGCAACCCATTGCCGCTACACAATCGGCTGCTCGATGGCACAGCTCAATGTCGGTGTCGGGAAAGAGCCTTCTTGGAGCTCTGGACCATCCCTCGGCGCGCCGAGAGAGCAGCTGGCGCGCAGCCGAACAGCTGCGACCAGTTGAATTGAGAGGAACAGGTAGGTAGCTCAAGGTGGGCGCGTCGCCACCGGCCACACCAATCGAGGCGTGGATGGGGTCAGTCAAAACGTGGGGAGGGGAGGGAGCTCGACGGCGAGGTGGGGGAGGTAGGAGTGGCGCTAGCAGTTGGGCGAGATCTGAGCGAGCGGGGGGAGGAAACGCTTTAAGCCGTGCGAGGCGAGGGAGGAGAGCGTTTCTTCGGGTCACGGGCGCCCGCCCGCCGTGTCCGCGCGTAAAGCGTAATAACTCGCGCGTTTCGGTTGGGGGCTCGTGCGTCGTCGAGCCCCCGGCCGCGCGCAGGTGGGTGGCATGATTGCACGCTTGGCCTCGCATGCCACGGCCGGCCGGGAAGCGGCTCCCATAGGCTGGCGCTAGCCGGGGTTATCCGCATCGGTGCACTCGGATTTGCTGCCCTGCATCGGATCGAGCATTCCAGCCTTTGTGTATCAGATCGCGGGCCCAGATCGGCCGTGCACAGGAGTTCGGGTTGGGGCGCTGCGCTCGCAGGTTCTTCGAGCAGGGATCGTACGCTGTTTAATGCCGGATCGGTCAGTTCGGCCGCAAGCATTGGCAAAGGCTGGGTTCGTACTACACCGTACGAACGTCACCTCAACGGCCTTCCAGTGCCGGAGCGCCTCGGGTGTTGCGGCTTTTGAGTTTTTGTGCCGGGGGCCTCTGTTCCTGGGGCAAGTTGACGCGAACCAGTGACGACGCGCGCGCGCGAACAAGCTTCAGAATTTATTCAATTACTTTTAGGTGATGTATCATCCACCTACGTGATCGTCAGGTCGCGTGGCATTAAACCTTGCTGCAAATACGGTTCAAGGACCACGCACACGTCGCCTCCTGCGCCTTCTATACGTTTGATGAAAACACTCCTGAATTCTGAAATTCCGAACTTGAATTTGACGCCGCGGGCCGGCAAGCTTGACGCAGCAGCCGCATGCACCTGTCCCCGTCGTCGATCGCTGCGACGCAGCAGCTCATGCTTTTACTTTGTCCGTAAGAAAACCCCGAAATGGGACAGCTGAAACAATCAGGCGTCGGTGTCACCGAGAAAATGTACGCCTATGCCAGTCCGCCGACGTCCACCCGCGACTGAAAGCTCTCCGAGAGTCGTAACACGGAACCGGCCAAAGTTTTACGTAGTCCAAAAACACACACACTGCGACGTCACTCTCACACTACGCACTCTCCCAGAACACTTCAACCTTTGAACCGCGCTCGCTCGCCCGCGCTTAATTAGCTCACCGATCGACCGACGCGCTGCTGGAGTTGGACCAACGCGATGGGAGCGGTTCGAAATTTCGAACACTTTCCGGCAAGAAAACCCATCACTCTGAGTTGGTGGCGCCGAGTGATGACCGGCGACCGCTGACCGCGGTGAGCACTGAGCAGGTGAGGCTGATGAGTGGAGGGAGTGCCCGCGCCCGCGCGTTGCTTCCAGGAGAGCCCCACCGGGTTGTGGCGCGTGGGTGGCATGTCCAACTCACCTGCCGATCAGGCCTCATCAACACGTCGTTCGTCTTCCCAGTCGGTGGTTTGTCTGATTCCGGTTCCCGTTTAGTGCATCTCACTTCTCGGGCCTTTGCTTATTTTTGTGCTCTCGGTCGGTTTAATTGCGACGGCACGGCGAGCGGTTTTCTAGTTTTTTACTCACCGGTTCGGAGCAGGGTGGATCTGGTTTGGTTTGGTTGCATGCATGACAGATATGGCTGATCTGCCGAATTGGCGCTGTTGCGATTTGAGATGGCAGATCCGGATGGTTCCTCGCACACGTGGACCACTGTACGGCCCTGTAAATTATACTCTAAGTTGGATCATTGTTCGGTTCACTTTAGAGGGATATAAAGGGGTCACATCAAAGATGCCGGTAGCATTTATGTGTACTAAACAAAGTCAAATTACAAAACTAAGTTCAGGATCCCTATCTATTTCGCGAGACGAACGTAATGAGAGTAATTAAGCCCCGATTAGATGATGGTTACTGTAGCATTACTGTGTTAAAACATTGATTAATTAGGCTCATTAGATTCGTCTCGAAAAATAACGCCCGTCTGCAGAAAGGTTTTGTAATTAAATTTTATTTAGTACCCCTAAATAGTAAGATTCTCTTTTACTTTAGAGGGGTATAAAGTTTAGAGGGGGAACCGAACGCGCCCTAAGTTGGATCATTGCTCTCGATAGCTTATTGATGTAAGAGCAGTCTTGCACAGTTCAGTCAGTCTCGATAAGATGATGATAGGATAGTATATTTTTCAAGCGGCGTGACGACCACGAGTAATCAATCGAGCATGGAGGCGGTGCAAAGAAATACTCTCACTCTTGTGACAGCACGCTTTTGCAATTGCGGGAACCGGCTGCTTGTTAAGCAGCACAGCTCCCATCTCTCAAAAACTGCGTTCACCACTTCACTAGTCAGCTCGTTTTGAAGAAGAGGAAATGCTTTTAGTTTGGTGAGCTGTTGAGCGCTGAATCTGAAAAGCAAATGATATTACTGCAAAAAGATTGAGGTCTAAAGTGGAGTGAGAGTACCGCTAGACCTTGTGGCCACCACTCACCGCGACAGCTCATTTCTCCCGTTCTTTCTGCCTTTATCGGCCGAACTCTATGGCCCGTGAGTTATGACCACACTCTTGGTATCGATTCCGACGATTGTTCTGCCGGCTCGTGACCTCGTGAGATCCCTGTACTCCTTGTCAATACCGCATGCAGAGTCATGCTTTTTTTTTCTTCTGAAAGATCTTTTCATAAAAGAGTTGCAGCTCACTTTCTCGCCTCCTGCTGCGAGGGAGTGGGCTTCCCCGAGCAGACATTTGCCAGTGTCTGCAACGTCGGGAGAGCCCGCCCATGCGGGTAGGCATTGGGCCAATGAGCAAGATCCTGGCCACTGACGATTGATCGGGCTTGCCAATTTTCAAATGGGCTTCAAGGTCGGCCCAAAGTGTAGCAGGAGAGGCAAGGCGTGAGAACCGGATTAGCCGAGGCTTGGCGAAGCCGGTGGTGCCGTGGCGTCTCCGCCTCCCTCGCCTCCGTCGCAGGCTCGCTGCCGTGAGCCACCGTCTCCGCCGCCACCACCCAGGCTGGGCTTCCAGCCTTCCGCAACACCACCACCGCGTCGCCATCTCTGCCACATGCCCAACGCCACGACCTAATCCGTCGATTCCTCGCCATTTGCCCCCCAAGCGGCGGCCGAGATGTACAACGCGATGCGGCTGCGATGCCTCCTTCTGCATCCTCCGCTGTGGAGCAATTCCAGTTCCATAGGTATATCTGCCAGCGGCGTCGGCGGCGGGTGTTTCATCAGGAGGTTCAGCGCAGTCGGGGCACCGCGGCCGCACGGCCCAGCCCGGCGGTTATACCGGTTCTACGGCTCTAAGGGCGGCGTCGGCAGCACGGAGGCAAGGGGCGCCGGGGCCGCAGCGGGGGCAGAGAGCAGCGGAAGGTGCTTTGAGAAGGAGCACGCGCGGCTTGGGGAGAGGGACCAGCAGGAGTGGCTGAGCGGCGAGAGGTTCCTCACTGGCTGCAAGCAGCGGGAGTCGCCGTTCCTTACTAAGCGGGAGAGGTTCCGCAACGAGTTCCTGCGCCGCCTGGTTCCATGGGAGAAGGCGACCCTCTCGTGGCAGAATTTCCCTTACTACGTCAAGTGAGATGCGTGCACCATCTGTTCGACGCTTGTTTGAACTAAGCTAACACTAGCATTCTGACAACTGGTGTTCATTTTGGATTGCTAGTGAGAATGCGAGGAAGCTGCTCAGTGAGTGTGTGACGTCCCATCTGCGGCACAAGGGTGTCACGGCAGAGTATGGCTCGCGGCTCCATTCCTCTGGTGGGAGGATATTGCTCCAGAGCTCGCCAGGTATTAAGCAGCAAGGATGCAGATAGTCAATGTTGTTGTAAATGCTTGGGTTGTGAGATTTGTTTAATGCAGGAACTGAGCTTTACAGGGAGAGATTGGTTAGAGCTCTCGCGCATGAGTTGAGAGTACCGCTACTCGTCCTGGACAGCAGCATTCTTGCACCATATGTAATATTCTGCACCATTAGAAAGTATAAATGGGGTATTTCAGACCTAACAACTCATCTGGCTTGTAGGATTATGGGGATGACTACTCAGAAAGTGAGGAGGAGGATGAGCATGCTGAGTCCGAGGATGAAGGTTCAGAGTCTGAAATGGAAGACGATGGTGATGAAGATTGGACAAACAACAATGAAAAGTCTGGTGAAAGTGACGACGAGGATGCTCTCAAATCTGTGGAAGACCTGAAGAAGTCTGTAGATGACCTCAAAAAGTTGGTCCCATGTACTATAGAGGAATTTGCCAAGGTGATCTATTCTATTAGTCTATTCAATTGTAACAAGATGAGTCCATTCTTTGCACACAAAGATATATTTGACCCGTGTTTCCGAGAAGGTTCAGTAAAATTAATTTGTATCTTTGTAAGAGGAAGGGAGCGTCGAAACGTTAAAACAATCTCATGGACAGTGAGTTTCAACCGACGCGAAATACAGTTTGATGAAAACAAAATTTTACCGCAGAATGCTTAAACGAACTCTTGTGAGTGTTGTAGCATGAACTTTAAATCTGGCAAGTGCTTATTTTGCCTTTATTGTTCTAGAATGACAATGCAAGAATGACCAGCTATTTTTAGTGTCTGCCCTCATTAGACATTAGAGTTATTTATTCTTGCATAAATTTCCAACTTACGATGCTCCTTTGTTTGCTTGTTATTGTAGAGAATTGTTGGCGCTGAAGAAAATACAGCATCAGAATCTTCTGAAACTCCTGACTCAACAGAGGAAGAGAAAAGGCCTTTCCATCGAGGTAACTTGATATTTGATTTTATCATTGTTTTTTGTCTTTGGACTTTTACTCAAAGGTAAACTAAAGTATATTTTCACCACACTGTCTCAAAAAATAACCTGCTACTTATTCAACTGGACCTGTGACTGCCTGAGCATATTTGAGCCATGACCCCGCTTTATCATCACCACTTTTCTCGTAGCTCAACTCCAAAGTTGATTCCTCCTCGTCTATAAATTAGTAATTGAATCATATTCTAATTTTGTAATATCTTTTCAGGAGATAGGGTCAAGTATGTCGGTGACACCGCAGTTTCTGAAGCAGATCAGAGGTTATTTTTGGATGTTGCTTTTCTTTGTTTCCATTTCCCATCTTTGTTTCATGTCCTAGTGACTGTGCGCGGGCAAGTGCATTCTTTTAATTACATGATGGAAAATAAGTGATATCTTAGTGGCATTAGAATTATCGGCTAGGTTTGAGATGGTGATTAGAGGCAACATTAGCAGCATTAATGCTGTTAATTATTTGAGGTATCTGAAAAAACAACTGGAGCTAATTGGATTCACTACATACGGGTAGGATTGACCTGTGTATACTGAGGGGGGTGGATGTAGAAAACAAAGCAGCTGATGGTTTTGATAGCAGTCTAAGGTTGTGACCTCAGTTAGTGTGCCTGGTTCTTGGCTTGGCTCGATTTGGGCCCTGATTTATTTCTCCACCTTCTTGTTGAAAGTAGGAAGTACATTCTTTCCTGGTTTCTATTTGATTTATGTGTCGTTATAAGTTCAACTTGTTTTTATATTAACACTAACATGTACCATATAAACCATACACAGGATCATTTTGGGGAAAATACCTACTCATGATGGCTCAAGAAATGCATATACTTTTATTAGTGGCAGGTGGGTGGGTATATCATTCTCACATGGAAAATGGCAAAATGGTTTTTGTAACGCACTACTTTTGTTATCACCATCATGGCCTCCCTTTATATAGTATTTTCTCCATGCCAAGGTTCAAACTCAGTTTGTGATCTTTTTTCTTGAAAGATAAACTCTGGGGGAGATCCCAACAGCACATTTTTGGACTTTCAGCTATCTACTATAAGTAGTGTCACTCTAGTCTCGATGATGTTCGTAAGCTATAACATCTATTGGTTGTGACACATGAGAACATAATATACACAAATAGATGCCATATTTATTGTTATGTTAGTTATTCATGTAGATTATGAATAGAAACATTTCTTACTCTTAAGAATCACAGGACTTTATCAAATGGACAGCGTGGAGAGGTATACGAGGTCAACGGGGACCAAGTTGCTGTCATATTTGACCCTCCTGCATTGCATGATGGTGATGTGGATGTAACTACCAAGGAGGAAAATGCAAAACCATCTATTTACTGGGTGGATGGTATGCTTCTACTCTGTTTCACTGACAGTCTTGTTTGATTTGGTTTGAGAATTCCAGCACCCTTATACTTCATCTAATTTCCCTTGTGGCTTGTGCCTTAGCTCAGGATATTGCGCACGATCATGATACTGAATCGGAAGATTGGCATATTGCACTTGAAGCACTTTGTGAGGTGATTTCTCAAAAGATATCTTGACATATGCTCTACATAAATTTCAAAAATTTGCCCAACTTAATTAGCCCTTGGGTAGGTGGTCTCATTTATTAAGTTTGTCTCCCCGTTGACTTGCTAATGATTTTCTTTTGAGTAGGTTTTGCCATCTCTACAGCCAATAATTGTCTACTTTCCAGACAGTTCCCAGTGGTTATCTAGAGCAGTTCCTAAGTCAGATCGCAGAGAATTTGTGCGACGGGTTGAGGAAATGTTCGACCAACTTAATGGACCAGTAGTATTGATATGTGGGCAGAACATACTTGCAGCAGCACCCAAGGATAAGCAGCCTGTAAGCTTTATTAACTCTTGTGCCTGCTTAACTCCAACTTATGGAGCAATTTTGTTAGTTCTTATACATGTTGTGGACATGTACAGCCCGCGCTGATGTTCCACAATATCTCTCGCCTGTCTTCACTGGTAATTGTTTTATATTGTTGAAATGAACATATGTTTGTTGTTTGGTACTTGTTTTATTGTAGCCATGTAACAACTTGTTTCATATATCAATATTGTACATCTGAATATTTTGTGACCTTTCATACTTTGATACTTGCATATCAGTATTGTTTCTTCCATACTTGCATCAGATGATTTCCGTGACCTTTCATGCTATATTTTGTTGTTTCCTGAATCTCGGGTCTTGGTTGGTTATTTCTATTCTTTACAGCAACTAATGTATGAGTCTTCATCATCAATTTCGTCGTTTTCTATTCCTTAGAATCCTAGATACAACTTAAACCGTGCTCATGAGTGCGTGCGTGTGCGCACATAAAACGTCAATAGCTGTTAAACATGACTGTCTATCAAGCTTGGTTAGGTCCACTTATCAGTTACCAGCACCTTATTTTCGCTGAGTTTTCCTTTTAGTGAATAGAGAATACATTTGGGGCACACCCCGGGGTAGGAAATTGTGGTGCCAAATTGAAAATACTTATTGTTTTCCTTTTCTTAGGATTTGGAAGAACTATGTTATTTCCAATATTGTATATGGAAGTTTGTTTTCTCAACTCTTATTTTATATTTCACAACCAGTATTTACTCATCTGAAATGTGTCTATGCAGCCATCTTCTCTGAAGCGGTTGGTTGGGGATATAAAGGGACAACCATATTCAAGGTCCAGTGACATATCAAAGCTCTTCACCAATAGTCTCACTCTTCCTCTTCCTGAGGTTAGCTTCTTTTGCCAATTCGATTTGCAAAACTACATGAAGCGAACAATTGGAATTCACACTTCACAAACTAACTATTTGAATGTGACATAACAGAGCCTAGTCCACATTCCAAGTACGAGTGTCCTGTAGCTTGAGGGCCCACAGCTCATAATGTTTTCTTTTTCTTATTTATATTACCCACAGGAAGATGAGCAACTACGGGTTTTCAACAACCAGATTGAAGAGGATAGAAAGATTATTGTTTCAAGGCATAATCTTGTTAAATTGCATAAGGTTTGGATTCTAATTTTACGGTTCCCATTCATCTCCCTGCAATGGCATGTAGGCTGCCATTTCTCTTTTCTTGTTGAACATCCGGTGAACTGTGATTGATTAATGCAGGTGCTTGAAGAACACGATCTTTCCTGCATGGAGCTTTTGCATGTGAAGTCTGATGGTGTTGTTTTGACAAGGCAAAGTATGTCTAGTCCAAAGTTTTACTCGTGCTTGTACTTGAACTTGTGCATGTGATATCAGTTGATAATTTTATTACCAGCCTATGTCATAATTGTGTATTGCATGAAAATTTTGGAAGGACAAGTCATTTCTTTGAGAAGTTCATTAGAATTCCTGCAACCTGTTTTGATAATATCCTGGTTTCCATTTAGGTTGCGTTCTTCTATGACGTTTCACATGAACCACTATTATTGTTTGACTTGAATTGGCCCCCTAACTTCCAACAACTGCATCTGCATCCTGGTTTCACCTAGGTTGCTGTGTCTTTTTGGGGCTGGTTATCTGTCTTCGCATTCTGGTGCCAGATACAATGTCGTCGCAGTGAAACTTTCTTAGTGACAGAATGATTTTTTTACATGTACAAATAATGTGAAATTTTGCAATATGATTCACTGTAAGTTGTTGATAACTAATCTTGAACCACTCTGTATTTGTTAAACGAAGTCCTTTTTGTTTCCATTTTCTTTAAATGCTATTGTTGCTAGGTAGGAAGTGGAAAAGTACTCACAGTTTTATTGAAGGCTACTTCTAAAAGAGTAATTTCACATAATTATTACTATTTGCACCCAATTATAAAAAATATAACTTTTGGGAGGAATTTCACAGAAATACAACTAACAGAAACTACAATATTTTGCACAAAAGTACAACTAAACAGCTTTGCACCATGCAAAGTTATAGCGATGTGTTACTAGGGGTGCAAAATTGGTAGTTCTACTTCTATGAAATTGATCCCAGAAGCAGGGTCCCAAAAACCGCTTCCGCTCTGGTTTTTGAAACCGCTCGATAAACCATCGTTTTTCTACAGTACCTAGGGTCGGTTTTAGGGAAAACCGAGCCGGTTTTGCTAACCAGACCGGAGTTGGCCGAAAATCGCGAAAACCGATGGGTTTTCGTTGGTTTTCAGAACCCTGCCCAGAAGTTATAGTTCTTCGATAAGAGGTTCGAATAGTTGTAGTTTTATGAAATTTGCTCTAAATGTTTTACTCTTGTTCCTTCTTTACGTAATGGTCACAGGTTTCCATTGTCTGTCCCAAGGTGAAGCTGGTATGGGATGCATACTCAGCAAGTTTGTTGTTTCATTGCAGAAGCGGAGAAGGTGGTTGGATGGGCTAGAAGTCACTATTTGTCATCAACAGTTTCTCCATCCATTAAGAACGATAGATTAGTCATTCCCCGCGAGAGGTACTTCTGCTTCACACGGACAAGTTTTTCGGTTGGTCATTTTAGTTTAGCTGTTTCCTTATCATTTGTATTTCTATTATGTGAAGTATGGATATAGCAATTGAGAGGCTAAAGGAACAGGTTGTTACAACAAAGAAATCCTCTCAAAATCTAAAGGTATAAAACAGCTTACCTGTCCCATAAGCTAGCTTTTGCTCCTTTTTCTCGTTCCCTATGTTCCCACCCGAACTCAGAAGCTCCCTATATTCAGGTTTTGGCTAAAGATGAGTACGAACGAAATTTCATTTCTGCTGTTGTACCTCCTAATGAAATTGGAGTGAAATTTGATGATATTGGTGCACTTGAGGACGTCAAGAAGACACTGGATGAGCTTGTTACTCTTCCCATGAGGCGACCTGAGCTTTTTTCGCATGGAAACTTATTGAGGGTATGGCTTGCTGTTCTGCTACGTACATCACTACTGCAAAAAAAGATGCTTTCGCGACATTTAGAATGGTCATAATCCTTTCACTTTGCACCTTTTGCGGCATCTATTTGACTATTTTGAAATCTAGTGGACCAGTAGAAATATTGCTAACAAGTGTAAACATGGCTTATGGATTGCATTTGTTATGCCCCCATAGCCGTTAGGTAGTTGACCCTGATTTTGCTTCTGTATGTAATGGAAATTAGCTATTTTCCTTCTACCATTAAATAAATTGATGGTACATGGCTGCATATTTGTGCACCCATTAGCAAATTCCTTGTGCATAAAGTCAGCTGTCAAGTCAAGCACATTACTCAAATGTGGAGATTCCACGATTAAAACCATCTGATGTTGTTAGTTAAATTGTTTCAGATAATGAAATGTGGGACCTCTGCAATTAAATTACACACCTGTTGCATAAAAACTGAATGCAGTGACTCTGCAAATGAAACCACCACCTTCACTGTTCTTAGATGGATAATTGCTTGAGTTGCATCCTTTGAGTTGTGCATGTTCTATCAATCAATCTACCTCATTATATTCTTTCTATCAGAAGTTCTGCATGTAGGAACCAGTTTAAGTGCATTACTGAAGTTCTAACAAGGATTTGTTTTATGGATCTTCTCAGCCCTGTAAAGGTGTTTTGCTTTTCGGGCCTCCTGGAACTGGAAAAACACTCTTGGCAAAAGCTCTGGCAACAGAAGCCGGAGCAAATTTTATCAGTATAACTGGTTCTACGCTCACATCAAAGGTAATTTTATTTGACTTGTGTTCTATGATTTCTCTATTATTTCTGCTTCATATAATGATATGCCAAGTGATCATTGCTGCAGAGGTATTTGTCACTTAAAAGAACATTTCTTGTGGTAAAGTTCTAAGGCAGTGTAATCCATGTTTGCTGTGTAAACTTGTATGTAATGCAAACAAATAAATAAAAACTTAAGAATTAATTTGAAACCCATCTTTGTCTAGTCTGTTTCTTGACATCTAGGTGACTTTAAAATTGAACCTTTTTGCATATTTGTTTAATTCTGTTTGTACTACATACATACATGAGCTGTGATGCAGGGGGTCTCTCGTCCCCATTTTTTATTGAAAATATTACATGAATAAAACATAAATGCAGAGCTAATGTTCCATATTGTGAGATTTTTCTTTCATGCCGCTTCATGAACTTAGTGGTGGTTAATAATTATTAATAGCGAATATTTTGATGTGTGACCATTATTTAGAATTGGTTGCGATGTGTGCCGCTTAGTGACGGCTGGTGATAACTTAAAGATGATATGTATTGTCGTTACCATACTGTTACAGTGACTCATATATTGGTAAAAACTGGCAAATGTTTATGGTTTTTGGTTTATTCAAAGCCAATTCCACACAGTTATGGCATCTAATTTAAACACACCATTTTTATCAGCTACGGAATGGCTCATGAGTTGATTTCTTATAAGGAACCAAGTCCATCTGTAGTCAATCTGGCATTAACATGTAAGCAATACGACAAATTCTCAATATGCCCTTGTAAAAGCTTCCAAATAATATGCATGTACTATACGCGATGCATTGTTGAATCTGTACTATGCGATGCCTATATGCAAGCTCATTTTCAACTGAGCACTGCCTTAAAATTCTTTTCTTTAAACAGTGGTTTGGAGATGCTGAGAAGCTCACGAAGGCTCTTTTCTCCTTTGCTAGTCGTCTAGCCCCGGTTATCATATTTGTGGACGAGGTATGTTCACTAAAATGAAAGAAAGAAATACAACTTCTGTATTCCCAACACATATTTTGTGATCATTTTAGTTGAAAGTGGACATGGTTCAGTGGTTTTGCATGACCTCCTGGTTATGATGCAAGTTTAATTGATATAACAGGTTGACAGCTTACTTGGTGCTAGAGGAGGTGCATTTGAGCATGAAGCAACAAGGAGGATGCGGAATGAATTTATGGCAGCTTGGGATGGTCTCAGGTCCAAAGAGAGCCAACGGATCCTAATTCTTGGTGCGACAAATCGTCCATTTGATCTGGATGATGCTGTGATACGTCGTTTACCTCGGCGGTAACTTGGAATCCCTGTTCATGCTTCCAATATAAATGCAAGTGTTTCTCATCTAGCAAGGTGTTCATTGGTTCTATGATCTACAGGATATATGTTGACCTACCAGATGCACAAAACAGAATGAAAATTCTCAAGATTTTACTTGCCAAAGAAAAGTTAGAATCTGATTTTAAATTCGAAGAGCTTGCAAATGCCACAGAAGGTTATTCAGGGAGCGACCTAAAGGTATCAAACTCGATATCAATAATCATATATTCTTGTCAGAAGAGTGAAACTGTTCTGTTCTCTTTTTGTGACTACTTGGATTCATTCATTGTTCATTTTTGCAGAACCTGTGCATAGCTGCAGCATATAGGCCGGTTCACGAACTCTTAGAACAAGAAAAGAAGGTACTTGTGTTGTTTCATTCACATGTGTAAACTTTCTATCATGAAGTTTATGTGTGAAACTTGTGATGATCAAATTTTACGTGGTCAACTGCTTCCTGTCATGATTCCTCTATCTTCTTCAGGGAGGTATGAGTAACGAAAGCAATTATTTGAGACCCCTTAAATTGGATGATTTTATCCAAGCGAAAGCTAAGGTATTGTGACCATGATATTCTGTCACTGCATAATCTCCCTTTTATATGTTCTAACATTTGTTATTTTTCAAACACAGGTTAGCCCATCTGTTTCTTATGACGCAACAAGCATGAATGAATTAAGAAAATGGAATGAACAGTACGGGGAAGGTGGCAGCAGGACAAAATCACCATTTGGGTTTGGCAATTGACAGTAGTATAATTTTTGGATCCTTTAATGTCTGTAACATCAATAGGGTGCCTGTTTTAGTATAGGAAATCAGTTTCTCTTTTTACCTAGAGCCTGTTCATCTAACCTTGCAAGTTGCAATCATCCTGTGCAAATAACAAAATATCAAATGCAATGCCAATTTTCCCTTGGTATACACGAGTTGGTAACTTGGTATTATCAGTGTATAATCAGAAGCAGTCAATTTATACACTAGTAAATTTTGTGACTGAGCTACAAAATCACCTTATAAGTACTCGGCCTAAAAGATGTAATAACTTGAATTTCATTTGAACTCTGCGTGGAACTCACAGAGCAGTTTCAGTATATCGCTTATTATACCTAAGCAGTCGATTCTGAAAGAGAATAGTACTTGTATCGAGAGTTCTTCCTTCAGTAATCTTGGCCCCCCCTTACTGTAAGGTGCTGGTAGGTTTTCCTTAGCAACTACGTATCCTGTATGGTGATCAACTGGAATTGAGCTGAACTATCATGAGTCGTCTATGACACAGAATCGTGATCTCTGGAAAGATAATCACTGGATTGTGTCCACGCAAAGCGAGTAGTTGGAACAAATGAACGTGGAGACAGCGAACCGCGTATCGAAATTCCTCGCACTTACAAAATTCATGGTATAGTGAATTGGCTTAACGTTATTAGTGGGACTTAATCGGGGGCTGCTGGAGAATCTTTGATTCTCTCCTTGCTAATGTCCAGTCATGTTCCAGGGTCCAGGTTTCTCTTTCAATTTTTCGCGTCCATGCAATCATGCTGCGAACCGTGGTGTACCACCTGCATTCTTGTAGGAAAAGGGGGGAGGTACCGCCTGCTACGCTAGGGTCCGTCTATGCACGCATGTGCTACTGTACTACTACTCCGTAGTTCCGTGCGCAAGGGTGGATCTGAACAGAACATAATCCAGTTTCATAAATGTATAAACCTGCGGTTCCTTTTAAGGGAAAAGAAACCCAGTTGCAGAACCTACTGGAGTATGCTTTCTTTTCTGACCGTACTGTGAAAGGTATCATGTCTTATTCAGGGCAGCGAGCTGTCCATTTCGGGACGTCCTTCCCAAATTCATTCACCAAAAATTTGGCCGACCAATGCCGTGGGTTCATCTGGCCATCCACCATCACGAAATGTGAAAAAATGAATTGACGGATGTGAACTAAACTACTGAAGCACGGATGTCATGTTCATGCCCTTGTGCACCAGGTCCACCAGAAAGTCGTGTTCATAGTTTCGTTTGAAGTCAACAAAAATGAGGGAGATCGGTATTATAAATTTACTAATGGCTCTCTTGACTCTTGAGAGGTCCAGTCACAAACTAATTGACCTGGTCAGAAAAATATTATGTTATGTCCCAAACTAATCTCCATTGTTCCATTTTATAAACAAAGACACTTGCTTTCTTTTTTGCTTGATCGAGAGTAATTGGCTATATATAGCAACCGTCAGAGGACCTTTCCTGGCAGGATCGAAGAACAGGAGAAACTCACAATATGACACGAGCAACATGTAAGCAGTTGGTGGAACTCAATGGTGGTTGGTCGAATCTGCCATCCCAAAATATAAAAGAAGACTATCTTGGCCAAAGAAAGATCCCAATATTCAGTGTTTGAACAAATGGGGGTTTGGTTGGTGGCACAATGGCAACGCAACTCTGAAGAGGGTGGTTCAAGGTCTGACTCACCCACTAGTAGCTGACTCGACCGTGTGGTTGGTGGCTCTGGTTTCACGCTGGGACGGGTTGCTAACATTAGACTGGCTCCAACCCAGAACAGCCAAATGGAACACCCAAACCCATGAAAGGGTCCTCGTGAGGCTGAAAGGGTGCCACCAAAAAAATGCCCATCTCCAACGGGAGTCCAAAAACTGGGTCGACGAGCGGCGCTGCTCGGCGTCGGTGAGCACCGCTCGGATGCGCTTCTCCGTCGCGCCCTGCTCGGATGCGCTTCTCCGTCGCGCCCTGCCCCCGGCTCCGCCGTCGCGCCGCGCCTCGCCCCGCACCGACCAGACCTGCCGTCCATCAGTTGCGCGCCTCATCTAGAGACCTCGAATGAGCTCGCCTGATCGCGCCGCCTCTCCCCGCCGTGCTCCGCTCGTGTGCGCCGCCGCCGTGCTCCGCTCGTGTGCGCCGCCGGCGAGCTCGCCTGGCCTCGCCGCCCTTCCCTGCAGCACGCTTCGCCCTCGACTCGCCCCGCCGACCCGCTCCCTGCAGCGTTGCAGCGTCGCCCCGTTCCGCTGTGTCTTCAGTTTCTCACCGAACAACCATCCGCCTTCCAGAGATCCATCCACAACATCCCGTCTTTGGCCAGATTAATGCACATGCAGCTAAAATGGATTCAATAGCAAGTTTAGAAGATATGGATGCGATCAATTTGGTCGATTTAATGGTTTGTGCTGCGAATTTTGCGGATTTGCAACTTGAGGTTGGAAAGGGGAGAAAGAAATTTGAGGCAGAACCTCCATCCCCTAATGGCGAACCATGACGAGCAGATGGTGGGCAACGGCGTGGCCGCCACGGCGCAGGTGCCCCGCGGCGTCCCCACGGCCGCGCCGCACGCCAAAGCGCCCCCGCCCCCACTGCCGCGCCCCTCCCAACAAGCACGCGCGGCTGCCGCGGCCGCGCCCCCGCTCGCAGGTAGCAGAGCGCGGCGGCTTGGAGGTGCGGGGCTGGGTCGTCCGGGCGCTCGGCGGCGATGTCCGCGAGGGCGTCGAGCGTGTCTTCGACGCGGCCGTCCGGTCTCGATGAGGTGGCGGAGCAGGCTCATCCAGGTCGAGTCTTCTTCCTCGGCGTGATGGCTGCTTGAAGTCCAACTCGAGGTCGTCGTCCTCGGCGAGGAAGAACCAGGAGAAGGGGCGGCGGTGGAGGAACGCCGCGCCGGGGCGGCGTGTGGCTGGCGCGCGGCAGAGGAGGAGGGGATGCGTTGGGAGGAGGCTTGGGGACGACGGCGTGCGAGATTGGGTCGACGAGCGAGATGATGCATTTGTGGGTGTCGGGGGGACGACCACCAAAAGTGGGTAAGGCGTTTCGGTGACCCGTTGGAGGAGTGTTTTAGGTGTTTGACGACCTATTTCGTGTATAGGGTGCCGAATGGAGCATCGGTTGGAGTCAGCGGGCACTAAAGATGAGTTACCACGTCGCGTTTCCTTCAGAATTTTCTCCAGAGTTCAACAACATCAGGTGGCGTCTGGCAAATGAGAAATGTAGAGCGGATTAGGGATTGAAAAAAAATAGTCCTTAAAAAATAGAAGGTTGAGATTTAATATAATAAAGAAATGAAAGATCTAGATTTCATCCTAATTTCCTATCCCAGTCTCCATCATTATTTCCAATTGACAAACAGCAAACAGCACGTCATGGAATACGTTGTTGTGCTGAAGAACACACTGGTTCCAGGTTCATATACTGTTACTATTTGAAGGGTGTATTCCGGGACTCGATTCAAATTTGTCACGTAGTAGAACCTACGGACACATACATGTACATAGGGACGATGAAAAAGCTGGTGGATGGTGAGTGATGGGTTTCCCATATCTCCCGTACGATTTCGCATCCGTCCATCGCATGATCCTCCCAAGATGCCCCTTCCGACCAGGCCACCAGCCCCGTCAGTCTGACGTGGCGTCCCAAGTGCTGAACCCCTCATGTTTTCTTGACCAATCTAAGCCCACTGAACCGGATAACCCAAGAAATTCTTGTACCACGTGCAAATTATTTTTGGATAAAAAACTTCTCCAACCAAAATGTTTTTCACAGAGAAAGCGTGCTTTTACCCGCCGGCAGCGCACCTACCGCTCGAGAAAAAGACGTCCGCAGTTCAGCACCAACAAATCCGATGAAGCTTTCGCAAAAAAAGAAAAAAAACAAATCCGATGAAGGGTAGGTGTAGCACGCCACCGAGTCAATGGACCAGGGGCAAACGGTAACTTGCGATCGAAATTTACGCAACTATTCGGCACCGTCTGGACTGGAGCGCCCTGCGCGGTTCGCGGGCCACTATTTTGCGGTCCCACATTTCCATGACGCATCGCCGCCCCGCCGCCTATCGCCTGCCGCGTGCGCCCTCCGCCTCCGTCTTTTTTCTGAGTGCAGCGTGAGCCCTCCGCCTCGCGCAATAAAAACTTGCAGCTCCAGAGCGCAGCAGGGCAGATTGGTGAGTCACACCGCAGCTGGTAGATTCGATCGCCGCATCCGTCTCCGTGTGTAGCAGCAGCTGAAGAGCATCGGAGCAAGCAATGGAGGCTGGGGGCGTGGGCCTGTCGCTGCAATCGCGTGCAGCCGGATTCGGCTCCGGCCGGCGCCGGGGCGCGCTATACGGCGGCACCGAGAGCCGCTCCCGGATTGGGAGCTTGAGGGTCGCCGAACCTGCCGGGGGGACGGTGGCCGCCGTGCGCGTTCGCGGGTCGAAGCCCGTCGCCCCGCTCCGTGCGAAGAAATCGTCAGGAGGTACAGGGTCGTCTCCTCTCTGGTTTTCTCCCCCGTCCCTTTGCTGTTTCTGGTCGATTTGATGCGAATTCGTTCGATTCTTGTCGAATTGGATGCAAATTGGCCTATGCTGATTGGCTATAAGTCTATAACTGTTGACCGCGAATGGAATGGATGCGTGATTCGGTGGAACGATCGGAGGCTTGGCATCAACGGATCAAGTGATGCGTGATATTGTTTAACGAAAATTGTTTCTGTGGTTCGCTTCTCTCGGTTCGGATGTTGAGTCCCATGTATCTTCGGTTATGTACTAGCTTGGAAAGTAGGTAGAGATTGAGTTGCAAGGTGATTATCCTATAGATCGCCCAATTTTGAAGCGTTAGTTTTTTTCAGGAAATTCATGACAGAGAATTTATTCCTACTCAAAGTTCAGTCAGACTGACATTTTTGCTGTGATCTTTGTGCCTATGCAGGTCATGAAAACTTGCATAACTCCGTTGATGATGCGCTCTTGTTAAAGGTATCAACTAACCTGTGCCCAACCCTGCTTCTGGAGTTTGCTTGTCTATTGGCAAAAGTCTAATATTATTATGCTGTAATTTCAGAGAAAATCAGAGGAAGTTCTGTTCTACTTGAACGGGAGGTGTATTTACTTAGTAGGTGAGTTCCGATCCTCTGAAATTATGATTGCTGGAAAAGGAGAATGTTTAGATGAAACTGCCATTTGTTTTTATTTTATATTGACAACTGAGTGTCTATGTGCAGGAATGATGGGTTCCGGAAAAAGTACTGTGGGAAAGATTATAGCTGAAGTTTTGGGTTATTCATTCTTTGATAGGTTTGTGTTTTTTTTTTTCTTGAAACTAAAGTAGCAATTTATAGAGTTTTGCTTTAGGTTCTCATGCAGATGCATGGGTCCTGATTACAGAATCTATTTGTCAATTATTTGTACAGTGACAAATTGGTGGAACAAGCTGTGGGAATGCCTTCAGTTGCTCAAATATTCAAGGTTCATAGCGAAGCCTTCTTCCGGGATAATGAGGTAACGGCTGCTGAACTTTATCTACTACTTACATTACTCTCTGCGGAGGTCCACTTATCTGCAACACTCAGGGTTGGAAACTTCTGCTCATGGTTTCCCTTGCAACGTTTTCCATTCCTTGCAGAGTAGTGTTTTGAGGGATTTGTCCTCTATGCGGCGATTAGTTGTTGCCACTGGAGGTGGCGCTGTTATCCGGCCAGTTAACTGGTATTCTAGAGTTCAATTCAGTTCACAATCATTAATAGCGTTTGCCTTTGTTCTTTGAATTAATATTTTTTTTTTGATCTGTTGTTGCGGTATCAGGAATTATATGAAGAAGGGTTTATCTGTTTGGTTAGATGTGCCCTTGGATGCTCTTGCTAGGCGTATTGCTAAAGTGGGAACCGCATCTCGTCCTCTTCTGGATCAACCATCTGGTGATCCGTACACAATGGTAGCTACATGTTCCTTTAGTACCTTCCATGCTTGAATATGATTTCGATTTATCCCATCCAATTTGGGCACAAAGCATTCTACATAGATCTGTGGAATCCAGTTTTTTAGGCTTGCTCACATTTTCCAATTTTCGATGTTAGCTAGTATGAATTACTCATCAAGTTCCTTGTGCCATAGGCCTTTTCTAAGCTAAGCATGCTTGCGGAGCAAAGAGGTGATGCTTACGCAAATGCCGATGTCAGGGTCTCTCTACAAGGTATGGTTCCCTTTTTAACGCTGTGTGTTGCCATGCTTTTCCTTCTAATAACTATTATTATTACTTTGTGTTAGCTATGTGAGGACTTGATAAAATGTTCTATTTATGTTCCTTCAATGGAATAACACATCTGCATTTGCCATTTGCAGAGATCGCATCTAAACAAGGCCACGATGATGTCTCTAAGCTGACACCAACCGATATTGCTATTGAGGTACGCACACGAACCTTTTTTGCCCTCACTTGGTGCATGGTGAATTTCATTCTTTTCCCCAAGAAATATCATTGGGAAATAACTCTCCTAACAGAAAACTTTTGTCACTATGCAGTCACTTCACAAGATCGAGAGCTTCGTCATCGAGGCTACCGCTGCCAACCCAGCCGCGGACTCACAGATTCAAAGGATACAGACCCTGTAGAATTTTGTTCTTTTTTGTTGTACAACGTAGTGTACCGCCTAGCGATGTTGAGTTATTTGTTCATTCCTCTGAGGAGAAAAATCAACTGAAGTGTCCTGTCCTTGTAATAAGTGTAACATGTATAAAGATGGAATAAAATAACTGATCCGAAGAAGTTACGTTTGCGGAAACGTAACTTATGTTGTTTCACCATAGGTGACATGTAACTTTGTGTTCGTTTCGGATTTGTCGTTCTTAACAAAATGCATCAGTGATGCGGGTCTTGCGGAATGCTACTGAATAGTAGACACCTACCCGAGGGAATTGACTCTGAATTGTCGACGAATATCGACGAGGCATTAACGGCAGAGGGCAGCTTGTCTTCTTGCCCACCTCGTTTTGTGCTAAAATGGCCAATCATAATCATGTAGGATCGAGAAGAGAATCAATTTTTTGGTTGCTGTGTGCCACGCCTATTCTTGAGCTTGAGCAGCCGTCGATCTTTGACAAACAATTTAGGACAAAACGTCTCCCTCGGCTGCGTGGGCATAGGCGTGGGCGACCACCACGTGTTCCGGATGGCTCGACGAGCACGCAGCACAGTCGCCGTCTTGTCGCCATCGTGTGCTGCGGAGACGAGCAGCCGCCGTCTCCTCGCCATTGGAGGACTGCATGCCGCGGTCCATACCTGGAGAGCGCCGAGTTGGCATGGAGAGAGAGCTACCTGACCGGCTCGACATCGTCCCCACTCCCCAGGCCGCACGGGGCCTAGGCGCCTAGCCTACCCTGCCAATACAGGTTTGGCGCGAGCGATCGATTTCTGGGCCGCCGCGACCATGGCTCTGTTGACACGGGACTTCCGTTCTTCCAGATGAGACCAAGCTACGTTTTGCAGAGAAAAAACACGATGTACCCCCCAAAAATAAGCAGCAGGGACTGGGATTGCATAAGAAGGCAACTGCTTAGACGTACTCACGAATAACAATATAATTTTAGCCATTTTATTTATTGAATAAAATTAATAGAATCAGGGCTTCATAAACCTTAATTTTTTTACACCAAAATTCTCTGTCGCTAACCCCAAAGAGCGATGTACATCCCTGTTCTTCTCATAGCTGCTTACACACTGATACCGTATAAACTTGAACCCAATGAGTCGATAATAAAAGAAGAAAAGAATGATGATCCCAAAAAAGAGAAAACAAGTCCCTGTTTGCCTTAATAATGCATCCACACTATGCCTCCAGTTACAACGTCCTCACTGCCCGAGTTTCCTCCATATGCCTTTCCGCGCTGTAAGGCACTTCAATTTGCCAAACACAAAACCGGACTTCGGAGGGTTGCCATCAACGAGTGCGTTCTCGTATATCTCTTTGCATTCTTGTACAACCTAGAAATGACGAGGGAGTAAGAACCTATGACAAAGTACTGCTTAACACTAACATGCATTGATTATATGATACTTACAACCATCATCACATGGTCAAAAACGCACAACTTGGCACTTGTGCTAGATCACTGATTTATGCTAACAAAACAAAACAATAGGTGTACATGATATAACAAGTATTGTCTCCTTTTACCTCCTTGGCTTCCTTTCTTGGGATGCCTTCCCGCATTCCCACAAGCTTCTCAACAACCTCAGGCTGTAGCAGGTGTCAAGTCGCAGAGCATCACATGATATGAATATAATGTTTGATGTTCAGATGATGAAGCTAAATTGAATATATCTGTTACAAAATTACCGGGCAATCAGGCTGATGTTCCAGAATATTTGTATAGATGAGAGTAAAGCTATCCAAACTCTCAGCTGAAGCAAGCTCCCTCAGATCAGCCAGAATACGCACTCTGCTTTCAACTTTCTGGAGCACAATGTAAAGACATATTTTCAGTAACTGGTTCAAGTTATATAGAAGCATTAAGCATAGAACCAGAAATGTGTTGTTAAGACTATGGGTGCTCACTATCAATACCTCATCCAATTTGATTTTACAACAATATATATGCAGTCCAATTGCAGAAATTTTCAGTATTCATATTAGCATATGGATTGTGTCTAGTTTCAACGTCAATGAAGACCAATTTAGAGTTGTATAACAGAACAAACATACGGCAGTAACTATACTTACTGTCACATTAACATGCTCTCTGAAAAAATCCATAAGCACTTCTTCGTCCAGCCTCATCCTCTCGATTGTGTCTTCCTTGATGTAGTTTTTCTGGAGGAGCAAAAGGAAAAACATTGAGCTACTGAAATGACTCGTCAGACAGCAATTATGAGGTTATAGATACCTAAAGGTTGTCAGAGCAGTTTTAGAGGTGATTATGTAGCACGTTTTTCTAGGAGGGTCTGTTTTAGGGTGGTAAGCAAGGAATGTGTTTGTGAAACTGGTGCATCTATACTCGTAAAATAACCAACTGAACCCGAGTACAATAGTGCCATTGTATAAGTCCTACTTTCGAGGTGCCAAAGCTCCCTCCAGGTATTAACAGACATTTAGGGTACAGTGGGCCATGACGAACATAGATGTGCTGTATTCCAGATAGTAATAATGGTGGTTCTACAAACCTGAGTAAGGAGATGCTCAACATATACAACAATTGTTTCCTCTATGCAAGCCTCCACAAATCTTCGAAATGATCTTTCTTCAATATACCTAAACAAAACATTGCCATTAAAATAAGTCACGTAAAATCTTGTGAGGAAAACCCTACAATGTTGATTCACATAGACGAAGTAAACTGACAGCAGCAGAAATTTAAATTACACAAGTATCCAACACTCCATTGCAACCACTAAATATGGTAGATAAAATGCATGTAACTATTTGTGAATTCTCACACATTTTAGTGATTAATATTTATCAATTTGCACATGAGAATTGCCAAATCTAGGAAACACAATTAGTGATTGATATTTGTGGATCTACAAGTACCTTCATCTCATTGCGTCGCAGCATAGAATATTGTGCGGTGCAATATCTCAAAATTATGTCACATAAAGCATTGCACAATGAACTTTTTTTTTCAATTTTATTGAAACTTACATTTTAACATCCCCAAAATAATCTGCAAACGTGGCAACAAGATATTCCGTGACCATTCCATCTAGCCAGTCTGAACAGAGAGAGTCGATGTGAGAAATCAAATTGCGATGAGATACCCATTAGACAAGAAATTACAATACAATCGCAAAAAATTGGACGAATCAATGTGAGAAAAATTGCAATGAGATAATCAGTTAGGCAGGAAAATACATTACAGTCACATAAAAATTAAACAAAGAGTAGTTTATATGATTGTTCGCCGCTTCATGCCAAAAAGTGTGCCAAGTTGGCTTCTTTCCCAGGAGGATTATTTGAATGATGTTATCCTCACTAACAAAACTGAGAAAGTTAAAGCTCGGGGAAATTCTGAGGTGTGTTTGGAAGAAAAAGGATTGCTTTATTGAACTTTAGGAAACTAAACCATTGGTTGGATCCTAGTCACTTCTATCCAAACAGGCGCCGTACTTTTTTACAACAAAGTAGCTGTTGAAAATAACAACATTAGCAGAAAATCCACCATTGCCAGCCAAAAATCGTCTCAACTATTTTTCCGGCCTCTGCTTAGAGAGCGGCGGAACAAGTGGCGGAACACAAGTGACTTGCTCAGAAGGAAGAACATGCGCCTGCAAAGTTACAACCGTGTTCAAGCACAGCAGGAAGGACTCTCCAACATTTTTTCTTCACCAGCTCGTCTAGCCAATGGTGGGTGATTCATTGGAGCAAAACAGAATACGGCCTTGGGTCACTGACATGCTGCTGGACTCCAGGCAGCAGTTTTGGATTGAAAAAAAAAAACCTACAGAGAGTTCAGAGTTCTGATCATGGCTTGTTGGACAATATGATGCCATCGCAACTACATTAGATTTGATAACGGGGTCCTTTCCCTTAGATGGAAACAAAGCTTCAAGGAGTTAAAGCTCATGGCGTTAAGGGACAAGCTAAGCATGAACATTCTTCTAGATAATTGGTTTTGTAATATGGATAATTTTTCTGTAGGACACTCTGACAATATTTCTTGTTGTATGTAGGACACGTTACTGATTTCTTTGTTAGGGTCTCTCTTTGTGCCCAAGGCCTTGTGCACCACATACAACATTTACTAACAAATTAACAGGGAAGAAAATCAATGGGGACGCCCCTGCTATTCGGTAAAAAAAAAAAGTCCATTGCCAGTGAACACAGAGTATGTCCATTAAGAGAATGTAATCGTTTAACATAAAAAAGAATAAATGTCCCAGTGCTTTTCTGGCTGATAAGCCTCTCGTGGACATCCGAGGAACTACAGGAGCTATGCAACCAAGAGTTAACCAAAACTGACATAACAAAGGGGACAAAAGAGAAGGTAATATGAAACAATACCTTTCTGGTAAAGCTTCACAAGTAGATCCTGCACACCTGGGTCTTCAAAAATAACGCTAACAGTTTGAAGGACGGCCTCCTGTTGCAATAACAATGCTTGTGTTTTCATTAACCAAAAAGAAAAAGTTTTCAGCTCATTCCTCACAAGACCACTGAGTTGATCTGCGGGTACCACTCCAGCACCAGATTTTCAAGCAACTAGAGAGTAGCCAGAAAACTACCACGAAATAACCAATGCCAGTGGCAGCTTTATGATTCAACTAGCTTTCTAAGAAGCTAAACAGAGGTAGCAGAATGCTCCAACAAAAGTACAAAACTCTGCAAGCATCTTTCTGATGGGCCTCCACACTCGCGACAGGGTTTTCAGTTTTTATGCAATCACATAAACTATCTCTAAACAGGAATGTTGGTTACAGGACAAAACAGCACACATAGTTTGATGTGTACAAAGTGAGCAAAACGAATCAGTAACATGAAAGGACAAAGAGCAGGGCAATTTCACCCATGATAGCTCTCAAAATTTTAATTTGGTATTCCTAAAAAAAAACTCCATTGGTCATAATAACATATTAAATCAGAACAGCCGTGTAGAACTTGGACACCTCAAGAAATACTTTCACAGTGGTCAGCAGGTAAGTTTATTCCTTTAACCTATAAGTTTATATAAAATGTATAGATATATCATGTATGCAGAACAAACCTTGGCAACCTCAAGAAATCCTTTGCAGGTGTCCTCAAAATTAACCTGCAAAAGAGCATTTAGCTTAGAGTCAAAAATCTTAGTGTGTGTGAATATACAGATAGAAGGCATTACAACAACAAAGAGCAAATAGCGTGGATAACCAAATAATATTAGCAATAACAATTTTATAGAAAATACACCCCAGTACCCAGGTCAAGAAGTGGCAGAAACCAGATTTCTCACGCTCGTTCTCCCTATTTAAATTTCAAACAGTCCAGTTTCATAAGTGAGATCAGCGTCCAGTTGCATTTCATCAATACAAACAACATTTGCATGCACATATAGTATTTATGAGGCATGCAATCTTAGAACAAAAACTTGGCAACTACCTATACCTTTTCCTATTTCTTATATTATTTTTATTTGTGTGGCTTGTGTTTGGGTTTCAACTTAGAGTCGTAGATTACCCAACTTGCTTAGGACTAAAAGGAAAACATTATTCTTAAAGCCAGACAAAAGTAAGAAAACTGGTTCCTGCTGGGAAATAAAACCCATATGACTAGACTAATGCATATGATCCAATTGCTTTCACATCGAAAAGCTTTTATTTAAGGAAGTCCAGAAGGTAGTTCACCCAGAAAGCTTTTTTTCTTTATAGAACAGAAACAAGATGAAACTGGTTCCTACTGGGAAATAGAACCCTGGCCCTGATACTACTCATATTATTTCAAGTTATGTGATTCAAATACATGAAGTCCCATGACGTGTTAGACAACGACTGAAAGAAAATAATGACATCTACGAAAAGGTAAGGCTCTGGCTTTGACGCAGATTCACACCTGTTCAGCGTAGTTTTGTGGAAGTGCCTCCAGTGTACTGCTACTTAGCTCCGACGAAAGTTCATAGCAACGCAAGTTATTGTTAATCTGCACACTCGATTTCAGAAGCAAATAATAAGAAACAAAGAAACAGGAAACTCGCAGCACATTGAGTTCTAAATGGACCAAGCATATACCAATGCACATAGAGATTCCAAACCAACATCAGAAGCTGGTTCCTCAAGTCTTTGCCTCTCGGCTGCTTGAAAATCAAGCATGACCTGCAAGAGAACAAAGTAGAATATTAGAATAACATATTGAATAGCTAAATCAAACAAGATGAAGCACGACACAACAAAATCAGGATGACCCACATATAATCAAACAGAAACTGCATAAATACCTGAATAACGGCAAGCGCAATACGGTATAGCATGACGTCTGTGCTGTTATCTCTAACTATCTGAACTTGCTCGGTCAATATTCTGAACAGATCCACAGCTGCAGGTGTATATAGTTTTCCATCCTCCGTACTCTTTGGTGGTTGTGTTTTGTCAGCTTCCAAAATATTACTGTACCATTTCTACAGAAGAAAACAAGAAAAGGCACATGATTATCATGATTATTTTCATATAGAAATCAAGAGATATAGAAGGAAGTACCTTAGTTGTTGCCTGCATGCGCTCAACGTACATATTCATGAGGGGATCTAATGCACCACTTTCAGAACAAACTTGGGCAAGCGATTCATCCACACCAAGACCAATCAGATTTTCTTGATATTGCACAACCCAACCAGTTACCTACAGTAACTGTATATTAACATGCTTGCTAAGAACGAAAATCAAACATATGATAGCCATGAATCAAATGAAAAAACAAAAGTGTGTTGTTTCCACAATAGCCATGAATCAAATGAAAACAATGAAATAAAGTGTGCAGTTTCCACAATCAACGAAAAGAGGGTAAACATATAATATTGGGAATAAGATACCTTCAGGATATTTATATTTTGAATATCGTTTGCTCTATCACTGAGAAGTCTTAGCATCTGAGTGAATCTTTCGGTATATAGGTTCACCATGAGCTGGAAAATTTCATATCTGCATAGAAATAAGAAACATGACACCTCAAGGCAAAAATAAGGAAACAATTAGGAACCTTTCAGTAAATCACTGTTTCTAAGGATAGCCCTCCTCTCAGAATACTAGCAGTTGACGCCATGTCAAAATGACCAATCAGACCATCAATATTTTATAGAAGAAAATGACATCATGCTTCGCCCCTATCATCTTAAGTCTAACCAATATATGCTTATCTGAAAGTATTCACAACTGAATCATGAAGTATATGGTCATTATAAAAGTTCTCAACATGTTGTTGTCTTGTTACAATTTTTAGTTTCGAAAGCTCAAGCAACAGCTGGCTGTTGCATCAAGTCAGGGTATGAAAACTTGTCTTGTTACAGTAAAAAGGTTACCAACTTTCAGCGCTTATGGAACTGATACTCCAAAGTCTAATCAACAAGATAAGTAATTAAGTATAGTGTATATCAATTATCAGCATACCTAGGAGGAAAACATGGCGCAACATAATCATATATATCACCAAGCTCTTCTCCAATCTGTATTACAAAGAAGCACAGTAGGAGGCTATAAGTCATAAAGATCCATTTGCCAAATCAAGGTAAGTATGTTTCTAAAGAAACATCGGCTATTCCTTCCTAGATTCTAATTGCAGAGGTGGCAATCCCAAAAAAGTGACGTTTTCCAGATTGTTATATTTACCAATTCTAAGTTCACCATGCAATCTCTCTATATGTATCCAGATTTTTATACAATAATTTGACCATACAGAATAGTCTTGAGAAGTACTTAGGGCATATTTAGTTCGCTACCATACATACTAACTTCCTTGCCAAACCCTGTCCATGGTGTGGCCAATAAATTGTTTGCCATTGTCGACTAATCGAAGTGAGGCTGGTGTCAGACGGGGTACAGCAACCTGCAGTATTTTGAGTCTGACTGCTCAGCCATCATTGATGTTCTGCTGTCCAAGGAGGTGAACAAATCAAGTTGGAGTTCCATTGTCTAAGAAATCAAGGCGCTAAAACAAATTCCCCCAGAAGTTACGAAAACTTGAGAAAGAAGGGTTGCACATGAGCTAATGCAGCAACCTATAAGGGATAGACACTGTGTGCGCATCTTTAGGTGTCGGTGGGTTCGTCGAGTTAGAAATTATTGTTTCGGTTTGAAGTTTTTCTCTTTGTGAGTCCGATTGTGTCCAGTCGTTTTATAATATCAAGGTTCTCCTTCACAATAAATAAATAAGTTTTTTGACACACCTTAGGCAAGGTTTGGCTTTGAAATGAGTTCATGGCAGGTGGGATATAGAGTGAAAAGTGGTAAAATATATTTGGTTTTTAACATATACTTTGAAAAGTGGTAAAAATATATTTATTTTTTAACGTAAATAATTGGTCAACCTCTGCCTTGAGGACTTCCAAAATATTCGCACCATTGCCCTGGTTTCTGAACAAGTAGGGCCAATGGAACAAAGTGAAGGGGGAAGAAAAAAAAGAAGAAGGGGAGGGGGGAGGGGGGGCGGCGGCAAACTCGTATTTAAGCACCACAATAGGGGCAACCATGCTTATGAGCCAAATGGTCTCTACCATCAATGACGTGGCTCTTGAGAAGTCAAGAAATCACAGATATGCATTTCATTGATCAATAACAAAGGTTATGAACCGAGTACTTACTGCTTTAGCTTCCTCCAAAGCATCCATCAAATCATCACCAAAAACAAGCTGAGATCAAAACATTAGTTACTTCGGAGTATGAAATTTGATTATCAGAAATAATATCTCGAAAAACCTAGAAGATTGAAGCACTACCTCAGTAAGCAATTTGTTGAAGCGGGCCTCAACAGCCATCCTGATACACTCATAGCATTTGTCCTTGTAGCCCTTTCCCTGAACTTTTGATTTATCTTGAGTGCCCTTTGTTGGCGTACCTGTTGCCCCAGCACCTTTTCTGCTAGGGTAAATCAAAATCATCAATAAGAGATAACCTGGTGAAACATATTATGGTTTCTCGCGTATATTACGTTTCACAGAGACATCTAAAGGTGATATACAAAAATGGACTTGAAAAGGGTCATGTCGTGTGAAATACAAGAAAAAGCAATAACAATCAATAGTAGAAGCAAAATATCAATTCAACTCACAATATACTAAAATAGAAGTGATTTTTGTTGCATGCAGTTCAAAAGATATTTATATATGTGAAAAATGATTACCATACCGTGACCATCAGAATAATATCAAGTTATCAACATGAGAAAATGGCTGAAATGTTTCATGTTATCTTTATTGGTTGTGAGTACATGCATAGATGCGAAGATGCAGATATGAGCATAATTGTAATCCATATTTCTACCTTCTTTACATTGATAACAGCATGAAAATAAAGGGTAATAGCACATGATGTATCAAGAAGGTTCTATTATTGCACTCCTCTAATGCATGAAAGAAATGATCATACTGGAAGAACAGAAATTATGGAGAGAGAGAGAAAAAAGGTGTACTTTGCAGTTCTACGTTGGTTGGTTATTGTCGCCATCGTGCCTGCACCCTCAGCCTCAGCTGCTTCTTCTGCAAGTTGTTGATCTAAGATCTCTTGCATTTCAACAACCCTGATGTAGTAAAAGAAAAAGGAAACAGCCTTGAATATATAATGTAAATTTGTGGATTCATGTGCTACTGTACATACATAGAAGAAATTCAATAGCAACACAATGCAGAAATAACTATAACTAAAAAAATTATGAAGAGAAGATAATTATATTTTATTTAAAAAGTGTAAGTGGAGGAAAAAAAAAGATGTCACTACATGAAAACAGAAGGCGTGCATATCTATAAAAGGCAAGTAGATATTAAAAAAAAACTCGACCTGCGGGGGGTATGACGGCCCCCGGGCTTAATTTTTACGAGAGAAGACCTTCTCACGCAGGCCGAGAAAACCCCCGAACCCCTGCCCCACCCATACACAGCGGCACCGTAACCCATGTGAGACGACCAACGACCTGGGCCGGACCTTAGACCTGTGCTTTGGTTGTGGGACAGACGAGGGGATTTTTTTATTTTTTTCCACAAATTGTGCAGTACCCAGGGATTGAACCCTGGGCGGGAGCTCCCCAGCCAAATGCCTTTGCCAGTTGCACCGTGAGTCCCTTTGCAGGCAAGTAGATATAAAGCAGCATTTTAACTACGAGATTTCAACTGCTCAACTCCACGATTGGCTATCGACAATAATCAAAGCAGAATAGAAGGGGGAGGTGTACCTCAAAGCTCGAACCAATGTCTGAGGGCTGCAAAAAAATGTGGACGTATAAATACCAGAATACATAGGACATGAGATGCCTTAAATATAATTAAAGCATGGTCTTTATTTACTGTTGCAATATCGATTGACCAATTTTTGGATAAATTTACAAAGCATAGAACCAACAATGACATGTGTCGTTCGATCATAGCAAGCTGTAACACGACTATTGGAATGTGTCTTTAGTATTGGGGAGGAAAATGCCTGCTTCATGTTGTCACATGCACAGAACTCCAGAGTCTGGATCATCAAACAAGACTATGAATTTTGCACAAAGGAAAAAATAATTTGCCTGCTTTTGAAGGTAATTCTTTGATTCTTTCATCTAGCCTTTAAATAGTATAGAGACCTGCTTCTTGTGCAAGACTTTATAATATATAAAGTTTTGCACAACACGTGTCTGAGGAAAAGTAAGTGACCAAAATCGGTATGACAAAATGTTATCGCAACTCCATTTTAGTGCATGCACTTATTACACTAAAGCAATATAGTCATTGCCATATCACACAGTATAAAAATGGTCGTGGCATTAAAAAAGGTACCTCTCTTTTGAAAGTCTGAAGAAGTTAGTGATATGGCCCCATAATGTCTTCTCAAATGTTTCCCATGTTCGATCAACATCTTCAAAGTATTCTCTGTGGAGTTATGAAGATCCATCAGGTGAACTACATATGTGCACTTCATTGCAGAACGTTAAATTTATTTGTCAACTCTAATGTATTGAAAGTAAATAGCCTAAATGTTTCACAGATGGACTAAAAACCCAAAATAAAAAGTGGTCCGTTGAGTAAAGTTGCAAATGCAATGCAGTAGAAACTTCTTCAAAGTACATGCAACAGGTAACTACTGATTTTTTATTTTATTGTGACAAATTAGTAACTACTGATGTAGTGAGCTGGGATGAACCAAGCCTTGTTTGAAATGCTTAGTTACACGTGGAAAGATGTCACATGTAATTATATATTAGTTAGTAGCTAGTTCAGATTCTGAAGTTCTGCAAACGAAGAAATTTCCACCTTAATCGACCAACTTCTTCCTTATGAGATGCTGCAGCAGCTAGAGCAAAACGCCTCTTTCCATCAAGAGCGGCTAATCTCTAATTTCAACACAGGCAAGATGATGCAGGAAAGTCAGATAAATAGTGCACGTTAGAACATCAAATTTTAGTGTTAACCGGTAATCCAAATAAGAAAAGTCAACCTCGTATGTGTGGATCAACTCTTTATCATCGCTTAACGAGTCACGTGCTGCAGCTGCCTCAACAGAAATCGACATCATACCTCCCACATCCTACCAGCATGAGCAAACAAAATATAAGATTAAGATTACATGGCCAGTACTGTGGCTGAGATGACCTTTTTTAAGAAATGTAAACAGTGCAAAGAGTCATAATACAATTGTACCATTAAATTACAGTCAACAAACCTTCAAAGTTGTATTCAGGTTGTTTCTTGCATTGCTAAGAAGCTTGATCTTGTCATGGTTCTCAATTAAAGTTTGACACTCCTGGCACAACCTGCAATTCATTATTGATAATAGGACTGAGAAAAGAAAAAAACATTTATCCTTTAAAAGAATGCTAGCCTATCATACCAGTCATGCAAGAAAATGCAAAAATGTAGGAATCAAGATAATTAGCTCACTTGTCTATATCTATGAAGTTCTCCCGTAGCTTGTTTATAGTTTCCTGAGATAAAGCAAGAGCATTGATGCCAGCATGTGCTTGCTCGACCTGTTTCATGTTGACCAAGATAACTCAGCATCCAGCTGATGCACATGTGATGGGATATATGCAGATGATGGACCAGCAATGCTAGCTCAACATAATAGTTCAGTTAATAAGTTTGGCAGCCCGTGCGGATAGTAAGAAATACCTGTTCTGCCACCATTGTACTGAGTTGAGCATCATTTGTCTGAAAATTATAAAAAACATATAGTCAGACAATCAAGAGGCACATGAAGGAGACTGAAACAGATAATGTAATTAAAAAATCTCGAGAAGATACTGTGTATGTACAAATCGTTTAGGGGTAAGCATGCTTTCATTTTATTTGTAATTAGCTTGTCGATTTGGAGCTCTTTAGGGCAGCCCCGTGCACGTAGCTCCCGCTTGCGCAGGGTCCGGGGAAGGGTCCGACCACTTTGGGTCTTTTGTACGCAGCCTTTCCCTGCATTTCTGCAAGAGGCTGTTTCCAGGACTTGAATATTTCAAATCAGCTGGTTAAATTTCTGCTCTTAGAAAATGAAAATTACAGTACAAAAGATGACATACTAAACAGGAAGTTAGAAAGCATAACTGGAAAGTCTAAACTCTAAAACATGGCATCTCAATGTTCTGTGTATCAAACTTACAGGTACAACTTTTTCAGAAGATTATGATTTCAGATTTAACTACTGATAGGTTGAATCTCGAACTTATTAACAGTAACAGCTTTGTTAGCACCTTAACTGCCACTCAGAACTGAAAATATAGATAACTCGTGAGGGTTCGAACTTACTGCCCGTGCTTTGAAACTTAGCAGTTCCAGCTTGAATCCAAACAAATGATTTAGAGAAATTACGTAGGACTTCACCAGAATTCGTTAACATTTTGAATCGCTAAATAATTGATCCAAACCAGAAAATTATGGCATACATCCCACGTCACCATTTCTCATGAACAGATTGCCTATATTGACTGCAGAGGAAATTGAATCTAATGACGCGCTTCTGGGGACTCTAAGATGCTCAATCGCAAATGACGAACTAGTCGCCGATTGTAATTTCCCGAATCTAATCATCATTAAGCTGGGATAAAATTTTGCTACGATTCGCACCACGAACTCAAATGCAGCCAAATGAGAAGCGGTGAGTCAGGGCACAGAGTGGGGGAGAAAAACTACATGGAGAGGACACCGGAAACCGAGAAACCAGATTTAGAATGCCAAACCGGGTTCACCCTACTCATTCGCACTACTTGAGATTTCGCCACAATTGGCTGTACTGTCCGAGTGAAATTGTGGGGTGGATCACATCACCTGCTGCCGCGCGAGGTAGTCGGATTTGATGGAGGCGATGGAGGAGAGGAGCTCCGGGAGCGGGAGCAGCTTCGCGACCTCCCGCACAGCCGCCTCCTTCGCCTCAATGCCCAGATCCTCCATGGCCGCCGGCCGCCGCGGGCGCGGACGCCGACGCCAGCAGGCTGCGCGCTGCCGGCCCCGGGCTGCCTCGGGTAGCGCGTCCGAATCGGGGCGGGAAGGCGGTGGAGGCTGGCGCGGTGGGAATCGGAGACGGAGAGATCGTGAGGAAGGGTGGTGTGGTTTTGCCGTTTTGGTCCTGGTGGTTGATGGCACACGATGAAGAACCAACCGGTGAGGAGCGAGATCTGACCCTTCCGCACTCTGCTCGGAGAAAATTCACGGAAGAAATTGCGACATGGAATAATTTTCGTACTTTGGCATGTTGTTCGTAGTGTATGGCAGTAAAATCAATTTAGTCTAGCGGGTCAAACTGAAGCATTCGTGCATGTTAAAGGCTATAGGAACCGGTTGCGTTGAACAGGCTTGAAGGTGGATGTATTCATGTTCGCATTTTAATTTATAGATTGACTTATCAAACATACCCTTTATTCCTAATTACTTTTAGAGTAACAAATATAGCTTAATTTGAACTACATTAGAAGTCTAAACATTATATTAAAAAACGGAGGTGGTAAGTTTATTTTTTTACATTCTTTCTTGAACTTGTTGACAAGTCTTCGTGTAATAAAAAAACATTCAAACAATTGTCACTAAGCATTGAACTTGTTAAAGGCTGTAGGAACTGGTTGCGTTGAACAGGCTTGAAGGTGGATGTATTCATGTTCGCATTTTAATTTATAGATTGACTTATCAAACATACCCTTTATTCCTAATTAATTTTAGAGCAACAAATATAGCTTAATTTGAACTACATTAGAAGTCTAAACATTATATTAAAAAACGGAGGTGGTAAGTTTTTTTTTACATTATTTCTTGAACTTGTTGACAAGTCTTCGTGTAATAAAAAACATTCAAACAATTGTCACTAAGCATTAAACTTGTTAAAGGCTGTAGGAACTGGTTGCGTTGAACAGGCTTGAAGGTGGATGTATTCATGTTCGCATTTTAATTTATAGATTGACTTATCAAACATACTCTTTATTCCTAATTACTTTTAGAGCAACAAATATAGCTTAATTGAACTACATTAGAAGTCTAAACATTATATTAAAAAACGGAGGTGGTAAGTTTATTTTTTTTACATTCTTTCTTGAACTTGTTGACAAGTCTTCGTGTAATAAAAAACATTCAAACAATTGTCACTAAGCATTGAACTTGTTAAAGCTGTAGGAACTGGTTGCATTGAACAGGCTTGAAGGTGGATGTATTCATGTTCGCATTTTAATTTATAGATTGACTTATCAAACATACCCTTTATTCCTAATTACTTTTAGAGCAACAAATATAGCTTAATTTGAACTACATTAGAAGTCTAAACATTATATTAAAAAACGGAGGTGGTAAGTTTATTTTTTTTACATTCTTTCTTGAACTTGTTGACAAGTCTTCGTGTAATAAAAAAACATTCAAACAATTGTCACTAAGCAATGATAGTGTGCTCCCATTAAACTGAGAAAGTATCAACCTATTTGATGTCTAGTATCACGGTATGTTTGATAAGATCTAGAGGTTTTTTTTTAAACATTTTTCTTGGTAGTTGATGCGTGACCAATTATTAACTTGAGGACACATTTGAAAAAGGCAATGACACTGAAATTGCAGAAGAGTTTTACATAAAATATTTCAAATTAACCTTAAAAAATACAGGAGAGGAGAGAAAAAAACGCGTTAAAAAGAGGACCGGAGCATTGCCGGTCCCCCTCCAGTAACCGTGACTTAGTGTATAGCACAAAAAAAATAGTATGTGTTACCAATTACAGGAGAAAGAAACACAAGAAAGCTTCGTAACGTACTTCATTCAATCATACTTGAAAAACGGACTACATTCAAATTACAACAAATGAATTGTTCTCTTCCAATCAAATCGAGTACAAAATAATAACACTAGTTACATGGGATGGACCTCAACTGAACCATTTTATTCATGTGGATCTATACAATTAAAAATGAATAGAAATACAAATTAATTGAATGAGTCAGCCAAATAAACATATTTTTGTTCCTACTTGCTGCTTGCTCCGTTTCCTTAGCACTTGGGCATGGTGGGGGGACGCGGCATCATTTTAGCCTTTGGGGCCTTGCCATCTTTCACAATGAATACAGTGTCCATCCCCCACACCGTGTGGCGATCGAAGTGGCAGTGCATGAACCACACACCTGAATGAAGAAGCCAAAAGGTTAGCAATATAGCTAGAAGGGTAAAAAATCTGAATAAAACCATACTAGTTCATCAATTCGAGTTCCAAATTGATTACTCACCAGGATTTGCAGCCCGGAAGCGGATTGCGGCCCACCCGGCCTTTGGCACGGAGACCGTGTTCTGGTACGGCGGGTCCACCAAGTTATAGGAGGCCGGGTCCTTGGTTTCGTTGAAGATTCCGAACCCTCGGCCCACCACGTAGAAGCTGTAGCCGTGCAGGTGCATGGGGTGGCTCTCGGCGCCGAGGATGCCCGTGTCCTGGAGTACCACCTCCACCACGGTGCCGTACTCCAGCACCTTCACCTTGGTGCCCTTCTTCGTGAACCAGAACGCCGGTGGCACGTCTTCGTCGGTGAAGTTGAAGACGACCGGCGGCTTGTTGGGGAAGTCCGCCTCGAACACGCCGGGGATGGAGCGGTAGTATGCGTCGAGGACGTCGACGGTTGGGTTAGAGAAGCTGACGTTGTTGAGGCTCGCCGCGAGGCTCTGGTTGTTGGGCCCCTCGCATTTCTGGTTGGGCGGGCAGGGCACCACGTTGACGGCGATGGTGACGAGCATGTGCTCGTCGACTCGCGCCGGCACGTCCACTGGGTGCTCCGCCGTGACCAGGGACCGGAGCTGCGCCGAGTACGCCGTCGCCGCGTCGATGTCGTCGACGGCCGGGAGGTTGGGGAGGTCCGGCGGGCCCGCGGACGGCGGCGCGTCGGCGTACTCGACGATGGCCGTGGCAGTGCTGTTGTTGAACTCGATGTTGGTGTTGGTCGCGAACGTCCGCGCGGCCATGTAGTAGCGGCTGTTGCAGGAGCCGTCCGTGGCGCGGTCGGCCACGAGGAGCGCGTTCATGGTCTGGCCCGGCGCGATCATGATGCTCTCGACGGTGAACGGCTTGAGGTACCGCCCGTCGGTGCCGACCACCGTGAGGCGGTGGCCCGCGACGCCGAAGAACATCTCGTTGGTGAGCCCCGCGTTGATGATCCGGAGAAGGTACGTCTTGCCGTGCTCCACGGCCAGCTTGAAGGTGTCTTTCTTGGAGCACGGGAACAGGTCGCCCGGCTGGCCGTTGATGGTGTTGGCTTCGGACGGCTTGAAGTCGCCGCCGGTCCGCTTGGCCTCCTCCAGAAGGTGGTTCACGTCCTCGTTCCACCACTCACCGAGGATGACGGGTATCTCCTTGTGCGGCTTCTTGTACGGGTACGCCTTGCCGCGCATGGGGTGGATGACGATGGCGCCGTGCACCGTGGCGCGGTCGAAGTCGCTGTGCGCGTGCCACCAGAGCGTGCCCTCCTCCTCGGAGAAGATGATCCGGTAGGTGAAGTTGGCGCCGGGCTGGATGGGGCACTGCGTGATGTACTCCGGCCCATCGAACCACGGGTTCCGCGGCTGGTCAACGCCGTGCCTGCATTCATCATAGCGCCGCGAACGAGCACAAGGTTAATTAACTATGCAGCTGCGGCAGGCGATCGACGAAAAGCTAGTAGTACGCATGTAAAAACCAGGATGAACTTCCGTACCAGTGGATGGTGATGTTCTTGTCGCCCTGGTTGTAGACGTTGACCACGACGACGTCGCCCTTGCGCGCGTAGATGGTCGGGCCGGGGAACTGGCCGTTCACGGTGAGGACGGTCTTCTCGTGGCAGAGCCTGGTCACGTTAGTCTCCTTTATCTGCAAAAAATCACAAGAGAAGAGAGATGCGTCGTTAGTTGTCTTCGTCAATGCTATCTGTAGCTGTCAAGGAGATCGAACAGGAGATGTGATTAGCTAGCAAACCGGTACAAGTTTTCAGGTGCCGAAAAAAAGGGTGAAAATGCATGGTGCAATATCTTACATTTCATATTAAGATAGCTGACATATGCAAATGAAAGCATGGAGCTATATTGACCTTAATATGATAATATTTGAAAAGTTTTATAACTACTCCCTCTCAAATGGCTGCTTCTTTGCCTGTTGCATACTGCAAGTGCATGTGCTCTTTTGCTGAGAGAACAATGCAAGCATGCGCTCCTAGGCGGCTCAGCAATTTGGTATTATTTTTGGCAGTGCACAGATACTCTGATAGATGCATAACAGGTAGATACAAGTAGATCGATCGACTTACAAAGAAATCGTAGTGATTAGCCCTGGATGCCTGGGCCGGGCTAACTGCAACGCTAAAGGTTAACGCCACACCTAGCAGTAACCAAAGCACTGCAGGAATCTTGGCTACACCCATCGTCGGGCGTCGATCACAGGCTCGGTCGATGCTGAGGGGAAGGAAGAACCTCCCTATGTACGTGTGTACTCCGTGTCTCTGTCTGAACAAATTTGGAAGGCAAAGGCTGCTAATGCAATGAGCTTTCGCGCTGCCCAGCTTGCTGCGATGATGCTCTTCTGCAGCGGATGTGGCAGGGTACTTATAGGGAACGCCGACGATGCTCATGATATGCATGACAGCAATACATAAACTACTCGGTTTCCGGTAACGTCATATGACTGTCTCTTGTCTACCGGCTTAACCACTCTTCAATGTTTACCGACGATTTTTTCCGGTGACAAATGGCGGCGGAGCTCCAGAAGTCGCGCGCGCGCGCGGCGTGAGATGCTTCGTCGCGTTAGCGTGAGTTGATTGGTGGCCTCGCGCCGTCGACGCGCGGTGCGGAGCGCGCGATCGTGTGCTGTGGCGATGACAGGACGGCGTCCACGGCTTGAATCTTTCGCGCGAACTGGCACGATCGCGACGTTGTAACTAGATTAAGCATATGCGTTCACCAGCTGGAACGGGTCAATTAGCGAAAGCCTTCAACGCGTACATCTGCACGGAGTGACCACCTGTCCACCTGCATTGCATAAATATATGCATGGCATGCTTAACTGTGGGCGCGGCTACTAGTCTTGTTTTCAAGGCCGAGGTGATCAATTTGACGCTGTCTAGTTAGCTGATGAACGTGTGGATAGAACGAATTTTAGAAAGCAGGCACATGCCAAACAATTAAAGAAGACATTTCTTTTTCAAATGAACTGTCAAAATCTGTTATATCCATGCTACCTACTAGATATTAAACTAGAATACGCGCATAGTGTTCGGTATATGCATGGCTGACTATCGTACTCGATGACAGACAGATGCATGTATGGGCAACCAATTTTTCTGTCCCGCGACTCTGTCGTGTCTAAAAGTGGCCGGCCGGGTGCAAGAGAAATGCAGCCGGCGGCATCACATAATCCCAGTGGAAGTTTTCGTATTTAACGTAATTCCAAATATATAATTGATTCGCCACTCTTTTTCTACATTACTGTACAGCTACCGCATATTGACCACCAAACCCACGGCACTTGGTTTTCTACTCCATCATAGCTTGTTTTAAACTTGACGCAAGTGCCAAAAACGTGAAGCAGGCAATTGCACTTTATCAATAGGGCGGGTCGCCGGGAGCACTGCTACTGACAAAGCTCAGAAAGAGACGCCTACGTACGTTCACCAACCAGTTACGGATTTTGGCAACGTGTTGATCCATCGGTTATCTCTGTACGTATCTTTCAATCCATCTACCACAGTACCATTAACCAGCAAACCTAGCTAGCTGCCTGCCAGGGCATGTATACGCCGCGTACGTCTGCTACTCTGTGATACCAACAGATGAAATGTCTTCTTGCGAATTCTGACTTGATCGGATGGCCAGCGTTCGTCCATCCATCCCAGTCGCCCGAATCTCTGAAGCAACCGTTTGAACTCCGCGTGACGCAAGCAAAAAGCTGACCATTTTCTTTGGTTCCATTCAGACTTTTTTTTGCCTTCGTTCGTTTTGACATGAACAAATGAACAGACATGTGCATGGATTACGAAAGCAAGCACGTATGGACGAGCTAATATAGTAGTAGCCCATACCAACTCAGCGATTAGCTAGGCATGGAGATTATAATAGATTAGGAAAGGCACGAGGCTCAGAGCAGAAGTCGAACACGAAGTTGCTACTAGTTGAAGGGCCGATCTTTCCGCGCATGGCGGCATTGATATTTTAGATACTCATGTCAACGTATTTCTATCTTTAGCTACCATATCTCCATAATATATTTATAGATTGGATATAGGAAAGTGGTTTAGGTTAGACATACGAAAGTGGCATGGATACTCAAAATTGATATTCAGATTAAATACATGAGAAATAATAATAAAAAGATATTTGCATCGGAAGATTTTCGTTCGGCTGCGATTCTGACATTTTCTGCACTACTGTTTAGTTTTGCCGCAGCCTTGTTCTTTGCTAGTTCGAACGTTTGCATCAGGGAAGGAAAAGAAAGAGCGAAGGTCAACCACCCAATAGGCTAATCTGATTCTGCCTTGACATAGTACGTATACTAATCTGCAACGTGTTGAAAACCGAGTAATCAGTCTCGAGATGCGATTTCTGTGCATGTCTCCAGCCAAATGTCTCCAGGACCAGTCATGGTAATTTTCCATACGCATCTTCTTTTCTTAACAGGTCAGCCAGCCTGTCGTGGTAAGCCCTGCAGAAAGAAGATCAGATGTCTCCTCTCACGCGGGGTATGCTTCTTAAAAATTCCGTTTAGACGCTCTCGTAGCCTTCTAGACGTACCTCAATGACTTCCTTTCAATCATTTGGTGAGTCAAAACCATGAATCGGTTCTTTCTTTATGGACAGAATCGACGACAGTTTCGTCATAGCCGGAGATAAAGTTTGAACAGATAACAACATCAGGTGGGGAGTCCCCCCCCCCCCCCCCCCCCCCCCCCTCTTGACAGTCAAAAAAAAAAACAGATAACAACGATGGTTTGAAAATAAAATTATGAGAGGTATAAGAAGCATGCACCGCGTGGGTTGGGTAGAACGTGCTAAACATGTATATACAAGAAAAAGTCTTCAGAATAAATTCAGGATCTTTCGCTTTGAAAATCATCTGTCGCTTCCTTCTCCAAATAAGCATGCAAGCTTGGTTGCATTGTTGATTGGATATTACTTCTGTTGTTAGATTGGGTATTATGAACCTTCTGAAGTGTATTTGTTGACCAAGGGCTGATACTGCAATTTGCATAGGTGAGGTTTAGTGATATAACAGTGCCATTACCATTTTCACAGAACTGCCGGCTTCAACTCTTCTGCTATGTTACATGCTTCAGTCGTCTGCAGTCTGCACTCTGCAGTCCGATTACTAACAAGGTCAATTATTGCAATATATGGTTTGTCGCTTAATATCCTATCGCACTGGTTGGCATTCTATGCAGGGACCGAGGAACGAAAAAAGAACTGTGGGTATCTAAAAAACGGATTTTTATTTGAGATAAAATTTAAAGTAACAGTAGACAGGTGAATGGACCCTTGCTAGATTTGCAACCGTGGCTACCTAAAAATATACAAAAGAATCTACAGGAACAACAGTTAAGCCTTTAAATTCCAAGCAAATCCGGGTAAGCTAGTGAAACCCACAAGAACTAAGAGAGCTAAAGACAAGAAAAGCGCACAATGAAACTACTCTCGCACACTCTTAATTAAGTATCAACAATGTATAACGGCAGCTGCAAAACAGGGGGAAAAAAAAAGGAGAGGAAGCACTCCATTAAATTGATCAACTATTGGACCACAAGCACCTGCACAGAAACACTACATTTTCAGTCTAGCATGCAACTGGGGGCAATATTTTCAGACTTTGCTGTGCCAGATGACCAAAAGAAAAAAAAAATCCTCTTATGTTATTCCTGTGTGGATTCACCAGCACTGTTTACAAACACACTAATAAAAAAAAAAGAAATGACATTTCCATTTGGAAATAAAGTTAAAACTTAAGATCCACAAAGTAATGAACCGGCAAACTTACTGAAGAAAGATATTCAACCACACACTGATAATACTAACAAGCAGTCCGTTACCATGTAAAAAAAAGAGGGTAGGAGTTCATACTACGTCAAAGACATAAGTCAAATACAAACATCAATAGCAAAATAATTTAGCAGCTTACATCCCACCTAAATGCCCATTTAACACTCCTTTATCCAAGCAAGTAGCAGGCAATATGAATAAGCAGTGTAAACCAGTAAAAGAAGAGAAGCAAATAACCACAATACATCTTGAAACGATTCAGCGATGCTGTCAATGTACAAGCTTAATCACATAGGAGTAAGTACTAGAAACCAAATGAAGTGAGCATTATTTAGCATGTTAACATGTTGTCTATGTTTCAGGTTTGTCATGGTTGGATTTCAGGAGGAACTTGGCCTGCACAAGCAGCAGCATAAGCATCTGACAGCCCTGGTACACTCTCCTTGTAAGGATCAAGGAACCTCTTGATGAATGTCTTCTCATTTCGATTCGCGACTCCAAAAAAGTCAATATCTTTCTTCACCAAACCCTTCGCTTTAAGAGCTTTTAGGACAAAAAACCGGGGCACAAGCTTCTTCGTCACGCTATAGCCGAGCAATGCTGGCCTCTCCACTATGTAGTTAGGCTGAAGACCAACCTCCATCTTCAAGAAATCCAGCAAACGATTCATCCTATCCTCAGTGAAATTCAGAATGTTTGGCAGCTTGCGAACAGCAATGCGCAGCTCAGCCTCAGAGCATCCAAGAGCCTTCTTCAAGAAATCCGACCTCGAAGCGATTTTCCCAGGGCCGATGCTGAAGATGGACGCAAGGGCATGCTTGAACATCGCTGAATCACGTGGCACACCAATCTTGTCGGCGCAGGACACGATTTCCTTGACACGCTCGGGTTCCAGTATGACCAACCTCGGAGCAATCCAAATGAGCTTGACAATATCACAATCAGTTAGGCCACACTGCTTCAGGAAAGCTATATTGGGCTTGACCACACGCTCAACGTCTTGAGAGAGAAAGTAAGGAGACCTCGTGAGGGCGGTGTGCACCTTCTCGTAGGAGCCCAAGAATGAGATGTAGAATGTCAAGCGGGAGACCGCCAGGGGCCTTAACAAGATGGGCGGGAAGATGTTAATTAGGCGGGAGATCTGGGGCGGGGAGAGGCCGATGTCGCGGAGCTTGGCGACGCAGGGGGCTAGTGTTCCACTCACATTGGAGCGGAGGAGACGCGGTTCCTTGGCGATTATGGCGGCGACATCGGGTTTCGAGAGGCCGATGCCTGCGAAGAACGCGATAACAGCCTCGGGCTTGGAAGGGGACTTGAGGTGGGCGAGGTAGCTGGACGATTTGCGAGCTTGGGCGGGTGTGAGGCCGCAGGTGGTGACGAGAAAGTCATCGACGATGAAGGAGGGGGATTTGGTGGCAGTGCTGTACGGAAGGAGGCGATGGAGGAAGGAATCTGCGGCGAGAGGCGAGGCCGCACGGATGGCGGAGGAGAGATGGCTCCGGAAGCGGAGCATCGCGTATTCGCGGCCGCGCGCGGCGGCGGCGGCGCTGGGATCTACTGCTCTGGTGTTGTGCTGTGTGTAGCCGGCGACACGGGAGGAACCAAGTTGGAGTTTTGGGCCGGGCCGGGCCAACTTGAGTTCCGCTGACAGATTTTCAGCTCGCCCCTGACAAGTTTCGATTCAGCAACATTTTGTGTTTATTACTAGTTTCAGCAACATTTTGCGTTAGAATAGCTGGCTTCCTTCCTCCCACGGTACCCTGTGATTCTTGAGAGAAATTGAAGCAACGCATGGAAAAGAGCTGCTAACATCATTACAGGGTCATACCCTGGCAGAATCTGAGATCAATGACGATGATGCAGTTCAACGGATATAACATCACAACGAAGTGCCAAGGCATTCAGGAAATGGTAGTTTTGTTCCACTTTCGCATACCAGACTGACGAACAGTTTAGCTGCATGGGATCATCTACATAGGCTGCGTTCGGATCACTTTAGAGGGTACTGTAGCAGTCACATCAAAGATGCCGGCAGCATTTATATGTACTAAACAAAGTCAAATTACAAAACTAAGTTCAGGACCCTCCATCTATTTCGCGAGACGAACGTAATGAGGGTAATTAAGCGACGATTAGACGATGGTTACTGTAGCATCACTGTGTCAAAACATTGATTAATTAGGCTCGTTAGATTCGTCTCGAAAAATAACGCCCGTCTGCAGAAAGGTTTTGTAATTAAATTTTATTTAGTACCCCTAAATAGTAGATTCTTTTTACTTTAGAGGGGTATAAACTTTAGAGGGTGTTTTAGAGGGGGATCCGAACGGGGCCATAGCCACGTTTACCCAGAGCTCTACTAGACTGACGGCCTAGGTCATTTATTTGCAGAACAAATGGTGGGGAGGTTGTTTAGTTCAGGGTTTAGGGAAATGGTACATTTGCCCGGGCAAAACAACTCTTCCCTTCCTCCACCCGCTTCTCCTTATCTGCGCACGGGCGCGCGCCCGGCACAACGCCGCGGCTTGCGGCTGCGGGCTGCGCCACCGAGCTGCGGATTACACAACCCAGCTCAAAAAAAATCACCACCCGCTCCCGGCCACGCTTCGTCCCCGTCCCCTGCCATGCCTCTCCTCTTCCTCCCTGCCGCCGGCCCCCTCGCCGCCATCTCCCTCGTCGTCCCCGCGCGCTGCCGCCTCCGCCTCACCCGCGTGGCGGCCGCGAGCGCAACCGCCACCGCTCCCGTGGTCGCCTTCGCCGTCGAGGACTACCTCGTCGCCAACTGCCACTTGACCCCGCCGCAGGCCGTCAAGGCGTCCAAGAGCCTCGCGCACCTCAAGTCCGCCTCCAACGCGGACGCCGTGCTCGCCTTCCTCGCCGACCTCGGGCTCTCGCCCCAGGAGGTGTCCGCCGTCGTCGCCTCCAACCCGCGCGTCCTCTGCGCCCGCATCGACCGCTCCCTGGCGCCCATCTCCGCGAAACTCCGCGCGCTCGGCCTCTCCCCGTCCCAGATCGCTCGCCTCGCGCAGATCGCCAGCCGCTACTTCCTCTGCCGCAGCTTCGTCTCCAAGGTGCGGTTCTGGCTCCCGCTCTTCGGCTCCCCGGAGCGGTTGCTCCAGGCCAGCGACTGGAACTACTGGCTCCTCACCTCCGACCTCGAGAAGGTGGTCGAGCCCAACGTCGCGTTCCTCAAGCAGTGCGGACTCAGCGCCGACGACATCGCCAAGCTGCTCGTCGCCGCGCCCCGGCTCGTCACCATGCACCCGGAGTACGTCCAGGACGCGGTGCGGCGCGCCACGCAGCTCGGCGTGGCCCCGGGCTCGCAGATGTTCCGGCACGCGCTGTCCACAGCCGGGTGCATTGGCCAGGAGAAGGTCGACGCCAAGATCGCCGTCCTTAGGAAGACGCTCGGGTGGTCGCAGGAAGAGTTGAACCTGGCCGTCAGCAAGGCGCCGCGGATCCTGGTCGCGTCCGAGGAGAGGCTGCGCCGGAACGCGGAGTTCCTGGTCAATGAGGTCGGGCTGCCGCCGCAGTACATCGCGCGCCGGTCGGTGCTGCTCATGTACAGCCTCGAGAGGCGGCTGGTGCCCCGGCACGTCGTGGTGAAGGTTCTCAAGGAGAAAGGGTTGGTTGATCAAGACCGATGCTTCTTCAACGTGGTGGCGCCGACCGAAGATAAGTTCTTGGAGAAATTCGTTGCTCCCTATGAGGAATCCATCCCCGGTCTTGCAGATGCTTATGAGTCTGCTTGTGCCGGGAAGGTGCCGGATGGATTTCAACACTGACTCAGCTGCAAGGAGAATTTGATGGTGTATTCCTCCATTGCGTAACCTCATTCTATTGATGAACCATAGCAGAGAAAAGATGCATGGCGATTTAGAGTAGGTCTATTACAGTTGACAGCATGTTAATAACTACAGAAGTGTTCATTTCTGATGAACCATTGTCTCTATATAAACTATGAGCAATGCATCTGCTTTTCATATTCTGTCAACGGGAGAAACGATCAGAATGGATGAGTCGCTGCCGTGTCCAGGATTTGGCCAGTTCATTTTTTTTTTCTTTTTGTCTTTTGAGGAACATTTGGCCGATTCACTTTAGTTTGAGGATTGAGGTCAAACACTGTTCTTGGCCCAGTAGTACTTGGGCCTAGCAAATCTCGAGTTGCGATGAGGTGGTTTTCGAGTCGGACTGCGTGGCCCCGCCAAAGTACCAAACACCCAAGCTCTGCGTTCCCTCGCCGCCGCCGCCCGCCGCCATGCTCCGCCTCGAAAAACTTCTCCTACCCTTCCGCCGCTCCGCCTTCCCCATCCACCTGTCTCCCCACCGTGCCCTCCTATCCACTGCCGCCGCCGCAGCCTCGCCGGCTAACTTCGCCGTCGAGGATTACCTCGTCACCACCTGCGGCCTCACCAAGGAGCAAGCGGCGAAAGCCCGCAAGTACGTCGCCCACTGGAAGACCCCCTCCAAGGCCAACGCCGTGCTCGCCTACCTGGCAAGCCCGCCCCTCGGCCTCTCCCAGGCCGATATCACGCGCCTCGTGTCCCGGGACCCGCGCATCCTCAACTGCAGCATCGAGAAGACCCTTAAGCCCCGCATCGATGGATTTTTCAGCCACGGCTTCACAGCCACCCAGATCCGCATCTTCCTCCGTCGGGCCGCCATCGCCTTTCGCTCCTTGGACACTGACGGGAAGCTTGGCTTCTGGCTGCCGTTCCTGGGGTCCCCTGAGAGGTTCCTCCACCTCATCAAGCGCAACTCCTACATCGTCACCTCCAACCTTGAAAGGACTATCAAGGCCAACATCCAGCTGCTGCGGGAGAGCGGGCTAAGTGATGGTGATGTTGCTAAGCTGTGCGTGTGCAACGCGAGGGTGCTCACCAGTAAACCGGACACCGTCAGGACCATCATCGAGCGCGCCGAGGAGCTCGGTGTGCCGCGCAACTCGCTTATGTTCAGGCAGGCGGTTAACAGCACGGCTTGCATTGGCCCAGAGACCGTGGCAGCCAAGCTCAAGTTCATGGGCGAGCTACTTGGATGGTCCAAAGCCGAGGTGGCCAAAGCGGTGAAAATGGCCCCTGTGCTGCTGAGGTGCTCCAGGGAGAAGCTTCAGCGTGTTTCGGACTTTCTGACCAAAGTGGTCGGCATTGATGCCAAGTACATTCTGAGCAGTCCGGCAATCCTGATGTACAGTCTTGAGCGGAGGATTGCTCCCAGGCATTATGTAATGAAGGTGCTCCAGGAGAAAGGATTGATGCGTAAAGAGAGGAGCTTCTTCAGTTTGGTCACGGCTACTGAGAAGACGTTTCAATCTAGGTATGTAAATGCTCACAAGGATGTCCTTCCAGGTCTTGCTGATGCATATGCATATGCTTGCAAAGGGACAATGCCCACTTGAGATGCACTTTGAAGGACCATGTTCGTATGTCCCAATGAAGCTTTGAAGTTTTGCTGAATAGTTGTCTAAATGGGCAGCTTCAGCAATCACATTTCACTCTTAGCTCATCCAGATGCTCTGCGGTTCACTGATATGAGTTTTCCATTTTAGCACATTTGGATACTTTGATGTGTACTCTGCAATTCAGTGTACTTGGCTACTACCATCAGGATTGATTAACTCATTATGATAACCTTACTAACTTATAATGAGCAAATCATAATGCTGTCACTTTGTCTACCTATGTTAGAGTTCTGAAATGAAATTTATCATGTTGAGTTTGAATTGGACATCATAGCATTTTTATGATTTGTTTGGAGTTGTTTGGTAGTTTTTCGTGTCTGCCATTATCTATTCAGGACAATATTTTAGCACAAATGTGAATCTGTGGGCACTTTTTGGTGCAGGTTTCAGGTGTGTCGTAACATTGTGTACAAGTCTCTGCTTTGCCTTATTGATATTATTAATAATGATGTTCTGTCCAGAATCTATTCTCAAATTGTTCCGTGATCCTTTTTTCTTTTTGGTCTGCTGCTTTAGCTTTTACTAGGTGAACTTTTAATTATGTTCTCTAGACTGTGAATACGTGGGCATTTTCTTAGCTAGGTGAACTTTGAGTATCAGGTGCACAAATTTTGAAAATATGAGATAGTAACACAGGCAAGGGGGATGACTGCGCTCTCCATACTCCCAGTTTTTTATGCTGCTGGATCATAGGTACTCACAGGCTTCGCAGTCTGTAACTCAGCTGGACATAGCTCTAGTAAACCAATTTGCTCTGCAGTACAGCAGAACTTTGTCATGTTTCATTTCATTTTATCTCTAGAGCAAGAGGGAACACAGGAAAGGAAGCTTATTTTGGGTGGATTTTGCTTTGTGTGCGTTCCAAGTTTTCAATTGCCAGTGCTGCTGAATCGAAGTAGTATTTCACATTCTCATATCCACATGGTGCCATCGTGATCAGGACTCAGGAGTCTAAACACCGGTGCTTCTGGCGTAACCTGAAAACCGGGAGCTTGATCAGCAATGTGTTTTTGTTGTAATTCCTTTTGGATTCGGCTCTGGGCCAAACAGAGGCAATGATAAAAATGTGTTCTAGGTATTGTACCTCACTTTTTTTTATTGAGAGATATTCTATCTCAGTTGCAGCTTATGTTAAAGGCAACCCAAATTTCAGACGAAACAAAAAAATTTACAGAAAACCCAAGTTTCAGATGGATCCAATGAACCATTTATTTTTATTTTTTTTACTTGAATGAACCATGTTTTGGACATGGAAGAACGATGTAATATGCAGTTGGCAGTTATGTTAATGGACTTCTCGGTTCAATAGAGCCCGGAAGGCAGGCCCAGTATGTCAAGCTCGGCTCACTACTAGAGCTGTTGAGCAGCGTCGGCCCAGCGCCCCTGCCGCACGCGACGAACCCGTGTCCGTGTGCCCCGCCGCCGGCCGCCGCACGCCGCGATGCTGCTCCACCTCCGAAACCACTTTCTCTCTGGCGTCCGCGCCGCCTCCTCCCTCCACCACCTCCTCCTCCTCTCCACCACCGCGGCGACCCCCTCACGCTTCATCGCCGCGGACTTCCTCGTCACCAGCTGCGGCCTTACACCAGCGCAAGCCTTCAAGGCGTCCAAACACATCGAACACCTCAAGAGCCCGGCCAAACCCGAGGCCGTCCTTGCTTTCCTCGCTGATATCGGCCTCGCCAAAGCCGACATTGCTGCCGCAATCGCCAGGGAGCCGCTTCTCCTCTGCTCCAAGGTGGACAAGACGCTCACCCCGCGCATCGCCCAGCTCCGCGATTTCGGCCTCTCCCTGCCACAGATCTCTAGCCTCATCACCACCGCCCCCTATGTTTTAAGGAAGCCCTACATGACCCACCTGCAATTCTACCTCTCTTTCCTGGGCTCCTGCGAGAAGGTGTGCACCGTCCTCAGGAGGAATTGGGGCGGGCGCCTTCTCAATCAAGATATCGAGCGTGTGCTCAAGCCCAACATTGCCTTCCTGCAGCAGTGCGGCCTAACTGATTGTGAGATTGCCAAGCTTCTTATGCTCGCGCCGATTGTCGCATTGAAACCAGAGCATGCCAGGGAAATTGTGGAGTGTGCCGACAAGCTCCGTGTGCCCCGCGACTCAACCATGTTCAAGCACGCCCTCCATGCAATCTACCTCATGAGCCCTGCGAGGATCGATGCAAAGCTGGATTTATTGAAAAAGGTTCTCGGATGCTCTGAGGCCGAGCTGAGAATTGCAGTGTGCAGGTTGCCACACATTCTGACTTTGAGAGAGGTAAACCTAAGGCCCACTGTGGATTTCCTGAAGATGGAGGTTGGTCTGGAGGCTGAGTACATAGTACATAGGCCGCAATTGCTCTGTTATAGCACTAGGAGGCGACTTATGGCCCGGTATTACGTGTTAAAGGTTCTGAAGGAGAAGGGGCTCGTGAAGAAAGACATTGACTTCTACAGTGTATGTTGTTTATCCGAGAAGAGATTCACTGAGAAGTTCCTAGACTCTTACAAGGAGACTGTTCCAGGGTTGGCAGGGGTCTATGCTGCTGCTAGAGAAGCAGGTTCCTCAGTTCCTCCTGGAATCCAACTGCGAGAGTGAAATGAAGATGTTCATTGTCCATTGTGCCTTCCTAATTGAGATATATTGGTACTTGAAATGTTAACATGTTAAATCATACACGCTTCATTTTGGATTTCTAGTGGACTGGTTATCATGCCGTGATTGAATATGCTCCTTGATAGTCACCAAGGCATTTGGGAAATCTGAGTTTTGTTATCTGGTTCTCTTCTTTTCCTACTTTACTCTCCTTACTGATTTTGTGGCTTGCTTTCTTGAATAATGGAATTGAGCCTAGTCTTTTTTGCTGCTTACTTATTTGGTAGGTTATCGTATCTACTCTATATTTGACTCATGTCTTGTTGGTATGTGGTATGAGTTTCTTGTAATGCCTTATCAACTTGGAGTAGTGGGCTGCTTGTTAAATTATCGTTTTTGTAGAATTATACCACTCTGGTCAGTTGGTTGGTTTTCATTACATTGTTAAAATTTAATGATTCACCATAATTCTGAAGTGAAATGATCATTTATTTGATTTTTATATGGGTTTTAGGATAATATTACTCACTCTCAGGAATAACAGAACAGATAATTTCTCAACATGGTAGAACATAACGTTGTTTATGAATTTCCAAAGACTCCTGCTGGACTGAAAATAATTTTATGTGCAGCCACTGCTTGTCTTCCTTTGCTTGAGCAACTGCGTGAAGTGTTTGATTACTCCTGAACTTGCTATCTTTTACCTTATGGTACATTGGTACTGCAGCAGAAAATGGTAAATCAGCACCACTCATATGTTGTCTTGATGAATTTATGCTTTCATTAATATTCTCATAACTAAGCACTTGATCAACATGTAGATTGTTATGGGAGCTATATATGCACCACCTTTGATATGCATGTGTTTTTGCCACTGTTGTCCAACTTGTCCTTGACTCTAGATTTTCCTTTTTATTATAGCTTAGGGGATGTTTGACTATTGCTTTTCTTTTCTTTGTGCACTAGTTTTTTTTTCCCATAATGCAAGGGAAAGCTCCTGACCTATCCTGCTCAGGTACTCCTGCCGTTCTTTAGAAAAATTAACACTTGCACTAAGATAACCTTGGAGCAACGTGAGCACCTGGATTTGTCCTATTTTCTTTTCAAATGAAACATGAGTACATTGAGCTCACTTCTTTTGTTAACATATGACATCGCCAAAAATTTATCAGGTGAGATTATTACTCGGTAATGCAAATAAGTAAAGAGATTATGTGAAGGTAGTTATTAATCTTGTGGTTTTGTTGGGTTAATGACTATGGTGCGATGTGGTCTGGAAAGAACAGGGAATAATTAGGAGGACTAAGAGCAGATGAGGAATGTTGTTGTTTTATTTCTTTTCTTTTCGGTCGAAATTTGAGTTCAGGTAACCTTGCACGTGGAGAGGCATACTATCTGTTCTTTAGGTTACAAGGCATAAATTCTTTTTCCAGCGAAACTTAAAAAAAATACTAAGCTTAATTATTTTGAAATTTAAAATCCCCCAAAATTTGAGTTTTCTTTCACTGATTTTTTTTTCGAAAAAGGATGTTTACTGTTCTTGATGGAGAATGAAGGTGGTTACTGTTTTTGACAGCAAAACATTGTTGCATCTTGATGATGCTTTCTGTTCTTGACAAGCAAAATGTTGTGTTGCGCTTCAAGTCATTGGTACTCGTGTAGTAGTGTTGGTTGTATTCAGCTTGTCTAGGCTATGTTAAGCTCTGCCCGGCCTTAGGATTTCCTTATGTATGCAATTTGCCATGCATTCTGTGTTTATTGGAGGACTATCTGGGGCCGCACGTTGAATTTCCTTACGGTGGAGGTCGCGTTGGAGTCTTGCTACATTGCACGCCAACCGTCAATGCTCCAGTTTGGCCTGCAGCGGCAGCTGATGCCCCAGCATTATGTCATAAAGTTTCTGAAGGCCAAGGGGCTTGTGAAGAAGGCACTGGCTTTCGCCTCGTGGTATGTTTAACCAAGGAGAAATGTGTTAAGTTCTTGGATTGCCACAAGGAAAGTGTTCTGGGGCTGCCTGGCGCTTACGCTGCTGCTTGTGCAGGGCAAGTTCCTCCAAAAGTTTAGTAGTGACGGATTGAAATGGAATGGTTAGTGGCAAGACCCATTCTGCCTACCAAAGCTGTTTTTGTCGAAATTTTGAATCGTTGAGGCTTCAAAATAAGGTAGGTGAAACAGGGATTAATATCTGTAGGTAGCAACAGAATGTGTAATCGTATGTACTGTTTAGATGTTGGAGTTGTGAAATCCTCCTTGAGGTGAAGCAGGTCAAGAACATCTTTTAGAATACCCTGTTACACTCTCTGTTTAGTAATCGATATCATGGTCCATGTTTCTCCAAGATTGTTTCCCCTGTGCCACCCTGTTTCTACATCAGTCCTTTGTTTTCCGCTATATTTTTTTGCAGGATTGTTTTCTACTATATGAAGTCTTGACATTTCTGTTCACGTGGATCCTTTTAAAATCGTTCTCTTCTTGAACTTTTAACTGCTTGGTCTCAGAAAATCTATTGCATATGATGAACGTGTCTTTTCTTTTTTCGTGGGGAATGGACATGTGTCTTAGATCAGAGTTCTGTAGCACCTACAGTAAACTTCAGGCACATAACTTTTAACTGATGCTTTGTTGGTTAAGCAGGCTGCAATTTCTGAAGTTTATGATATATCGGCTTCTGGTAGTCTGATCATTGAGATGGAGGAGTTGCTAGCTTTGAACTTCACGAGTTCTTCAGTAGTTCATGTCCCTCGGGATTGTAACAGAGTTGCTCTAGCGGCTCTCGGGCTGTTTGGATTCTGCCTGGCGAGCTGCTGCCTTCCAGGCAATTGCATATTGGAACTCCTGCTACACTGTGTCGTCGGGCTGTCCATTTCTGAAAGCTTTGTCATTAATGTTCCTTCTGCTGTTCTTTTCTTCTTCGGACGATAGAAGAAATTCTAATGGAAATAGTTGCCAGCTGTATTATTGCTTTATGGGCGTTGGATTACGGTGCCATCCGCATTAGATGGACTATTGTTGGGATTTATGGACCAACCCAAAGCTTTCATCCTAATGCCCTATGGTATTTACAGCAGAAAACAATGCCCCCGCCGTGCCGAACCAAACGGCCTCACTGTCACTGCCGCCGATCGATCTGTCAGAGCGAAGAGTGCTTCCGGGTTCCCTCTTCCACGCGCCGTGCGGGCCGACGTGAAGAAACAACGGCATTTTCTGCACATTTTCTCCGCATCCACCGCGGCCATTCGCCACCGCCGCGGCCGCTGTCTACCGTGACATCACGCGCGCGCGCACAGTCATCCGTTTCTTATCCACCTCATCCCACCAACGGCCACACGTCTCCAGCCACGCCAAGCCCTCGACCTTCACCGCCGTGCGATCCCGCGGCCGCTTCACGCCGCTCGTCCGTTCCCCACCCCCAAACCCCTCCTCCTCTCCGCTCTCGCCCTCCCAAACCAAAACCAGGACCAGCCACCAAGCCGCACTCCCGAGTCCACTCCCGCCTCCACGCTCCACGACGCGATGGCCGCCCTCCGCCTCGCCTCGTTCACCCTCCGCCCGGCCACCGCGGCGTCCCCCTCTTCAGCCGCCGCGGCGCCCCGGTCCGCCTCCGGCGCCTCCTTCGCCCGCGCGGCCCGCGGGCTGCCCTCCCTCCGCCTGGCCCCGCCCCGCCGCCGCGGGGACCTCGCCAGGCCCCGGGCCGCGGCCGACGCGGCGGCCGAGAGCTACGCGTCCGCGCTGTCCGAGGTGGCGTCGGAGAACGGCACCCTCGACAAGACCGTGTCCGACATGGAGAAGCTCGAGAAGATCTTCGCCGAGGAGGCCATCGCCGAGTTCTTCGACAACCCCACCGTGCCGCGCGAGGAGAAGTCCCAGCTCATCGACGAGATCGCCAAGTCCTCCAAGCTCGAGCCGCACGTCGTCAACTTCCTCAACGTCGTCGTCGACAACTTCCGCGCCGGCCTCATGCCGCAGATCGTCGCCGAGTTCGAGAACTCGTACAACGCGCTCACCGGCACCGAGGTCGCCACCGTCACCTCCGTCGTGCAGCTCGAGTCGCAGGACCTCGCGCAGATCGCGCAGCACGTCCAGAAGATGACCGGCGCCAAGAACGTCCGCATCAAGACGCAAATTAACCCGGACCTCATCGCCGGATTCACCGTGCAGTACGGCCGTGACGGCTCCAGCCTCATTGACATGAGCGTCAAGAAGCAGATCGAGGAGATCGCCTCCGAATTTGAGTTGCCTGCCGTCACTCTCGACGTCTGAGTGCCTTGAGGCTTCAACCCTGGTCCTTTCTGTTGCCTTTCTCCCTGCTCTTCTGTGTGTTATGTAATGCAATGATGAATATACATGACTGAATTTTTTCAAGGATTTTGTACTGTGTTTACCTTACCTTTTTTCGGAATTGCTCATAATTTGTAAAGAAGTAGCTCAGCTTCGTGTAGCGTTCCCAAGGTTCATAGATTTGTCCTTTAAGAGTTCAGAGGAGAGAATCCGAGCAAGAAACAAGACTGAAATTAGTTCCAAAATAGATGGAATGGTGGAAATAGGGAGGATGAGAAGCAATTGTTCGTTGTTGAGGCATATTTTTTATGGTTTTGACTTGTAAAATGTAGTGATCATAACCACAATGATCAGAGAGCAAATAGCTAGATTTGATTTGGCTGGACTTTTGGTGGGAAGAGGATGGATCAGAAAACAGAATGCATGTACGGGTAATTCAGCCATATCAAGTTATCAACCCAATTCTGCACTAAAATGTCTAATTCTGATCCTCCTTATTTGCTTTCAGAATCTTGCAATCTTAACTGCTTTTGACTTTAAGTGGTTGTTGATTTTTTTTTTAGATACTACTATCTCAAGGAATTACTAGAATCAAGTGGGAATGTTGGTCATCTCTCCTTCAGACCTGCAGATCAACAGTGCCGGCTGGAATACATTTGCACAGACATTCTTTTCTGCATTCTTTCTTTTTGGACTAGAGTGTGAAAAGGAAGTCCAGGCCATGTTCGAGGCATCGATCGAGGTAACCGTGGGGGACGGGAAGCTAACCTTCTTTTGGACAGACATTTGGCTAGATGGATCCTCCATTCAATCAATGGCGCCTGATCTCTGCCAAGCTGTGAACGCGAGAACGCGCAAGACACGAACAGTGCATCAGGCCTTGCAAAGCAAGCAATGGATTAGGGACATCACAGGCCCTCTTCCCATAGCTGCGCTCAAGCAGTACGTCAACTTATGGATAAGAATCGAGGGACAGCGGATGCAAACGACCCCAAACATGACGGACGTGATCAGATGGCGATGGACAGCGTCGGGGCAGTACACATCGAAATCTGCCTACAACATGTTCTTCTGTGGAGCCATACCTTTTGCTGGAGCCAAGCTGATCTGGAAAACATGGGCACCACCACGAGTGCGATTCTTCATGTATCTCGCTCTGCACAAACGCACCTGGACAGCAGAGAGAAGGAAGAGGCACGGCCTTCAGGACTCTGACGAGTGCGCGCTATGCGATCAGCAACCGGAGACGATTGCCCACCTCCTCATGCACTGCTCGGTGGCTCGGCAGGTTTGGTGGGAAATCCTGTCCTTCATGAATTTACCGAACCGATTTACCGTGAATGAACTTGAGCTGATTGAGGCATGGAACGCACTAAGATCAGGCCTCCAGAAAGAGCCACGAAAAGGACTGGATACCATGTGCATGCTTGTATCCTGGAACTTGTGGAAGGAAAGGAATCGCCGGGTCTTCCAGAACGAGTCGGCAACCCCTGCCCAGCTGGTAGTGCGCATCAGGGAGGAAGCCAAGCTGTGAATTGCAGCGGGTGCCAAGCACCTCGGTTGTTTTTTCTTGCGAGAGTAGGCTTAGCAGCTAGGATAGGTAGTCTTCTCAGTGCTTTCACTCTAATCCTTTTGTAAGGCTACCGGCGAACGACAAAAAGCGTTCGCGTTGTGTAATGATCATCGACCTTTTTCTTCTTAATACAAAGATACGCAGCTCTCCTGCGTATTCGAGAAAAAAGCATTCTTTCTTTTTCCCAATTTTTGGCGGGATCCTATGTAATTCGTTATCCCTTTTTGTGGTTGACACTCTAATATGTTCAAAACACACAATTATAGCGAGTTTGCTCCTCCGCACCAGGTTCCAACTCTGTACTTAAGTACTTAACCTTGCATTATAAACCCGCTGGTGAGTTGAGATTTGCATCGGATGTGGTCAAATTGATGTCAACCGAGAAATGAGATCATGCTGCAATCTGCTTCTGCACGGCCTTCACTTGGCCTTGAAATGTATCTGCTGTTGTGTTACTCTGTTGATCTTTTTCCTCCCGAACTAAACCGATTTTCGTGCTAGGAAGTGCTGCTCGTTCTTGATCTGTCCCCTTGATGTCTCATTAGTTATGCTGCAACACTCAAGGAGCAAAGGAAACCCATCCAAGTGTACACTACATATCGTCACTCATGCATATGGCAAATTGGCAAGAATCCTGCGCGTTCGTATTCTTGAACGGGATGCTGCTGCACTGCGGTTTTGGTTGTGTTTCGAAGGAAAGATACTTTATAAATAATAATTAAGCGCATCTGTCACCAGGGATCCGTGGCGCAATGGTAGCGCGTCTGACTCCAGATCAGAAGGTTGCGTGTTCGATTCACGTCGGGTTCAAAGCCCCGATCCAACCGGATCTTCCCTTTTTGCCTCGTTTTCTTTTTAATCCTTCCTTCGCGACCGTCCATCTACTACTAATCATCCCTCGCTGCCAATCTGAACCGTCTGTCTGCTTCCCACTAATCAACCCACCACCTTCCCTATCCCCTTCCTCTCCCCTTTCCACCAGCGCCCGCCCTCCCCGCCGGAGCGAGCTATCGCCATTTCGCGGTTGCCGAACCCAACTACAGCCCAATCAATCCAATGCGGCACTAAACCTTCGCATCATCCCATCGAACCCTATGCTCGCCTACCCAAGCACGTCGACCCCGTGGCCGCAGCGCCACACGGGGGGCGCCGCCGCCGCTGCCGCCCCCCGCCACGTGCGGCTGACTGCCGCCGCCGCGGCCAGGAACAAACGGCGGGGCGCTGGCGCTACTGAGGATGGGGTGGACGAGGCGGCGGAGGCGGCAGAGCTGGTGCGCTCGCTGCTGCGGAGGACTGGAGGCGGCAAGGAGCGGCTGGTGGCTGTGCTGGACCGGCACGTGCGGGTCGTCCGCACCGAGCACTGCTTCCTCCTCTTTGAGGAGCTCGGCCGCCGCGACGCCTGGCTCCAGTGCCTTGAGGTGCGTGCGTGCGCGCCGGATGTTGCTTCTTCTGATTTCCTCTGAATTACTGCTCCGTTCTCTTGGCTCGTGGTGTGGTGACTGGATGCTTTGCGGCATTGTAAACCTTGGATAGGATTGGCGAGTTGGTCTAGTGAATCATGAGCCAGTGCTTGTTCCCCTGAGTACTTGGTACTAGCTCATTCCTGAAGTGTACTTCAGTACTTTGAAGAACCAAGGGTTGTGAACTCCTCAAGATTTAGCCGCGGATTCTTATCATGGACTGCATTTTCTACCATCATCGACAGTTTCTCTGTGAGAACGAAAATAACCACATCTTCCATTTATCCATATGTATGGATGGGCGTGCTCCTACTGAACCCCTTGTTACTCTTATCATAGTAGGCATAACAAGAGTTTACTTGAAGTTTCTGGTATTTCCTAGTTTTCTACTGATTCCAGATTAACATGTTTTGCCAGGTTTTTAGATGGATGCAGAAACAACGGTGGTATGTTGCTGACAATGGCATCTACTCCAAGTTAATCTCTGTGATGGGAAGGAAAGGCCAGATACGGATGGCAATGTGGCTGTTCTCTCAGATGCGGAACAGCGGGTGTAAACCGGACGCTTCGGTCTATAATTCTCTTATTGGCGCGCATCTACATTCACGAGACAAGAGTAAGGCTTTGGCAAAAGCACTTGGCTATTTTGAGAAGATGAAGTGTATAGAGAGATGCCAACCGACGATTGTGACATACAACATTCTTTTAAGAGCCTTTGCTCAGGCTGGTGACACAAAGCAGGTCGACCTCTTGTTCAAGGACCTGGATGAAAGTATAGTCACTCCTGATATCTATACTTATAATGGAGTGATTGACGCGTACGGGAAGAATGGGATGATCAAAGATATGGAATCTGTGTTACAGCGGATGAAAAGCAAGCAATGCCGTCCAGATGTTATCACATTCAACATACTGATAGATTCATATGGACGAAAGCAGTTATTTGATAAGATGGAGCAGGTGTTTAAGAGTTTACAGCGATCAAAGGAGAGGCCTACCCACCCTACATTTAATTCCATGATAACAAATTATGGTAAAGCAAGACTCAGAGACAAAGCAGAGTCTGTGCTTGACAATATGCAGGAATTGGGATTCAAACCAAATTATGTGACACAGGAATGCCTCATCATGATGTATGCACATTGCGATTGTGTGTCAAGAGCCCGGCAGGTGTTTGACGAGCTTGTAAGTTCACAAAATAATGTGAACCTGTCTTCATTGCACGCGATGCTTGAGGCCTACTGCATGAACGGCTTGCACGTCGAAGCAGATCGGCTGCTGGACACTGCAATTCAGAAAGGTGTTTTACCCAGTGGTTCTACATACAAGCTGCTTTACAAGGCCTACACCAAGGTGAATAATAAGGACCTTGTCCAGAAGTTGCTCAAGAGAATGGATAAGCAGGGCATTGTTCCGAATAAAAAGTTCTTCCTGGATGCTTTGGAAGCATTTGGCACCTCTGAGAGGAAACCCAGGACGTTGCAGTCTGCAAACTCTGCAGGCAAACCAAGTACAGATTCTGCAGCAAATTCAGAAACAACTACCTCGAGCAAGCCACAGGCGAGAATCTCACAAGTAGCCGTTCGATGAGGCTGTCAATTAGAAAATCTCATTGAATTTCCTGACATGGCACGAAGGACGTGGTACTTGGTTTGCACCAGGAGCCGTGTATACAGCATGCTTGGAGTTGTGTATACAGCATGCTTGGAGTTATGACCAGTTGTTCCGCTCCCATCCTTGCTGTTTTTTCGATTATGAAAGCTGAGATCTCTAGTACTTGGGTGAAATCCGCTTGTAGATTTATGGTTGTGTTGTGGTGTAGTGTAGGCGTTATGTTTTGAACAGCATTTGTTATCACGACAGTTCGAGTGTTCAGAGCTCTTTATTTGCTACAGGTGTCTGATCTCATGATCTTTCCAGACACGTCCCATTGAGAAATTGAGTTATGCATGCGCAGCACACGGTTTTGGAGAATGTTCACTTGTGCAATACGTTTTAAAACCATGCGTTTGTTCGAACTTCACTATAAAATGTTCCATCTTTTTATTGAAATGTTCCATGCATTCCCCATAATTGTTCCTCCATTTTAAATTTTTGTCCAACAGTCAAAATTCAGGTGTTCCATTTACACTTTTGGATTGTTCCACCTCCACAAAACAAATGTTCCACTACTCAAAATAATTTCCTCAGCTTTTAAAATATAATTGTTCTGTTTCAATTCAAACCTGGTGTAATCAGGGTGCTCAGTTCATCCAATAACTAATAGTATCGAATCACACCTCAAATTCATGTGTTCTTTCCCTTTTTTCTTATGTTCACATCATCATACATTACTCCTTTTGCAAGTTACATACATCTGAGTACAATATTTCTTTTACACAAGAAAAAAACAACAGCACTATAAAGAATCGATATAGTCAACCTTGCCCAAAAAAAGAACCTTTTTTTGTTTTGTTTTGACACTACAATTTATACAAGAAGAAGCATCCAATCCTCGACTCCGGCTTGTTACAACACAATGATTCCAATGCACCCTCGAGAAATCTTCACTCCAAGGCCTTTGATGAGTATTACGTAGTATATATATCTCTAGGATTTGAATGGCTTCAAGAATTGGATGTCAAAATGAATTCACACTTGTGTGAACAAAACAAAACAGACACAAAATCCTAGAACTACACGAAATTGTACAGCATCAATAAGGCATCTTGTCACAGTATGGTGCATCCACATCTCGTCTTCTTAGGGGAGTTGGCGAGCTGCTTCTCTGGAGAGGTTGAAATGAACAACATATCAGAGGTATGTTTCGAAGTGTACAAGAAATTGCACTTGCAGCAACAGCGCTTTACAGTCAAGATAATATAAAACCACAACTAAAAATCCTTCAGTATGTACATCTATTAGTGGCAATGCATCCATTAAAGAAATAGTGAACATGTATCAAATATTGTAAAAACATTTCATTACACCAATCAAAAATATGTATTAGTGTATATAAAGCAAATTTTTTGGTCTCAGAATATCAAGTGTCTTGAAATTTGTAAATGTACAACAGATATGGTTCGAAGATGGGATCATGATTTGAATTTTATGAAGTTTGCAGAAGTTGTGACGTTTAATGATCTTGACAATGCATGCTCCCACATGCAGAAGTGAGAAAGTTATCTTCATATACAATCGGCTCAGCTAACTTAAAATTTTGAACGCCGCATTTGATCTGCAACATATTATGATCAACTGCAAGAATTAAACTTCCCCCATGCATTAACTCAGGTTGCAGCATTTAGATCGCAGAGATCCACACATTCACTACAATAAGAATGACAGCAATATGCTTAAAGAAAAGTTTGCAAACCCTTTTAATTTAATATGCGCAAATATAATTTTAAGTCAAATCATTAAAGATCCGAGAAAGCAATACGAACAAAAAGGCTGAAATTGTCGGCAATACCACTGTTTTTGTCAGCTTGTGGAGGTCTCACTACTACATGCATTGTAATTACACTTCCTGGGACCTCTCCTACTGGAACACGGGACTCAGCAAGCGTCCTGTTATTCTCTAGTATCCTTCCAGCATTGATAAGCTTCAAGTCATTGACAGTTTTTGGAGCTATATCCTTATCTGCTATCAGAAATGAAAAGAATAAATTTCATTTAACAAAACAACTCCACTAAGAACAACAGTCCTGGATTGCAGAAGAGTAACATTCTGCAGGGAGTTGTAAAAGAATATATCAACACAGTAACACACATTAAGTTTACAACATAATCAACAAAGGGTCTTCACAACCAAAAAAAAAATATTGTGGTGGTGCAACATCAATCAGTTTGTAATGCAGAACTGAGCAAATAACATTAAAAAAGATGCTATAACAGGTTCACCAGTATGTAGATCGTTGGTGGTTTGCATTCCATGATGTGTAATTCAAATAAACCGAGTTGTTTCCAAAACCTTTATTTTGTGGCCTTCTACCAAAAAATGACAAAAAGATATTTGGCAACGTTCACTGCAGCCGAGAAATTAATAGAACATACAGTATGAAGGAAACTATAAATTGACTGATTATACGGCATCTACAGTTCTATGGCATAGCTGGTTGTGCGATGCTGCTGCTGAAGCTAGTAACCGAATATGGCATAGATAGCGAAGGATCCAGCTTAAGCTAATAGATGAATATCATAGCCAGTTCTAGGAAATTGCTGAAGCTAAGAAACAGTATCATTTTCGCGCTATTCAATCCACCATGTGTATCCACCCAGAAAAAACGACAACTAACCAAGCAAAACCACAAACAAGAGGAGATTACAAGACGACTACTATATATGAGCACAAGGCAACAACCACAACAGAAATCAATACATGATCCGAGAAATAACATGATTCAAAAAACATAGGTGAATACCCCTGTCTCTAGTCTAAATTCACAAAAGCACCATTCTCTTGTCGCTAGCAAATCAAACAACCAGATCAGGACAGCCAACGTATGTACGCTACCGAATCGATAGGAATATGCTCCCTCACCTTGCGGCCAACGAGCGAGGATGAACTCCTTGAGAGCGGAGACGGTGGTTGAGGGATCATACTTGCTGGGGCCGATGTCCGTGCCGTCGAATAACCGGAACCTAACCTCGATCGGTTCCTTACCGCCGGCCATCTCCTTCCCGCCAGATCGCCACGGCCCGCCCGTCCCACCTCCTCCTTTCAAGATCCGCCAAGTACCGGATCAGAGGCCCATAGCTCCGAGAAAAACAGCAAGAAATCCACAGAAACACGCGCAAGGTGGGATTTTGACGAAGAATTCTTGCTTCCGCGTGGGGTGAAAGCGAGGGGACGGCGACTCGGCAGAGGGGGAGAGAGGAAGGAGAGGAAGAAGAAACGGGGTAGTGGGCTTCCTCCTCGGTGTATTGACAGATACGCCCGAGGAAAAGTTTTTAATTGCGACGGTAGCATCGAGCCATGGTGGAGTGTGAAAGTGAGAGGCGAGGCCGACGCGGAGCGGGGAATTCCATGCGCGCCGAGCGGGGAGGTGGAATCGATCATCGGACTTCGACGTCGGCGATGGCTTCTATATCGGGTACTTTGATTGCCCCTGAGTCTGTTGGCACCTTCTTTCCCGCTGCTCTACTCTCGGCCAGTAGTCGTGGCTTTTGGCGTTACACGTGAAAATATTTATACCTTTTAAACGGGTGTTAGAAGTAAACATGTTTTCGAAGATTGAATATAGTCCTTAATCCAATTAGGATACATTGCTTTAATTTGGAGGAAAGGACATTAGGCTTCTACCTTATTTTTCCTTGTGTTGACTCAACGCGTTCTCTCCAAGAATTAACAACTGGTGTGGAAATAAGGTTAATTAACACATCTAGATTCAAGTTGAAACAGTCGGAAATGGAGCACTATATATAGCTTAGTTGTTAAACTGAAATTGTCGTCCCTGTCACAGGACAGCTGGTGCAAAGGTATGGAGCACCAGGCTCACTCTTATTTATCCCTAGAACCGTGACACGTCTCGTGATCCGAATGCCTCATGTTCTTAACCACGACGATCAACATCGGCATTCCACTCGGGAAGCACGATGAGCTGGCCTCTGATGGTTGGCTATTATTCTATAGGCAACTAACACAACTGGAGTGCGGCCATTTGATGATCACACCAATCAAAGCAACTCACCATATTCTGTTCAGTTTTTCGGATGGGATAATCATGAACACCGCGTCACAGACACATGCAAAACGGGTAGCACTACGAGTGAAAAGGACGGTGTATTTTTGCATCCTGCTGAGGCTGTCAAAATTTGCAGAAACAGTACTGTACTTATGTGACCGTGATAGATTACATTAAGCTTTCTGAATACTCTCCAGCACAAGAATGCATGTTTAGGACTGAAAAGCTGGCCGGCCACACCAGCTAAGCATCATCCAAAAGGAGGACTATGACGTGCTAACCACGCTCATAAATTAAATGACTAAACAGGATACAGAAGCTCGTAAGATATAATCCGATTCTTAAAAAGGGCACTATGAGGACAGCAAATAAAACATAATGGACAGAGCACATATTGATTTGCAACGCTCCTTCAGACCTGATGGAGTACTCTGCTAGTAACATAATTCAGGATACAGAGGAAACAACTATCGTCGCTGCTGTGTTGCACAGCGCCCTGCACTCTGCAACAAATCAATATGAGCCATTTTGATTTCATAATTTTCAGCATAGAGAGGAGATGTCTTTTTTTAGTGGCACAGACCACCGAGTGTCGTATAGTGAGCTACCTCTAGATTCCTTGCTACGGCTTTCGTTCCGCAAGCAATGATAGAGCAATGCATTGCAAGCAAAGTCTGAAGAATCTTTTGAGAGGGAAATATCAATTAATTATAGGTATCTGTTTAAAAAACTCCCCAACCATTATCTCTGCTCCTTGAATCATATTTCCATCACTGCCGGAGAAATAAATATTCAGTGATCTTATTGCTCGATGTGACACTGACTAGCATACTACGCAACTGGAGTGAGGCAGAGTTGAATTAGAGGAAGGTGGTTCCCAGAAGTAATGGATAAGCTAAAGGGCCAGCTCAAATTGTTGTTTTGGGAGGCAGAGGACGCCTACCTACCTGATGAACAGGTAAGAACATCTGCTGATGGATGCTACAATAATACATGCGCGTCACGACACCCAAATTTTTCATTTTATGTCGTCAAGTTGTCATCACCAATCTTCTGTATGATTTGCAAATTATTAATAGCTGCTAGGAACGACTCACCTGGCCGTTTTGAGGAATCCAAACGCACTTGCTGGCTATCACTCTTTTATATCTGAATAATGTTTTTCTATTAGCAACTTGGAATCTAATCCCATGCCTTCAGAGAAGAGAATGAGATTACTATGAATTAAAGATTTATACCATCCCATGCATGAACCAATGATTGGATGCATATGACAGTCCACTACTCTCCTTTTTTATCCCCAAGTGATTCCTTTTTCATACACTTGTTACATATCCCTATATCAGTTTCTCTCTCTTGGACAGGGCACTTATGCAGAACTGCGTAGGTGTTTGTTAGTGGCAGACATGGTTAGCGTGCTGCCGATACGCCACTAATTTGTTCATCTACGCACAAACCTCTACGCAAGGCTGCAACTGCCTTCGTCTCAAGTGGGTAGTGGAGCCATGGCCTACTGCTAAGTGCCAACTGAACCCATTTCATTCTCTGCTGTTAAGTATGAGCACTGCAGAGTTGATGCATCTGACACTTTTCGGACGAGTGGAGAATCAGTGCGGTGAGCTGAAAAAGAGATGCCTCGGCCGTGCTTCTGAAATCATTGTCCTCCGAGGTTACTGCGATCTGGTAATCCACTCGGCGAGCGAATTCCGTGGTGGATGCAGAAAGAGAGGCGCTAATGGTGGTGTTCTAGCCTTTTTGTATTTGTATTTCTGACGGGTCGATTTGACTGTCGTATGATTGATCGAAGTTTTCAGGCCAACTGTCGAGAAGCCGTGGAACGAAGTAATCGCTGTCAGTTTGATGGGAAAGTGAAACATTCTAGTGCTTCCACGTCGTGTGTTCGTGCGTTTCATGTTAGCAGGTCGGATGGCTGGTACTGCAGCTTCTCAGCGATTTACAGGCAGGCAGGCATTTCTGTTTGTCTTCTGCGTCTTGCAGACTTGCAGTTCAGTTTGAAAGCTGATAAAGAAAAAGGAGAGAAGTAGTTCAATGATCGTGTTAACGTACTATAAGATAGTACTAGGTAGAACTAGGCAACTGCGACGCAGCAGTCAAGACACTTGAGGATTCAGTGCTGTGGCGAGGATGAAGACGAGTGCTAGTTGCGGCTGTGAAGTGCAAGGTTCTTTAAAAAAGGTTAAAAAGATCCGTTTCTGCTTGGTTGGGCTGGCAACGCGAGCTTGAGGAAGATGGAAGCCCACTCAACTGTAAGTCGAATTCAACCTGTCGCTGAAAGCGGATTGAGTCAAGCTGCAGGTAGGATTCCGCCACCCGGCGTATCCAAACAGGCAAAACAAAGGGCGCGACCCCGGCCGTCGGCTGGTTCACTCGCGTCTCGTGACCCGGCCGGCTATCACGTGTGCCAACGCCGAGGCCCGGACGGAGCCAGCTGCCGGAGTACTGTACGTACGCGTTTGAGTCGGCCGCCTAATCTGCAGACCGCAGCTCCGTTGATCTTTACGAGTTACGAGGCCCGATCTAGAGCAGCTGCGCGACATCCGTTCGTTTCAGGTCGTTCTTTCGTGGCCACATTCGCAGCGCGCGACTCAAACGACCCGGAGGTCATCATGATCGGGGATCATCATGCCGCCATGCCCCTCCACCTCAACAGTCACCACCCGGAGGTCAATACCTTGCAGACCCCATCGATCGTCCGACGCGATTACTACTGCCTCCGGCCGTTGTTGCCACGATATGCCTGGGCACGATCGAATGCCAAACCATCTGGACGGCCCTGGCCGGCGAGCTATTAATTGGGCAGGCGCACGGGCGGTTTGGGGGCAAAAGCACGCGCGACTCGTCACGGACGCACCCACGGGCGCCCGCGACTTGCTGCTGCCGTGCCTTCCGGGGAGATTGGGAGCGCAGACGCGCATCGCATGCCCGCCAATCCCGCGCCCACGTATAAAGCCCGCCTCCTCGGAATAACAACACGTACGCCCGGGCGAGCGCGCGCGCTGCTCCGGTTCGCGCTCTCCATCCAATCCGCTTATCCGTCCGAGAATATAATGCTGCTCTCCGCCGAGAAATTCAGCCCCCCGATCTCCTCCTCCGGCCTCCGGTCCCTGCTCGCGGCGCCGCACGGCGGAGGCGTCGTCACGCGGGCGATCGCCTCGCCGTCGTCACGTGTCAGCGGTGCCGCGGGTGTCCGCGACGGGACGAGCATTGGCGGCGACGCGGAGAACGTGAAGGCGGACGAGGAGGACGTGGAAGCAGAGGAGGAGGGCAACGTGCAGGACGAGGAGAACGGGTGCTGGGTGTCGTACGGGCGGCGGGAGCCGAGGCGCCGGCTGCCCCCGCCCAGCCCGTCCCGGGGCGCGCTGAGGCGGACACGCACCGGCGACGGGAGGCTCGTCATCAGGATCGTGCCCGTCGTGTGGCGGGAGTGCATCCGCGCCCGGCGCCGCGGCGGACGCCTCACCATGCAGCTCGTCGAGTCCCCGCTGACGCCGCGGCCGCTTCCGGCGCCGATCGGCATCAGGGCCCTGGAGGAGCTGGACGATGATGTCACGGCGTCGACGCCAGACGACGACAAGGCCGCGCTCGTGCCGGCCATAGGATCATCGGAAGCCGTTGATCACGTCGAGGAGGCAACGGTGGCGCCACAGGAGATGCTGCCGGTGCCGCGGGTGCCCTCGGCGGGATGCTTCGAGGACGTCTTCAAGTACGGTTCCATGGGTGGCAGCGCGCTGAACCAGATGCCTAGCCTTAGGATGGTGCATTGATCCTGCAGACATGCGTTCAGCTCAAGGACGACAAATTTTGTAGCCCCGTGTATGTGTAGTGGCCTTGTAGTAAATTAATTACCCGGGCCCTAATTGGCGGGAAAGAGAGATCCATTGCAAGATGCGACCTGTGTTCATCGCCGCTTAATTGGAACGTGGCAATTACTCCCTCGATTGTTCTAATCTAATGCATGTATTTAATTTTATCGTGAAATTTTCTGCGTTTCAAGTTGTGAGGATTTTACAATCTTCTTACATCAATACTTTGAAGACAAATAAAACGCAAAGAAAACATCTAAATATTTTACACATCTGTAAGAACCAAATCGAAGCCACGTCCTCTTCAACTACCGATGAGAGACGCCAAACTTTGTTAAAGCCACGAAATCCACCGCTATAAAACTCGTTGTTATGATAGATCTATTCTTCGAACGAGAATTGGCCACTCTCCATTGATATGAAGAGAGAAGGATCCCATCTCTCTACCTCATCGTTGCCGTCAGGACACGTTATTCTACAAGTTGCCTTGCTGAGAATGATACCTCCGCCGTCATCTCCGTAATCACCTTCGAATGAGCTGCCACGGGGAAATCTACGGCGCCCAGCCTCATCAAAGAAGAGAAGAGAACACCAAGATCCTATCCCAGCACCGAATAACAAGGCATCGACAGACTCAAACTGCTAGCATACTACTAGAGAGATGGAACCCGCTCTCTCTACTGCCGACGAGATCACCTGAGACGAAGAGAGAGAGGGGCCCAAGCCGCTGCTGTGGTGGCGCGCCAGAGAGAGAGAGAGAGAGATGATGATGTGATTTGAGTGGATGTGGTTACTGATCATTGTTGGCAGGGAGTTGCATCATCGAGATATGATTATTGACATCAACTATAGTATTCAATCTGTGGGTTATAGGTGTTTGAAAACACTGCGTATTTGAGGTGCAGACTGATAGATGATTAGCCCGTGTTGAACACGTGTTAGCGAGAGATTGAGAGTTGGACATGCCGAAGGGATAACAAGGGAGCTCATGCCCCACCCCTCCTAAAAAAGCATTGGTGTTCAACCGTTTTTTTTACTATCAAATAAAACGAGGTATGTACTTTACTCTAATGTTTTAGTATTTGCAAAATATTTGCCTTAGAGTTTCCGTGCTAACGTGGTAACATAGGAGTAGTTTAGCCGGTTAAAGAAATCAACGGAGTCATAGTTTACCTTTTCAATTGTACGAGCATCAGAATTGGCCAATTGAAAGCTTCCATTGGCAAACAAATCGTGCACGAGACCAATAGTGCGTTCGACCGTTTTTAGCTATCCTCCACCGGTGCAAAACGCCTGCCGCAACGATTGCAAGCCAGTTGTCCGTCTTCACCGGTTACCCCCACGGGTCCCTGAACAACGAGGGTCCTCCGGCTTAGCGCGAGCCCGTCTTCAGATTTGACACCGTTCGGTGGGACTCGCCCGTCAGCACCCAGACCTCGCCGGGAGTAACAACGACGGCGAGGCAGGGGAGGAGGAGATGCTCCCTCGCGCCCGTGCATGTGGCAGCACGCGTCCTCGGAAACCAGCAACGCTCGGGAGCAGGTGGCGGTGAGCTTTCCCAACCAACATTGCCTGTTCGTTTCCTCTAAGCCTAAATTTTAGATCTGTCACATAAAAAAGATTTTACTATTTAACAGTATTAAATAAAATCTAATTATAAATTTTTTTGACAGATGAGTGCTAATTTACGAGATGTATCTAATGAGCCTAATCAATCTATGTTTTGCTACAGTGATGTTATAATAACCATCGTCTAGTCACGGCTTAATTATCTTCATTAGATTCGTCTCGCGAATTAACACAAGGTTCTGTAATTAGTTTTGTAATTAGACTTTATTTAATATTTTTAAATAGTAAAATTCTCTTTGATGTGACGAAAACCAACACCCCTAACAGAGCTGCAGATTCGCAGTCTCGATCGGCGGCCTCCTGCGTCTCAGCTGTCCCTGGCCCCGGGCACCCGCGTCAAGGCGAGTGAGACAAGAACAGGGCGGCAGTGAGTCGATGTGGCTTGGGAGTGTGCAGGGGATCAAGGCGATCAAATCGTGACATCTAATTTGATATATACATGGAGATCGAATCGGAAGTGTCCATCGCACGACAAACGCGGCAGAGCGGATTCATCCTGCATGATTCCGGCGACGAACCGAGAAAGGGAAATCCATCTACAGAATCGTGATTTGTATGCAGAAAAACATGATACGATTGATTTCTAGAGAAGGTCGATAGCTGAATCGAATTCACTGTGGAAAACGAGTTATGACTTTTTAGACAAATAAGCTTACAGCGTGCTACAAATTAAAACGAGCAGGGCTAGACTTATCTCTACGGCAACTAAACAAGCTCACCACTGCACCGCTCCAAGCACCATGGCCCTCTTATTCATTGCCTTTCTTCTCTCCCTGCTTCCTGCTACTACGCGCATCCGCACATGGACCATTCTATCCTTGTCCCGTCGGCGAACTGAATCAACGGCGGCGCGAATGAGCCCGAGTTTTACCAATGCCTCATCCAACTTTATGGCATCGGCTGCAAGGCTCCACAACTGACAACTTAACAGTGGCGGGAACTTTGTCTTTAATGTAAGTTCTGATAGCCTCAAGTGCTCTTGTGGCTTCCATCAGCATATCTTTCTGCATAGGAAAGCACCTTGGATGATTTTCTTCGGAACACCTCCAACCATAAAGGGTGTCCAATGTAAGAGACTCAAGTGAAACAGCGTTCTTTAGGACATGACATGTTAGCTCAACCAAACTTTTTGCAGAGCTAAACCCTGATATCTTCACACTCTTGAGGCAGCAATAGTGGCGTTCATCAATCTGCCTCAAACTTGAGGAATCTCCAAAAACTGATATATGCCCCATACGTTGTTGAGTTACCTGGAGAAGAAAAAGGAACCTGAATTTATATATCCAGCAATTACATGATATCTATAAAGGACAAAATCAATGACAGAGGCTTACATCTAAGATCAAAGTCTCCAAGGAAGGAGATGCGTCAAGGAAAGAAACCAGAGAAAAATAATCATAGGATGGGGAAAAGGTCAACCCTGAATAAATTGAAATCGTCAGGTGCTTGAGATACATGAATTTGGTAGGCAGCATTGGTGTGTGAACATCCTGTTCAAAAAATATGGCATGGCTTAGATTTAAACATTAGAAGTATTGTTATATGCATATATCAACTCTATAAGACAAGTTTTAGAATGTACCTCAGCATCAGAAGTTAAGTAAACAGTCTCAAGATTTGGCATAATTGATGGCAGCTCGGCACGAGCATAATAGACGACATTTTGACAGAACATGCTTAAGCGTTTCATTTGCAATGTTTCTCCAAAGAGTTTTACCTTCCCAGTGGTGGCTAAATCGGAGAGATTCGGAGCTTTGCTCTCCAACACTCTTAGCCTCCAGCATTCACGAACCTTCAGGCAGTTGAGTTGCTGCAACTCAGAAGGTATCTTTAGGCAACTTATTTCCTGGCAATCAGTGAGCTCCAGCCACTCTAAAGCACGAGAATGGGAAACAAAGCACTCCAACTCATATCCCGTAATATCAACAGACTCCAAACACAAACGTGTCAGGTTACTTAAGGGGCCAAGTTCAGGTGTGGGATGGAAGGCACAAAGGCGAAGTTTGAAATATTGGATTGAGTTTCTAACCCCTTCCGATAAAAGTGAGCACGGGAAGTTATACTTCATCTTAGATCTTCCTGGCACAAGTATTATTTGTTCAATCCCTGGTGCAACAGCAACCTGAAGCCAACTGTCAAGATTGTCATTATTGGCAATACCATCTAATGCAAGTTTCAAAGTCTTCACGCCAACACCCGAGTGCCTTCTCAAAATGCAGTCAATTGTATGGCTGAAGTTCTCTTCAGATACATGTATTTTCGATTTAAGAGTATACGGACCCAAGGTGAGGTTAGGATAACATCTCCAAGAACGTAGAAGTGCACGAGACACGCAAGAAGCACTAGCAGCATCGCGCAGTGGCATAAGGGAATGTATATGATGCCAGATATCCTGCATACACAACCATGGGAGCTCAATACTGAAACTATTAATTCAAATTGTTATTACTCAGACCAAAGGAGTTAAAAACAACACAAGCACATGGGTTAATCCACACCAGGTAACTCCCCACATGATTGCACAAGGTTTGCTAAATCAGAAAGTAATATAATGCATGGGAATGTAAATGAGCATTTGCACAGAAAAGTTTAATCCTTAACAGTATTATTAACCGTCCATACACTTGCTAACATCCAAGACTGATTAACTACTACTCCATCCATTTCATTTTATAGGATGTATGTATTAGGATCTGAAAAAGTATAATTCGACCTGACTCTCTTACAATATATCATAGGCTGAAACGTGTGTATATAACATACCCCATTACCCTACAGCCTTTGCTGGGAGAACGATTGTAGTTAGAACAAATAAAAATAACTAATTTAGAGGAGTACAGGACCATGAAAGTAACAAATTGAAACACTAAAATATTTGTTCATTGTCTATAAATAAAATTTATCAGGCATAGCCCTTAGAATTTGTGTCCTATTTAGAGCAACCATGTTGACATTAGGCTTGCCATCTCCATCTGAGAATCTTATGCCGACATACCTCAGGAAGGTCTGGGATCGAATATCTCATCATTTTAAGAGCTTGAGAATTTTCAATGCCATTTTGTTGACATGGTGACCCCTTTCTTTTACCCACTGATGAAGAAACCGTTCCACCTGCAACCCAATAAGCATTTTTCTGGTTATGATGACCTAGGCATGAATATCTAGTAGGAAACTAAAACGACCCAGATAGAAGAATGCATCAATCTCTTGGAACACCCTACCAAGTCACCTTTGTTTTTACCTTTCGAAAACATTAAAAGGGATCCATAAAAGTGGACTATAAGTTTAGCAGCAGGAACTGGGTGTAACGGATTATACAGCTATATATTCTCAGGTTTACAAAGTATTGTCCAAAAGTTATTCGGACTAGAACACACCACATGAAACGTTAGGGCTAGCTTTGTGGTTTAGTCGGGTCGTTACTAGTATTTTCCAAGAAAATTTAGTAAACTGACAGTCGTAGACAGTAAAAAACACAGCCAGAACGGCCCGAACGGAACGGGCACTGAACGTTTGAAGATGGCTTTTTCCTTGTCTAAACTCTGTTTAAACACGTGTAGACTATTTAAACACTAAACAAGGGTCGACCGGGTGTCTACCGTTTACCGTCTAATCTTTGGAAAAAACAACATGAAACACTACCAACAAACCCTAAACAGAATATAGTTTCTTTGAAAAACAGCTTTTCCCTAGTTTCACATTGCTTGTGAGGCGCGACAAGAGAGACAAAACAGAGGGCATGATAAAGGAAACAAACTAATTACATCACTAACTGTTTTTTAGAATAACTATTTTTTAAATACATATATGGGTTAAAAGAAGATCGACTGGTAATCTAAACCCAACCCCCTCCTCCAATTTCTACTGAAAAAAAGTAAGGACCCTAACCTATTCAAATCAAAGGGAGAAAAAAAAGGGGACTAGTTGCTTTTAGTGAGAGTCCATTATCAAAGTATTCACTACGCGCGGGCTCACATCAATTATAATGAATCTTCTGGGAAAGAAAAGAGAGATAAAGGTATTTTCGCCGACCGAACCGAGTCAAGATTCGATCGTGTAATAGATAGAAGTCGAAGAGTGAGAGAGTTGCTAGCCGAGGGAAGCTTACGCCGGCGTCGGATTTGCCGATGCTGCACCTGGTCACGCTGGAGGGACATGAGAGTAGCCCCAAGGTAGGAGGAGTAGACGAGGATGATACCCCCTCCTCCCTCCTCGGATCTCGCCGAAAAATCTTCAACTCCCGCGGAAGTAATTTCTATCTATCCTTCTTAATTTACTATGCATACAATATTCTATATCTATCTAAATATCACGGTGAGGTCGTTCCACACAATCATGGCGGCGCAGCGACAAAGCGAGGAGCATGGCCGGCCTGTGTGGGGCGCGGCGCGACGCCGTAATAACCTCAACTGATTATGCGTTGACGACGTTGGGAGCAGTTTGGACGAAGGACCTGATCAGATCGTATCTCTTGCTATCTCTTCATAATATGGAAACGGATCGGAAAGGATCGGTACGTAGGGGCGGACGGCAGAAATTTTTCACGGCATGGACGTTTTCACCAAAAAGTATTAACTAGAATGATAAAAAAAATTAACTAGAGATATTTCATCCAGCGACAGGACAAGTAGCAGAACCAATTAATCAAAACATCACAATCCTAACATCGAAGACCTCGTTTGAAATTGCGTATGGGGACTGCAGTGGCAATGACCACCAAACCTGAAGCTCAATGTACTCAGCGTCGCTGCCGTCTTGGCGTTCTGCATCGGCACCGAACTGCTCGCCGCGTAGACCACGCATTATTTGTTCTGCTGATTTGCCTGGTCGTCATCATGACTGAGCGTATGAATTTCTTTCCTCAGCTTGCCAACTAATCTCTTGATCGATCTAGCATCTGTTCGGATCCATGACTGGGTCTGGAACTGAGACATATTGCAGTGGCAAAGGATACGATCGCAGAGGGGGATAGCTGCAGCCTGGAAGGTCCCGCCCACCTGCATGGAGTATTCCCGCAGCCGTTGCTCACACGCACGTATCCAATCCACATCACCCTGGGCGTAGGGGTGATCTGCACGGTTGAGAAGCGCGGAATCGCCCAAAAGCACCAATTGTTCATGAGCATTCGCCATTTGCCGGAGAGCAGTCATGTTTATGGCCCGGAACGCCTGCGGCCTCATATCGAGAGCAGTAGCGACATGGGAAGCGTCCCGAACGAAGACGGAGGTAACGAGGATCCTATGTTGCTGATCGCCCGGCAGGTCCGGCAACGCGGTCATGACATTCATGGCCATGCGCAAATTGTTAACCCTATAAGCACCTGCCATCGTCGGGCGATTTACCCTTCCACCTCGCTATGTTTCTCTCTACCGATAGGAGATGTTGGGTGCTTGGGAGGAGGAACCAAGGCTGCCCGCGCCATTTATAAGAGGAGAGGGAGAGAGAGGGAGTCCGATCCTGTTTCCAAAACAAAGCCGACTCCGACCGGGAAAGCGAGGATTCCGTCTCCAGGCTCCTGTTTCCGAAAAAAAAAAACCAAGGCTGTCCACGGAGGGAGTACCCCACTACTCCGTATCCCTTAATTTAAGAATTTTGGATCTTCGTAGGAGTTTTCAGCAAAATGGCCAAAACCTTCTTCGTCATCCTCCCTTTTTCGCTAACTTCCAGACCACCATCACCGCCCCCAGCTGCCCTCCCTCTCGCTCCACGCTAGCCCACCCACCACCGCCTCCCTCCTCGTCGCCTCGCCTTCAGCTCGCGAAACCCTAACCCAGATCCCCTCCTCCCTTCCACCGCGCCGCATTACCGTCAGATCCACGCCGGCGAGCTCAGCGCAGCAGATCCACCAATGCGCCTCCCGGTACCCCTCGTCCTCCTGCTGCTCGCCGCGGTGTCAACGGCCGCGGCCAAGGCGACACTCTCGTCAAGAATGGTGCACCGTCTGTCCGATGAGGCGCGGCTGCAGGCGGGCCCTCGCGGGGCGCGGTGGCCGCGACGCGGCAGCGGGGAGTACTACCGTGCGCTGGTTCGGAGCGACCTCCAGCGGCAAAACCGGGGGGTCAGCGGCAAGTTCCAGCTCCTCTCGCTCTCCAAGGGCGGCCAAACCTTCAGCTCCGGCAACGATTTGGGCTGGTGCGCCGCACTCCCTGCCTCCGTCGGATCTTATACATGCCTCAACATTTTTACTACTGTTCTAATTCACTGTGAATGCTGCCGTTTTTCTTCTATTACTGTAGTTCTAGTAGTAGGTTGAAGCAGTGACGAGGCAAAATAGTTTCTATAAAAAGTCACTGGCCGTACGGGCCGCATTGATACATTTTGGTAGGCGTAGGTTTACTGTTTTTACCGTTAGAGCGAGCACTACTCGTCCTCGCTACGATTCAGTGTTTGTTACATTCAGGGTGCGTCCCTACGTATAAGTTAATCATGTTATTTTATCTCAATTTTGATGTGCAGGTTATATTACACTTGGGTGGATGTTGGGACGCCAAACACCTCCTTTATGGTAGCATTGGATACCGGGAGTGACTTGTTCTGGGTACCCTGTGACTGTATCCAGTGTGCTCCTTTGTCTAGCTACCGTGGAAATTTGGTATGCGTCTTTTTTAATCAGAAAAGTCATGTAATGTCAGCAGATGTCATATTGTCTGATTTCTGTGTCAATTCATGTAAAATGCCCTTCTTTTTTTACAGAATTGATATATTTGACTCAGCTAACGTAAAATGCTTGTGCAAGTGAACACCTGACTGTTAACATTTTTTCGACAACTAATTGGAAGTCAAAATTGATTGGAGAAATCAATACAAGTCATGCAATGCAAACTTGACAACTCTGTAGTCTGTAGACTTGTAACTGGACATTCTAGCTCTTGTATACCATCACATTACCTTAAATTACTTCATGGACCATTGATGTTCTGTTTGGGCATTAATTAGATAGTTGCAGTACGCCGAATTGCAACATGTTAGATTCATGATTTTTCACGCAGATGACCCATGTTGTATCCAATTTAAGAAATCCTCTTGATTTTTTTTTATGTTGCTTATATTTCTTAATATATTCAATGCACAAACAAAAGGAGACTACTACATTTTGAAGCAGTTTAGTGCTTATTTCTAGTGATTGATTGGCAGGTGCTCCGTCATAAATGGAGCATCTATTATGCAGGACAAAGATCTTGGAATTTACAAGCCAGCTGAATCAACAACAAGTCGGCATTTGCCATGCAGCCATGAGTTATGCTTATGGGGTTCAGACTGTGCAAACCCAAAGCAGCCTTGCCCCTACAATATTGAGTACTTTTCAGAAAATACAACCAGCTCTGGTTTGCTTGTTGAGGATACGCTACACCTGGATTCCAGGGAGGGCCATGTACCAGTGAACGCTTCAGTTATCATAGGGTACGACTGTCTATTGCTTTCTCCCTCACTAGGAGTTTTCTGTTTCTGATTTGGTTTCATTTAGTGTACTTTCTCATTGGTGGTCTGAAGGACTGTCATATCCCCACTTGGGGTGTTGTGACTGAAAACATTGCATGTATGTTTGCTCATACGTCTTCTGTGATCTGTATATGAAGCAAATATGTGTGTTGGCATATCAATTGGTATAGTATATCGTTACTATTCTTTGTTTCTATGGTTACATCTGGCATTGTTATTGACGATTCAATGCACTCTTGGAACCAAAATAAAAAATATATATATACAGAAAGGGCAACTAGAGATTGTTTTCCAATACTGAACAACTCTAATCTTATTAGCTGACTTTCTAGTATTTTATTTTACTAATATTGTGTATCCTTGTGGTATAGTTGTGGTAGAAAGCAAAGTGGTGATTATTTGGATGGTATTGCGCCGGATGGACTTCTTGGCCTTGGAATGGCAGATATATCAGTTCCTAGTTTCCTTGCAAGAGCTGGATTAGTTCGGAATTCCTTCTCAATGTGCTTTAAGCAAGATGATTCTGGGAGAATTTTCTTTGGAGATCAAGGAGTGCCTACTCAACAGTCTACACCGTTTGTTCCTCTGCGTGGCAAACTGTGAGTTCCCTCGAAGGCTCGAAGTGATTTGAGTTATTATCTATTGTAACTTGTAGTTCTCCATGCTTGTTCTTTATATTCTTTACAGGTTCACTAACGTCTTTCTTTTTTAATTTTTCAGTCAGACTTACGCTGTTAATGTCGACGGATCTTGTGTTGGACGTAAGTGTCTTGAGGGTACTAGCTTTCAGGCTTTAGTTGATAGTGGAACATCATTTACTTCTCTTCCTCAAGACATTTACAAGGCCGTCACAACAGAGGTGAATTTACTACCGATATGCAGCTGGTTCTCTGATGGATAAATTTCAGTCCTAATTGGTATAAATTTTCAGTTTGACAAACAAATTAATGCTTCAAGAGTAGCTAATGAAGACATTAATTTCAAATATTGCTACAGTGCTAGGTGAGTAACTTCTGGATCCATCTGAGGGATTTAGGAGTCTGTTTAATCTTAGTATTTTCATTGGATAAAATGCACTAATATGCTCATGTTATTACATACAGTCCTCTTGAGATGCCTGATGTGCCGACCATAACTCTGACCTTTGCTGGGAACAAGAGCTTCCAGGCTGTTAATCCTATACTTCGGTTTAGTGATGAACAGGTTTGTTTTTTTGTTGGACAAGGGAAAAAAATCTTGGCCGCAAAATCAATTAGCTGAAAGTGATGGAGAACCATGTTGAGCGAATATTAAATGTGTCCATTTAGCGTCATTGTGTCGACCTATGCATTTACAAGGCAGAGCTCCTGAATGGAGCCACAGATGCACTGAACTCAAAATTCCATTTGTTTATTTTAGAATTATGTGTCTGATAAATGCTTGTTTGTTGCATTATAGTATGGGTATGGATCCTGGCAACAGCTATGCTGTGCATCTGGCAGTCCAGCAGTGTTCAGTTGACATATTATGTCAGTCAAAACAAACCCAAATTAGTATTATCATCTTCATACAAAGGTGCAGAGATATCTTGTGTGCTACTGAAAAAAAAAATCATTAGCAGTAGTAGTGTCATCAGTTATTCAGCTGTTGTGGCTTTTCAATCATGGTCAGCACATAAACCATTTAACATGAAAAAAAAAATCAAATTAAGGGCCTGGTGGGGTAAGGATCATACTAGTATTTTGGATTAGTGACAATTGTTTTCCGAAGGGTCTTCAAGAGGTTTGATGTGCCTGTCAAATGGAAGATGGAACTTTTTGAAGCAAATGTATATGATACATGTGTATATATTAGAGCTTAAGATGACCATCTAATTTGTCAATCTACAGGGAGCTCTTGCTCGGTTCTGCTTAGCTGTGGTGCCATCACCAGAACCTATTGGAATTATTGCGCGTGAGTGCACTAACCAATCTTGGTTATTTGTTCCATTGGTGTTATATGGTCTTAACAAACAAGATAACTGTTTTGAATGCAGAGAACTTCCTGGTTGGATACCATGTAGTGTTTGACAGAGAAAACATGAAGCTGGGCTGGTACCGCTCTGAATGTAAGCCAGAACCACACACCGAGTACTACTAAATTTACCATTCACCAAAGTTTTAAATATGGTAACGCTGAATACTGCACGCAGGCCATGACGTTGACAACAGCACGACTGTGCCCTTGGGCCCATCGCAGCACAACAATCCAGAGGACCCGTTGCCGTCGAACGAGCAGCAGACTTCCCCCGCCGTGACGCCTGCAGTCGCAGGCACGGCTCCGCGCTCCAGTGGATCGACGAATCTGCAAAAACTCGTTGCGAGCTCTTATCCTTTGCTGTTACTGACGATGTCCACTGTGTTCTTTATCTCATGAACAACTGATAGAGTATAACCGATAGCTCTGTATATTGTATGTGCTTCATATATGGTGTTTCTTTTTTCTCTAGAGAGATCTATAGATCAGCTGTAGTATTTCGCTCTCACAATGCCCCTTGTTTGCACCCTGCCTCTGCTCGAACTGCAAAGCTCCATTCGCATCCATAATCAGTCTAAAACCTTTTCTAGCCCACGCCCTGCGACAGGAGTAGGCATCATTTTGGCAGGCCTGCCTCTCACTGAACTTCTGTGGTTACCTAGGAACTGCAAAACTTGACATGCAACCATGCAGCGTTCATAGTACTAATCGGCTTGGAAACGAGCATGTCCTTGAACTCTTGCGCATCATCTTTCACAGGAATGTCATGGGCCATGGGCATGGCCAATTCCACTTTCCAACGCTGCAGCTTTGCAGGCGATTTCGTGCACCCTCCACTCGTTCCAAGCGCCTGTGTGTGCACTCCCCTGCTTGGTCTACTGCAACACACAACCTCACCGATTCCACTGCACGACCGTCACATGAGACCTCGCTCCACGGCTCCTCTACTCACTTTTCCACGGCTCCTCTACTCACTTTTCCCCTCTTCGTGTCTCTTGTCAGCCTCCACACACACGCCCTCTCCTGTCCCCTCGCACTGTAACAATGCATTTGGCCATTGCCTACCCAACAGTCCCTGCCTGCCTCTTTTACAAAGGCAGACAGTGAGTGATGTGCCGATGTTCCATAATGCATACCTCTAGGCTTTAGGTAGCTAGGTTTCTTCACCATTTCCCAACTCACCAGAGAGTTTTCCAACCAATCACCTAGCTAGCTCATCTCCAGTGGAGTGGAGGCGCCATGAGGCAGCTCTGTGGCTTCCTCGGAGGCAACAATGTCGGCCATAGGGAGAAGAAGAAGGTGGTGCAGCGGCGCCAGGTGCAGACAGTGGAGCTCAGGGTCAGGATGGACTGCGACCGCTGCGAGCGTGAGGTCAAGAAAGCACTCTCCGGCATAAGAGGTGGGTTATGCCTCCCTGGCCCTACGCATCGCACATTGTTTTCTTTGCACACATGCATTGCGTCCATGACTCCCTTTCTGTGTCCTGATGAGGATTCTGCGGTCCGCACTGAGCAAATGAGCAATGACTATCATGTCCTTTCTGCTTAAGCTTTCCCCGGCACAGTACTTACTTTTTTGTTGCAATAACGCAGCATATGCTATTATGCTGGCAGTTCTTGAGCAACAAACGCTAGCCAAAAAAAAAAATCTCTTACGAATCGATGTGTGTGTTTTGTGAGGCGATGCTCCGAATTACAGCACGATTAACTCTGAAGCTGCTTGCACTGCAGGGGTGCAGCATGTGGAGGTGAACAGGCTGCTGCAGAAGGTGACGATCACTGGCGAGGTGGACCCGCACGCGGTGCTGCGGCGGGCGCAGGCCACGGGGAAGAAGGCGGAGCCATGGCCCCAGAACCCTTCTCCTGTCGTCTACGCCCCGGCGGCCATGGCCCTCTACGGCATTGGGGCGGCCCAGCTCCAGGCCCACGACGGAAGGTGGGCGCCCGCAAGCTACCCGAGGAACGTGGAGGCGGCTGCCATCGGCGCCGAGCAGATCACCAACATGTTCAGCGACGACAACCCCAACGCCTGCTCCGTCATGTGACGCACGTATGTGTTTCGAGCAGCGAGTAAGATTTCTGGTTTAGGTAGCTGTAGGCATTGGATCCCAGTCCAGTAGTAGATCAGGAGTAGCAGTAACAGTTGCGCGGCAGTGACTAGTGAGCTAGAGGGAGGTGGCAGTTCATCGTCGTCACTATCTTGTGAGGTTTTATGTGGCTTAATGGACGATATTTTAGTAGAGTTTAGATGCCTTCTGCGTCTGAAAATTAAAGCTAAACCGAGGAATAATGGATGCCCCAACAGAGAGCAGAGCACGAAGCGAACTTGGCGTTGATCCTGCTAATCTTTCAGTTCACGTTCCTCGCCGTTGCTTACGTTGCGATCAGGCAGTGGATCATGAGTTCAGCTCTTGAGGGTCAATGTCTCTGTCTCCCTCACTGACGACGACGCACAAGCACAGACTGTGCTCTTGTTTGAAACACATGCCAAAAGTAAGGCGATCGATCTAAGATATTTAAAACCAAAAGCTTTTACGCGTCATGCCGCTTTCATCTCTGTTCTGCCGCGTTATAAAGGTGGTGTCCGAGAGCAATGGAGTTCAGTGCACGGTGACATAATCAGACCCATGGCGAATTGAAGGGCGCACGGCCTTTTGTGCCAGTGCAGAGCCTCCTTTTAATCTCCGATCGGTCACTGCGCTTCTAGATCGCTATGTCTTTTGGTGCGTGCAGACGCCCGCGCCTTTTTGTGCGAGACAGAGAGACAGTATGGTTTCGTGCCGACTGGGTTTGGCAAAAGTTGCGTCTGCTCGTCCACTACTGTTTGTGCGGTTCACTGGTAATTCTTGACCGACGACGGAGGGAGCGCTTTCTTGTACTAGTCAATTTGGAATTTCAGATGCAGAGACCTCGCACACCCATTCAGCTTGAGGAAGCCTGTTGGCAGATCCGGCAATAATACGAGAAATCGAATGCCACGGATCGCATTCTGTTCTCGTCTCTTTCTATCTTTCTTTCTTTCGGGGAATTAAAGAAAGCATATGCTATGTCCGGAGTGGGGATTAAGCCACCGCGCACTTTCGTGAGACACGGCATTACTACCGGTTTTGTTTGGACGTACCAAAGGTCCAAAGTGGTCGGAAAGATCGCTTAATTCAGGAACAGGGAACCGCGGACTGTGGCAGAAAGGAACTGGGAGTGTGACGTGTTTTGTGATGCCTGATTGAGCCCGTTTGCACACGCGGACACACACGTGTAAAGCTTTCCTCGACCGTTCCATCAGCTAATAACAACGAGTCCCGTTGTTCTTCAGGTTCCGTGCCGACTGCCGAGAAGCTCATTCGGCTCTCGTCGACACATTGCGCTCTCCGACGAACCAGTGATGAGCGCATGAAACTCTGCAGCTCCCCGATGATATTTTCCGGTGACCTGAGTCTTCCGGAGCATCGAGCTCTCCAACCTGCTTCCGTACCGTACCGTGTGCCATTTGTTGCTACGCGCATCATCAACGTACGCGGCACGGCGGCGGCATTAGCAGTCACGCAAACGAGCGGCGCGGGCGTGGCAGCGCGCGGTTGCGCGAGGGGATTCCTCTGCTGCCACGGCGCGAGGTCCCGGGCCCAACCGCGAAAACGACCGACCGCTCCTCAGAAAACGACCGACCGGCGACGAGGGCTAGCTCACGCATGTACGGCTTCGCTCGGCGTGTACGTGCGCGACCGCCGCAGGAGAGGCGGGTCTTCTCGGCAACCGTCACGCACGCAGAGTCCGGGGAGAGGAGGGGGGAGGAATGAGCACGTCGCGCGGCTGCCCCGAGAGGCCGAGAGCGACGGGACTGGCATGTCCGCCTGCCGCACGCCGCCACATTGATCGGTGCGCGAACTCGATCGACTCGTTCGATGCGCGGTTGCGCTCGGTGCGGTCCCTAGTTCGCGACCGCACCATCCCCGCGGGGCTGTGACCTCGTGCGTGCATGATGTTCCCGCGGCACGTAATTTTGATTGGTAGACCAAAGCAAAGTAGAGACCGACGCATGGAAGCATGAAATCGTTCATTGTAACTTTGTGTAGACAATACAAAAGTGATCAGAAAATAACCTTTTTATGTATAGTTACGCAAGCGAATGGATGATTGTGTACGACGAGACCTGTTTTTTCTTTTTTTTTCTTTTAAAAAAGGGAATTTGTGAACTATGAGACTTGTGCTCGTGCTCAACTTGCGTAACTCGGTAGCCCTAGCATGCAAAATCACATATCACATTATGGACGTGCAAATCTAAAAAGTAACATCTCTAATAACATCACCAACACATATAATTGTGCTCAACCGTTGCTAATAGAACGAGGCTGATTTTGAGATTGAAGGAATTTCTATAGGAGTCACGCTGCTGACAAAGAATTTTCTCGTAAATACAACACATGCGCTGAGCTTAAGATTTGAACCCGAATAGATTGGTTTTATGCAAAACAGATAAAGCATACCATGATCAGTTTGAGCTTCTTTGTCGTGTTTCTCACGCGACATTGTTCACGTGTATCGGCCTTCGGAAAAAAAAACTATTTTATGACGAGCAACTTAATTTCCTCGTACAAATCAATTAAAATCCAGGTATGTTCAAAGGATAAAAAAACGATTCTTATTCTAAAAGCTAGATCATTGTTTAAGCATTTAGGCCACTAAATGAAAGGCGTTGCCTAGGCACGCCTAAGCGCTAGGCGGTGGCCTTCCGCCTCGTCGGGGGGGGGGGGGGGGGGGGGGGGGGGGGGGGGGGGGGGGGTGGTGGGCGCTCCCTAGACAGTCAGCGGCGCCTAGGCGATCAGCGCCGAGATTCGGGAGAAGAGGGAGAGCGAAAGACCGCCGAGATACGAGGGGAATGGGGTTTTAAAAGGAAGATCTAACTGTCGGGTGTCGTCGCTTCTTCTCCGTCGGTCACTACCACCCCTTTTTCGTCGTTGCCGTTTCTTTTGGCATAGTAGGAGAAGATGAGGTGGAAGAAGAAAGCCGCACAAGAGGATAAGGTCGAGAGAGCCTCCACGAGATTCATTCTTTATTTTTCACTTTTAGCCTTATTTATTGTATGAAATATGTAAATTTGTAACGCCTAGGCGCTAGGCGGTGGGTCAATGCCCGTTTAGCGCGTAACGCCTTCGTGAACATGGTATTTAGGTACTCTTATGTCCAGCAGTGCATGTACATGACACAAAATAGGCATCAGATGCCGTATTTCGGTATTTGCTTGCAGAAAAGTTACACTCCGTGGAGTGAATGAACTTCCAAAAATCGCGAGGTAAGTCGAGCCATAAACTGCGGTCCGGGCCGCGCCTGATCAGATTCCTCCAACAGATTCTGCCGCATGGCGGACGGCCCAGATCCCTCCTCCTCTTCCTTTTATGCCCAGCTCCTCCCAAAACCCCTCTCCCCACCCACCAGTCGAATCCCTCTCGCCCCTTCCGACCTCTCCAAATCTTGGGGCGAAAAGGCCATCAAATCACAGGTTGCCGGGGGCGGGAGCGGGAGCGCGAGCGCGGGAGGAATGGAGCCGGCGGAGCGAATCGAGTCCGGGACGACGCTGGGGAAGCGGCAGAGGAGCAGGGTGCTCCCCCGGACGGCCAGCATGGTGACGGTGCCGTCGGCGGCGAAGCAGGGGCGCCAGGAGGGGGTCGCCGACGTGCCGTCGTCCTCTTCACTCCACGGTGGTTCGGTGGGGATGAGCGCCGGCGGAGGCGGTGATGCGCCGAGAGGGTATTTCTCTGGCGGCTACTTCGCCGGTGCGGGTACGGCGGCGTTCTTGATGGTGTGCGGCCTCTGCAATCGCCGCCTCGGCCCTGGCTGCGACACCTTCATCTACAGGTTCGAGATCGAGACCACCTCTGATTTTACCTTGTCCCGTATTTTCCATTGGAATGCCCGCCGGAATTCACTTTATTCTGTTGCCATGATTCTGTCACGAATCGATCGTTTTACTTGCGTTGAGATGTACCATAAGTGGCTCGTATCAGTTCGTGTTTCCAGGTCAGGGTTTCACCTAGATCGAATCTACTTTTCATACTGTCTGGCTTGTTCGCTTGCGATTCCGGCGTCAAGTGTCTCGTTGATGCGAAATTCCGACGATCTCGTCGCGTGGTTTTGTCCTCAGTTTTTTGTTTAGGGATAAGGGAAGTATTTGTGATTTGTCCCTGTCCACTGAATCAGGGGATCGGAAGAAATGTTTTGTGATCCCGTTGATTTGGGGAATTAATTGCGATCTGATTGTATTTAGCACCCGACACGTCGTGCTTCATACTATGAATCTGATTCCCTCATGTTTTATAGAGGTATATTAGATGCGAATCTTTCTTTCGGCGTTTAATTTATTTACCACTACTTGTTAATACAAAGTAGTACCTGGGGTACATCATGTAGGCGTATGTATAATTTAAAGATTCAGTCAAGCCTTCATACTGTACTCCTCCAACCAAAGCATTAAGAAAAATTAGCTGGCCAATCATATGAGCTGTTCTTTGACAATATGAGCCTGGTTCTCTGGAATCATCCAACACGAAAATTCTTTAATTGTCGCAATTCCTCGTCTACCGCAGGTTAAAAATAGTTTGTTTTTTCCCTACATGAAGTATTAGATGGTTGACACAGTTAATCCTTTGTTAATTGCTTTCCGGTGACCTGACGCTGGATTCTGTTGTGTTGCGTGCAGGGGTGAGGTGGCATTCTGCAGCCAGGAGTGCCGGGAGCAGCAGATCGAGTACGACGAGCGCATGGAGCAGAGCTGCTCCCTCACTTCCATCAAGGAGGCCCCGTCCGTCTCGGGCGCCAGCGGCTCCGACCAGTCCGGCAGCGGCGGGGAGACCGTCGCCGCCGCCTAGCCCGGCGCCCGGCGCGACGGAGAGGTGCAAGCGGTGTTGTGTTTTTTGCACCCTGCAGATAGGAACAGCAACACCAAATGGGTCGGTCCATTAGTGTTTTTTTTTTCTGGGCATCCGCCATGTGGTGCGTGCCATGCTATAGCTTCTGTGTATACAGCTTTAGCTCTAGATTCGCTCATGAACCAGAATGGTAGTGCGAGGAGTTCAGAAGCATGCATCAATAGTTCAGTGTTTGTTGATGCCTGCGACTCAGAAGTCAGAACCGTAGTTTTGGTTTGTTCGAAAAAGAAGTCAGAACCGTAGTTTTGGTTTCTGTTCTATGTAAAAAACCTGGGTTGCAACAACAAATTGAGCATCTTGTTATCTGATCTGTTGATCGCTTTGAGCTCTAATAAGGCGATGCACGAGTAGGTGGGTGTGGGACAGGTTTGTTGAGCAGTCTGTCGCTGACAAATGATGCGGCCAGGTTGTGCAGCAGAATTTGACAATCTGCTCCCCAGCTAGAGCAGCAACACTCAATCATCAGTCGTGGTGCCGCTGGTTCGTGGAAGAGGGGAGGAGGAAGACTACAGGAAAGCGGTCGGGCAGTGGGTCGTTAGTACAAGACAAGTGCATGTTGTTATCCTGCACATTCTAGACGGTGTGGTCCAGGTCTAGCTAGAACCAGGTGAGACACCCGTGATCTGGTCGGTCTTTGATGCAATCAATCGGGAGGTCGCCCACCTGCATGGCACGACAACCACCGCCGCATGCAGCCGCGGCAGATCTGACGCGCACGAGTTTTTGACCGGCGACGACCGAGACGAGGATCTCATTTTTTTTATGTTCATCAACCGGCCATGTGCATCAAAGCACGAGCACGGAACTGTTGTTTGCTTTTGGGTGTCGAGAGGGTCCGTAACTGAAAGGAAGAGCTTTTGCGAAATCACGCCGGGATCTTGTCTCCGGGAACCGAAAATACGACATGTTCTCGAAATCTCCCAACGATACGCGGCTTGGTTTGTTAGCCGGCCGTTGCGTCTTGTTACGCGTCACGGAGTTGGAACGCGCCGCTTCTAGTACTTGTTGATGCATTTTCGCCGGCGGAAGAAAACAAAGAAACGTGTAGTGGCAGGGTCACATTCTGCTGTACGGGCGGTTTGATTTCGTGAGGCTGATGGGCTCCGATGAAACGAACGCGCACCGCAGATCAGACGGGACGCGCCGCGCAACAGGGGCTGAGCGCAGAGCCGTACGCCGCGCGTGACGTCATTCGCGGCTGCCCTCCCCTCTGATGCGGCGAGGGCGGAGGAGGGCATCCCATCGTTTTCCGGCGCGTTTGCGGCCGCGTCCCGTGACCACGCTAGCCTCCTGCAGAGTGCAGACCCGCTGATACGACGTGGGGTCGCAGGGCATGTCATCCACCCGATCGGGCTGGAGATCGAGACGAGATGGATGGGCACAACGACATCGGTACGGCGGCCGTGAGCCTCGGAAACCCACGACTGATCTGTTCATCGCAGCGTTGGGCGCCTATAAAAAGAGTCTCATCTTGTAGGCTCTCTCCTCTCAGTTGTCACCACACAGTTTTCATCTTCTTTTAGCAGCTGCTGCTATACCTTTTGCAGGCTGTATTCTTGTATATCCGGCTCTGCTACCTCTCTTGAAATGCAGTACAATAGTACTCTCCTGATTGGAGTAGAGCTCGTTTAAGCTGCCAGATTTCATCTCCTCCTGATTGGTGTTCTCTTCTTGTGCTGTCAAATTGTACTGCCAGATTTCGGCATTTCTGTATTCGAGTTATGCTGTATCACGCGCGTCGCTTTTTACGGACTTTGAAGCAATGAAATTACCAGTAGTGTTTGGTATTCCGTGGCTTTCATGCCTGCCTCCCAGGCAAGGCGCCTGTCTTCCAAATTCAAGAGCCCAAATGCGTATACTTCATCGCGTCCTGCCGTCGATGGGGAACCATTCCATTTCTTTAATCTCACCTCCTCTAGACCCTTTCCTTGTCAGAGGAAGGGCCACTGGACATAGAGAAATGCCGTGAACATGCGCTTGTTGCGGCAGTAATACGACATCCACATCGCGTTAACCAATATTTGCACGGCACGGCTTTTGTTACGCTCACATATATGCTCACGGTTGCTTTGCATTATTGGTTGGCGCCCTCGGGCAGCTGGAGTGCCGGTCAGGGGCTACAGTAAGCATGAAAAGGCATAAAATGCCCCGCAAATTTCGTTGGTTTACACATCAAATAGTTCGTATGCGATATTCGTGAAATTTACCATTTCGCATATATCTAATTGCTTCAGGTTGCGGCAGATCAAATGATTGCACCCCAGGGAAACAAAGAAGAAAGAAATGGTTGCTGATTCCGCATTACCTGTTCTCTTAAGTCTTAATTAAGGTCCCAGCATGTACTTTAGGCTGTCAAGTGGTTGGTTCACTTTGTACTGCGTTGTGTTCTGGTGGCAATTGCTGACGACACAAATTATGGGCGGCACTTCAGTCGACGAGTGTCAATTTCTGCTGTTTTGTTTATGCTCCGAAAGGTCGCTGGCGTCGATTATTCTGCACGCAGCTTGGTTCGTAGTTTCATCATCAAGTAGATGGATTCCCAAGTGGGTGCCGTGCCGTATTTTGGACGGCAATCCTTGTCCGTGCTTTTTTCCCGCCCTTTCTTCCACCACAAGAGGCATCTAATCAGGGCGCTGGTGTTATTTGCCCCTGCCGCCCTTCATGCACAAGTCTCATTAATTCCAGACCTCCAATTGTTCGAAAACACATACATTAGCACAGCCACTTTACTATTTACGAGATAAACTACGGTGCAGCAACTAGCCTGGGAGGTAATGATCCGTGCGCTTGATTAAATTGTTCGAAATGTATTGAGAGCGAGCCACGCGAGAGGGAGGAATCAATTTCACGATTTTGGACCCGTCCTTTAACCCAAAAAAAAACGTCAAATACGCTACCTTTTCCGATCTTTTCAGCTCGCTGGAAAAAGCGACGGTGCGATCTTCCTTTCTGTCCTGGAAGGGCAACGGATAAAGCGGCCTCGAGTTACAAGACGACCCCAACCAGGTGCGCTGCACGTAGATACAAACAAAGGCGAACAATGTGTTGTCTGAATAGCAGGACGCCTCGATGCGCAAAGCTAACTAAACGTTCTGATCATCTGCTGCCAGGAGGGGAGGAGCGGTTACGGTGCCGTGCCAGGCGTCGCGGCGGCCGCCTCATTCACTGGCCCGGACACGCGCCGTGACCGCGGCCGCCGGCGCACCACGTCGATCAGCCTAGCTGCGGGCATGGGCATGTGGCGTCCCACTTGGCGCGACGCCACGTCCGCTGCTCTTGAATGCGTCCACATCCGCGGCCGGCATCGGCAAAAGGCCACGCGGCGTTCGTGTTCCGATCCGGGCGTCGCGTCGTTCGCGGCCGCGCGCTCCGAGCTGCTCGGATGGGCCACCCCAGCATCCTGGATGCTCCTGCGCCCATCGCTCCGAGCGATACTGGCGGCCCGGCACGTCGAAAACCTTGGAGATCTTTACGTGCAATGGGCCCGTCCGTGGACCTCGGCGCAGCGCGGCCTGGTTCCGGAATCCGGATTGATGATAGCCCATTCGGCGTCGGCAAGACAAAAACTTCTCGTGTCGTTATAACGACCCGCGGCTGCGCGCCTTGCAGCCACAGTTTGGGGATAATCCATCCACAACGCGACCGGCAGCCATGGCGCCTCCCATCTCCTCCCTGTCGCCTCTCACGGCGTCCACCTGGCCAATCCCGTCGCCGACGCAGCTCCCCAAGCCGAGCAGCAGAGCGCTCGCCGTCGCGCCCTGCAACGCCGCCTCGCCCTCCACCTCCTCCTCTGCCGCGCCGGCCGGCAGGAGAGGGCTGCTGGCGCTCGGCGCGGGCTTCCTTGCCTCGGCTGCGCTGCTGGGCCACGCCGGTGACGCTGAGGCGACGCGTATTGAGTACTACGCGACGGTCGGGGACAAGCTCTGCGACCTGAACCTCGTCAAGTCGGGGCTCGCGTACTGCGACGTCGAGGTCGGCACCGGCGTCCAGCCCCCGCGCGGCGAGCTCATCAATGTCAGTGACGAGAGAACGGTTTCTTGCATGCCCTGCGACTTTTTCTGACCGCACTTCCTCTCTAGTATACACGCGTCTCATTCTCTGAATATATACGATGTTTCCTCTCGTATCTGTCTGAGTTCCAGTCCTAATTTCGTCTGCTCTGCTCTTCGTAGTTCTACTCTACTGAACTTGTTTTCATTCTCCAAGTAGCAAAACTGCCAGTGTGTTCTCTGAATAAAACCGGCTTCAAGTGCCATGTAAGACTTAACTCTATTTTCTCTTGATGGTCGTCAGGTGCACTACACTGCAAGATTTCCTGACGGGACAGTGTTCGACAGCACCTACAAGCGCGGTAGGCCACTGACAATGCGCATCGGCGCAGGCAAGGTGTGTAGAGTTTGCGTGCTCTCTTCGAAGGACGTTTCATTGTAGTCATTGCAACTTGCGCTGTTCGTTATCATCAATGATCATATGGTTCTGTTACAAAATTTCATATGCAGATCCTCCGAGGGCTTGAACAGGGGATCAGCGGAGGCGGTGGTGTGCCACCCATGCTTGTTGGTATGGTCACAGTTCAACAATTAGTTGTGCCTTACTTAGAAGCATTGACACGCTGTTCCTAACTGCACCATGACTCCTGCTTCAGGGGGAAAGCGCAAGCTCATGATCCCTGCAATTCTGGCTTATGGGCCTGAACCAGCAGGCTGCTTCTCAGGTTGATTCCTCTTCCTTGCTTGAAAAGAGTTTTAAAGATGTTGCTGTGCCAAGTGCCGTTTGACTACACCATGAATTTAACATTTTCAGAAGTTCATATATGACTTAACTTTAGCACTGTCAGCAAATTACTCTCGTTTTTTAAAACTTCAAATCTTCTGCTTGTTTTAACAGGAGATTGTAACATTCCTGGGAACTCCACACTTATGTACGACATTCAGCTCGTCGGGATTTACAAGTGAGCCTGAGGATTACTCAGGTATTAAAACAGAAAAGGCCCGATATTCCTCGCAGAAAAAAAAGGTCTGATATATATGTACAAAGAATAGTAATCTCAATCTTGCCTGAACTTCCTATAAATATCTTCACCTTTTTCTGTGATGAAAGTGACTTTTTTCCTTCATCTTTTTTTTTTGCTAGTTTTGTGGATTCCATTGAAGGGTTCAGGCTCAAGTTCTATCTTGCAGATGAAGGGAAACACGCTTACGTCAAGATTGATGGTGAAAACAAAGCGTATAGCCAGAGCATCCTGGAAAGATAGAACTTGAGCCAATATGCAGAATGGTACTACAGGGTATCCAAATGGCACCAAGTATAAAGCGTCGTTGTAATAGACTATCACTACGCAACTTTGTAAAGAATATTGTTGCAACTCCGATCATTCTTTGCTGGAAGTTTGGCACAGTCAAAACGACCTAATTCTCCGAGCTTCTTGTCAAGTGCTACAGTTATCCTCAGCAAGCTCAGGCCGAGATGAAGTGTTTGTGATGGTCAACGTGACTAGGAGTACATCCCCTGAATGATCTGAAATGGTTGGTAGTTACTCGCGTTTAGAACACGCGTGTCTGGTTGCTTTGAATTTTGCCTCTTTCCTGACTGCAAACTCGTCGTGGCTTCGGAGTTGGCCTTGGAAACCTGTGCATCCAATTTTGGCAAACAAAGTCCTTAAATTGTCGTTAAGCGACTTTCAAAAAAAAATGTCGTTAAGCCGTCAGAATGGGAATATGCGCCGTCAAGAGAATATCCTCTGACGAAATAAGCAATCCCCCATTAGCACGAATCGACCTATGGATGCTTGACTGCTTCGGATCATCAGGTGTTCGCGACGGAACTCAATCACGAGTTGGTGAGGCCCGAAAGGCAAAACAAATCGGCCCCATGGCTCTCATGATTTCAGAATTCCAGAAGCACCTCGTGCCTTCGTCAATGGCTCAACAGTCGCCACAGCACTCGTACACTCGAGTCTTCAGTCAAGGAATTCGTCATGGTTGTTGGCGAGGATCTCATTAGGTATTTTAAAGACGTAAATAAAGTAGTTGCGAACACTCTGGGTTTAGGCACGTAATTTTTCTTTGTCTGTGAGTTTACATCATTGAGAAAGGCTTGCGCTTGGGGACGATTGACCACGCCTCTTGTGTTATAGCCAAGATCAAAGAACGAGAGAAAGAGCTGGGTCGTGCAATAGGTGGTTCTTGGGAGCGTCAAGAGCTGTTTGGTCCAGCTAAGAAACGCTTTCTCCAGACATTGGAAGGGCAGACTGGCAGAGACATTGAGCCACAGAGCTATACCTTTTGGTGTCGGCAAGGCAGCAACAAACATTTTATTATTCAAGAGGAAGTCAGCTGTAGAAGCGCATCTGTTGTTTTACTCTCTGAACGTTTTTTTATGCAGCTTCATACGCAGGTTTTGCGTTGCAGATCACCCACCGCAGAGAGTTCATGGAGCGTGTATACAATCATAGAAACTGTTCTGATCCCTGAGTTTTCCTGAACCATGTGTTCTCTGAATTTTGTTTGGTGAAAAATTCCAAGAAACGTGCACCCACCATGTTTTTGTTCCCACGGCACCAACCCAAAACTGAACCAACCCCCGTTCACGCTCCTGTCCCCGTCCCCGGCCGCGTTCCATAAAACCGGCCGCGCCGCGCCGCACTCCGGTTCGGGGCGAAACGACACGGGCCGAAGCAGCAAACGAAGCAGCCCTTTTCCGCCCCTTGTCCCCTCGGTTTCGTCGCCGCGCCCGGCGATCTCCGCGACCACCCGACGCCGCCGCCGCCGATCTCTCCGAGGAGGCCTGGTTCGGTGCCGCCGACCTGCCGGGGAGCCAAGTCCCGGTTGAGTCCCCGTGGCGCTACTCTCTGAGGGTTCGGCAGCTTGCTTCCCCATGTATGTGATCTTCGTGCTTTCCCCCCAAATTCGTGCGTTCAGTAGCTCCTGAAAGCGGTAATGGTGATTGTTGTGGTAGGTATTGCCGTGTCGGCTGCTGCTGCCTATAGTAGAAAATATTCGAATCATGCTGCCTGAATGCTGTTTCTGTATGATCTCAGCGAGTAGCTCACAGTAGATTATTCAACCGTAGACCTGTAATTTCAGGATAGAAATCGTGTCCTGCAGAAGCTCTGCATTTCAAATGGATCGTTATAGTTGGCTATGAAAAGATCAGCTAATTCGTTCTTGCTACTGTGACAGATGGCAGCTTCAACATCTCAGCACGCGCTTGCATCTGTCAAATTGTCGTCGACGGGCAGTTTCGGAATCGAGAAGAGAACCTGTCGTGGGCATTCTGTCTCGGTACAGCGTCACTGCCCTAGTGCCCGTAATCTGGGTTTAGTTTGCGCTTCACACACACAATCTTCAGTAATCGAGCCAGTTCAGCTACCGTCGAGCCCTAAAAGCAGCACAATTCCAAAGAAATCAGGTAAATTCTCAAGGCCCAAGCAATCTAGCTGAGTCCTTTTTGACCTGATGGTGTGATGATCTAAGATTGGTGTTTCTGCTCTTCTAGGTGAAAGTGCACTCATACTAATTCGACATGGCGAATCATTGTGGAATGAAAAGAATTTGTTTACTGGCTGTGTTGATGTGCCCCTGACCCCAAAGGGTGTTAATGAGGCAATCGAGGCGGGTAAAAGGATATGCAATATCCCAGTTGATGTAATATACACCTCTTCACTGATCCGCGCTCAGATGACTGCTATGCTTGCCATGATGCAACATCGTCGCAAGAAGGTTCTCCATCTTTTTTATTTCTAGCAAAGCATTTGGTGTGCTCCAATTTGCTATTTATCATCTTAAGAGGTTATGATTTATGTCACTCACCATTTATTTTAGGTTCCAATCATTGTGCACAATGAGAGTGAGCAAGCTCACAGGTGGAGTCAGGTATACAGTGAAGAGACCAAGAAGCAATCCATTCCTGTCATAAGAGCTTGGCAATTGAATGAACGAATGTAAGGCTTCACTGTGCTCCAGAATGATTGTGTGATGTGGTGTATGAGTGTATCCATATTTCTTTGCTTTGCTTCTTGTTGAAAATCACATTGAATTTTTCCTTGTCATAAAAGGTATGGTGAACTGCAAGGACTTAACAAGCAAGAAACTGCTGATCGGTTTGGTAAAGAACAAGTTCATGAATGGCGTCGCAGTTACGATATTCCTCCCCCAAGTGGCGAGAGCCTTGAGATGTGTGCAGAGAGGGCAGTTGCTTATTTCAAAGATCAGGTAAGGCACCATTGGACATTTTCATTTTAAATAGAAGCATACAAAGTCAGCTTTTACATTCTTTGGTGCCATGGTTAGCCGGCAATTGTCTCTCCAGATTTCGCTTTATCCGTCCCTGCACCAGGTTTTGATTTTAGTTTTTGTTTAGCATTTTTATAGACTTTGAAATATAACCTATCTGTTACTCTGTAGATTGTACCTCAACTTGTGGCTGGAAAGCATGTAATGATCGCTGCCCATGGGAACTCACTTCGTTCAATTATAATGCATCTGGATAAGTTGACTTCTCAAGAGGTATTTTATATGTTCGTTTTGTACTCTATTATTTACACTTCAATTCCTTTTGTTGATATTGGTATAACATTAACACGTTACTTTTCTCAGGTTATCAGCCTCGAGCTGTCTACTGGCATTCCAATGCTGTATATATTTAAGGAAGGGAAATTTATCAGACGAGGAAGTCCAGCAGGACCTTCTGAAGCAGGCGTCTATGCTTATACTAAGGTAAGAGTCTTCTCTGCTTTCTTGTTAGACATTGTTTGAGGCAACAACAAGCCGATTCGAACTTTATTGCCAAAACACATTTACATATGTAGAAACATAACTTGTCAAAGTTATGAGGTCCCAATATGTCAAGTTCACATAGCTCACCTACACTGGATTTCAATTACGAAATAAATGCATCTTAAATTAATCCGTCTCTCACCCCCACACAACTCTAGAAACAGTACTATTTTCTGTATTGTTGAATGACTGTATTTAGCTCAAAGTTTCAGACTTAGTTTGGTAGATGCTGAGATTCACCATTATATATTTTTTGATATGGTTGAATGGCTTGTGGTGCCAATTAAACATCTTTTATCTCTCATGCTTCCGTTGTTTTTGCAGAATTTGGCTCAGTACAGACAGAAGCTGGACAGTATGTTTCAGTAATTATCGGTAGGCAAATATCTGTCATTTTCAGATACAGAAAAAGGTTTCTCCCAAGGGATTGTGCCAGTAGGAATCATCTACTCTTGTGGCCTATGCAGGCTTTATTTTCTACTAGCCGCTGAGACAGTAATCCGTCGAATACGAATTTGGTGCCCCATAAAGTTCGTAGCATTCTCCATTCATGATCTGGAGATGTATGAGTAGCTGCAGTTTTGTAATGGAAAGTTGCAGCATATGGCAGCAAAATGTAGGTAATTTAGGTGATTACCTAGGACTATGAACAGATGGGGATTAATTTTGTTGACCCTTGTATTTTATTTATTATGTTCTCCATCCATAAGGTGGAGATCATTACAGCGGTGCAGTGATGCAAGTTTTGAGTGGGTTGCCTGAAATGAAACGGTGATAAAAGTCCTGTTCACGAGTACCACATTTTAAGCTTCTGTATTGCACTTGCACCACGCACCAATGAAATGGTGTTAGCTTGTCAGACGGTTCAGTTCTGATACTTCTGACGAGCGCGTGACCTACTGAGGTTGGTGTGCAGCTCTGTCGATTCGTTACGCCGACCACAAGAATACTTGCTGACAACATGGGAGACTCAGATTCCAGGTATAGCATTTCAATCGAGAGGCGGAGAAATTAATGAGCAGAAGGCATCTTACCAGGTACTCCAGGTATAAGCTTTTCTGAATCTGAGGTCAACACGTCGTGGTTGATAATGTTCTAACACTTCATTCCCACAAGCAAGCAACTTCTGGATGGATCAAAACCCGTAGCTGAGCATCAGGAGCCCACGGTTTTGAGTTTGACTTCATTTTTAGCCTGCAGATTGTCTTGCTGTCAAACACTTTATATATTCACCGCCTCCACACACCGGCACGCATTCGATCCCCCACTCCATGGCAGCATGTTACAACTTACAATGCACAACATAATTATATAATCGTGTGAATTATCATAAATTAAACACAGCAATACCCTGGCAAAACGAGGAAGCATCAAAGGCAGCGTGCGTGATGACTGCTGATTCAATGTCTATAAGTGCTGTTCTCATGACACTATAAGCTGCCGTTAAATCCAAAACAGCAGTGACAAAATTTCTCTCCTCTGACGAACGGAAAGGGAAGGCGCCCGTTTTGAAGCGCTCGCTCACAATTCCCTCCCCGCCACCCGTTTCCACCACCGCTACATTTACCCCACCACTCCACGTTTCGCTCTCGCTTTGCCGGGGAAAAAGGGGCCAAGGAAACAACCGCCTCCGGATGAGGGTCCTGCCCGCCGCGTCTTTTACCGCGACCTGGATGTCAAATCACAGTGCTCCCTTGGACATCCCCAAGCCGGCCTCCGTCGACGACTTCGTCAAGAATGGCAAGAAGAAGAAGGTGAGCGACGTCGTCGTCGGCTGGTGAATGAGGTTTGCTCGTGCAATGTGCCTGATTTTTCTTTCTCCTGCCTTGGTTTCCTTTGCCAGTCCTTCATGTCAAGCATCTTCCGCAAGAAAGGGAGGAGCTCCGACAAGAAGCTGCTCGCGCGGCGGGACGTCGTCTTCGGTGCGTACCGATGCTTGACGGTTTCTTTCAGGCGTTCAGCGTTTGTTTCTTTTTTGTCAGCGACGCTGTTGGATTGATGGATTTACGTTGCGTTTCTGCAGATTTGGGGGAGAAATGTAGCGACAGGATGGAGCTCCCGGACGAGTCACCTGCCGTCCGCAAGAGCTTCTCAGGTAACGTGATGATCGGTTCCCACAGCGCGAGAAAGCGCATGCATCAGCTGTCGCGTCTCTGTCACCTTGATTGCGCAGGTACAATGCAATTACGTAGCTGAGTTTTTTTCCCCCGGTTTCAGATCGGCATTGCACAACGCGAATTGAAAGCCTGAGCCTGAGCTGCCTGGATTCACCGAGAAGGCCCAATATCGACACACGGGAATACCGGTAACAACCATCATTGACATCTGAAGTTTAATGCTGATTATTTTATCCACGAAGGAGAAAGAAATTTCTATGAATTGATTGCTTTTTATCTGATGAGGATAAGTAGATTGGAGTGGGCTTGCATTGACAATCTTGCAGGGTATTTGTAGGCACATGGAATGTGGGAGGGAAGCCTCCTGACAGCAACCTTAACCTCGAAGAATTTCTACAGATTGAAGGATTGCCTGATATATACGTCTTAGGGTACAAAATTTCCCTTTCTGCCAAGTATTCTGTACCCATGTTATGCGATTGATCACATCATTCTGCATACTTGCATTTGTAATCAGAAATCATCATGAACAATATGATTTGAATCATTCCATAGACTCTCTTCTTCTTAATGAAATACGTGCAATGCACGTTCTAGAAAAGCAATCATTTCCAGACCTGAAGACATGTTCAGAAAGCTTCGCAATTTGGCCCTGATCCTGACACATTGTGCACAGGTTTCAGGAGATCGTCCCTCTGAGCGCGGGCAACGTGCTGGTCGTGGAGGACAACGAGCCGGCGGCCAAGTGGCTGGCCCTCATCTACCAGGCCCTGAACAAGCCGCCGGCCCAGGACGGCCAGTCCTCCGGCGACGAGCTCTCGCCGCCGGAGTCCACCTCGTTCCAGAGCCGGCAGGGCGCCCGCGACGCCGCCGCCATCCCCAAGTCCTCCAGCGGCGGCCTGCTCTTCTTCCAGAAGCCGTCGCTGAAGATGCTCAGCAAGAACTACCGCGTCGACAGCGCGCTGGTGAAGACGTGCACCTGCATGTCCGACCCGTCCGCCATGCAGCGCCGCGCGCGGGAGATGCGCGAGTTCATCTACCGCGTCGAGGCCGCCGCATCCTCCTCGCCGGGCCGCGCCGCCGACGACGAGTCGCCCGCCGTCGATTGCAGCGATCCGCGTGGCGGCGGCGGCGGCGGCATCATGAACTACTGCCTCATCGCGAGCAAGCAGATGGTCGGGATCTTCCTGTCGGTGTGGGTGCGGCGGGAGCTCGTGCAGTACGTCGGCCATCTCAGGGTGGATTGCGTTGGCAGAGGCATCATGGGCCGCCTCGGGAACAAGGTGCGCGTGTTCTTGCACTGCTCATTGATGCCAGAGTCCCTGCCCATTTGTAATCTGGTGTCCTCTTGCGGTTTCAGGGATGCATTGCGATGAGCATGACGCTGCACCAGACGAGCATCTGCTTCGTGTGCTGCCACCTGGCGTCCGGCGAGAAAGAGGGCGACGAGGTGAGGAGGAACTCCGACGTCGCCGAGATCCTCAAGAGCACGCAGTTCCCGCGCATCTGCAAGATACCGGGCCAGCGGATCCCCGAGAAGATCATTGACCACGAGTAAGCCAAGCACCTACTGACAAACATGCCATTTCAAATGTTCAACTCTGATCTGTGTTCATCCGGTGCAGTCGAATCATATGGCTCGGGGATCTTAATTACCGCGTCGCGTTGAGCTACGAGGAGACGAAGATTCTGCTCGAGGGGAATGAATGGGACACCTTACTCGAGAAAGATCAGGTATGAATAATGGCTACAACAATTTTCAGATAGGCTACAGTAATACAGTGACAAATACTTGCCACGGGCCATGTTTACTGATAGTTTTGCAAAATCCGCTGACAAACATGGTGTCCCTGAACAGTTGGTGATCGAGAGGCAAGCAGGGAGAGTGTTCAAGGGGTGGAAGGAGGGCAAGATCTATTTCGCTCCGACATACAAGTACACCCGGAACTCCGATTCATACGTTTGGGACACCGCAAAGTCGAAAAAGAAACGGCGAACGCCGGCATGGTACAGAACAAGTACAGCATTGCTCTGAAATTTCAGAGGCGTGCCCAAGTTCTGATTGCTTCCTTAGACACAAAACTGAATTCTGAATGTTCCACGCTGATGCAGGTGTGACAGGATATTGTGGCATGGCCAGGGGATCGAGCAGCTGCAGTACATTAGAGGCGAGTTCAAGCTCTCGGATCACAGGCCTGTCTGCAGCGTGTTTGTGATCGAAGCCGATGTAGATAACGGGAGCAAGATCAAAAAGGGTTACTCGACTCTGGACGCTAGGATCCATTGCGAGTCCCCTGCCATACCAAAGAGACACAGCTTCTATGATGATTTCTGATTTTTGACTTTTGAGTGTAGTTGTCTATAGTATAGCTTACAAATAGCAGAAATGTTTTTAGTGAAAGGCTGGATTTTTTTCAAGCCTAACACTTGTCCTGTACCAAAGTGATGTACTAACTGAAAGTAAATGGTGGCTACTGACAGAATACAACTGAACAATGATTTTCAACCAATAGCTACTAGAGTGAACTGAGGCGTGTTTATGCCCTCAATCACCTTTTTTTTCGTATTCACATGGTTTTGCATTGAGTAGGAAACGGCAGTATCTGGTATTTTGATTTGGAAAATCACAAATAAGCGGGACAGCTTTCGAACAGCAACGGCATAACGAAACTGATGATCAAAAGGTTCTTCAAAGGAAATGGAGTGAGTGCCGACAACAAAAGAAGTCTGATATCAACTTCCCTGATTCCCGCTGTGTGTTATCTCAATACATTTGATGTTCATCTCATAGTGAAACTCTTGTGGTCGAGCTAATTATCAACATTTGGCATGTACATTTCACAGTGATACAGCATCACAGATCAGAAGCACTGCCATTTTTATCTGCTTGGGCTGTACCTTCTCCTGGTTGGCTTGTCAGCTCAACAACGTTTGGTTCCGTGTTCATTTCTTCACTCTTTTCAGATTCAGTATCCGGTTCTTTCTTCTTTTCAGATTCAGTCTCACTTTCTCCCCTCTTTTCAATCTCTTCAGTCTTTGAGCCCGAGCTGTTTTCTTGGGGTTTGTGGTTGCTCATCAGGTAGGGCTCATCACGTTCAGAATTCTCAGGGCTCCAGAATAGTGGCATCTTCTTGTCATCTTCTCTCATCCTCGCAGCATATTCATTTATATTGAAAGTAGCTGGATTTTTGCCACCAAAAGCACATTCTAACTCATCCATGTTAAAAAGGTCTTCCATCATCTTCATGGTCTCTGGCCTATCTGGGTATACAAATTTGACCTTGTTGAAAGTCTTCCTCTCAAGAAGGGGGCTTGCAATCTACATTCAAAATAAGATTTATTGATACTCATAATGTTGGGTGTTTCATTCCCTTTCCTATGCTACAATCGTTACTAATATACAACAACACTACAAGATAACAAAATAGTTATGTGAATGAATATACCACACTTCACTATCAAGACGAAAACTGAAGCATGTTACACTTATCTTTTACGGAAGTGAATCAAATATATGGTCAGAAAATGAATATGTATTCCCTATGTTTCTGATAAAGTAAATTAGAAGTAAAGATATACCTTCCAGAAAGACTCAAAAAACTTTGGAGCATTGAAAAGAATTGCTATACCCAATCTTTCAGGATAATGACCTTGTAAGACATCTGCTGTCATCTTCGTCACCTGAAGTGAGATGTTTGGCAAGCTGAAGCCAGCAAAATCAATGAGCCAAACCATCTGATCCTGACCACGCGGCAGATTTAGAATCGCATTCTCCATACAGTACACCAAGTATTTCAGTTGCCCATGGGCATTTTTGGTATTCTGAAAAAGATAGCAATGAATTTGGAATGACCGAATAAGACATAACAATGTGCATATAAACTATATATACATGTTAATGATGATAAAAAATAGTGACAAAAGAGTGGTATCAAACCTGGCATCCAGGTCTCATGACAAGGATACTCCGTCCACTCTTGTCAAAGTAATCAGTTCGGTAATTTTTTCCAGTCACAGCTTCATCGGATATGTCATCCTATCATGAAATTAAAACCAGAGTTTCTATCAGATACTTAGCATCAAACGAGATATCAATAATGCATCAAATGTTTGACAAAGCATGCTAGAAAGCTGCTCCCTAGTGGCATAAGAATAATCAGCGTGTACCATACAGATACATGAACCAAATTCTTTTTACAGAATTTATGGAAAACTTCTTTGAAGCAAGTATATGTAGGTTTGGTTTATTCAGAGGTGAGAAAGGCTAACCCAACGGATCTCATCTGGCTTATACTCTGAACGCCATTTCAAGGTTTTCTTCAGCATTTTTGTAGCCTTCTTCACATCCCAGTTTCTTGCTATCAGGTACCTTGCAATTGAAGCATCTGAGCAATACAGAGCTGATTTTCCAGATAGTTGTCCAAGGGCATCTCTAACTTTACGAATCTAACGTAAAAGAGAGAAGAAATGAGAACAGTAGCAAATGGTCTAAGTGCAAAATAGGATAGTCAGAACATTTGGCTACTCAAGTGCCTAACAACTAGGAGAGTTTGAGTCTCATTTTTATCCAGCAATATTCTATTTATTTGAAACGAAACAAGAGAAACAGTGAACCCTGGAATCATGTAATCACCTTGGACAGCTGCTCCTCATATAATGCTGCTTCTTTCCCGTTGCCAATGTTCGTACCTGAGCTCATAGTGCCCTTTTGCTATTTCCTATCATAATCAAAACAAAAGGGCTTGTAAGAACTTCAAAAACATCTGAACAAGTCACGAAGCCTATGCTGCAGCATGTATTCGCCTACGCTTGCAACCAAAAACAAATAAATAAAGATTGATTTGGAGAAAGATGTGGATACAGACTACAAACAGACCCGTCTGAATGTTTGGACCATTATCATAGTTTTGTGCATAAATGCGCCTACTTCAATATACACACAGCAATTCTGTGTATAAATAGACCAAGAGGAGCACCTTTCTGTCTTATACAGGTATGCTAAGATACAGTAGTGCGGCACTGACATACTACAACTAAATGGTACTAGCACAAAAACAGCAATGAGCAGGACGGTATTGACCCATCATAAATGCAACGATCCTAACATCAACCAACACGGGATCGTGCCTTCCTAGGATGGTATCAACATTTCCTTTATCCAGTGTCCCACCACGAGGTTCAAGCAACAATAGGGGCCGAAAAAAGGACACCCGAACTGTCCATTACCGGCTTACAGAACGAATAACAGAGGAATTCAGTGTTCATGGCAACAAGCATCCACAAATTAATGACCCTCATCCCCGTCGCAAGTTCATCACATCAGGATCACCCAAATTTGGCCCCAACAGAACCCTGCTACCTTCCTCAAATTGAATCGCAGTAAACGAACAGAAACCGGACTGCTTGCTCGGCACTCCTCAGCCCCGCCACTACGCTCGACGGAGCTGCGTTACAGGAACTATGAAATACAGCTACCACGTCCTCGAAATGGCACCTCCCGAGACGCAACGAGATTCTGCCGCAAAACCCTGTACAGGCGCAGAAGACCGCGAGCCCCCAACCTTCGATTTGCTCCTCTAAGCTAACAACCACACGCACCGAAACCTCCCCCGTGTCACACACCTTTCCGCGCAAATGCCAAAACGCCAGGAATCATCATCGCGCCGGAAAAGGGCAGAAATCCTCCCACAGAAAAGATGCTAGGAACGGTGCGAATCTCCTGCGGAGCGGAAGCAGCAAACAGAAGAGGGTTGAGGGGGAGTTCGCGACGCTCACCTCAGCGAGGGCGGCGGAGGGGAGGGGCAGCAGCGCGGCAGGAACGCGCGGAGCACGCAAGGCGGGTCCGAGCGGAGTCGTCGCCCCCTCTTTCTCGGGAAGAAGAAGCAGACGGGTCGGGGACCAGGGGGTACTTCCAAAATCATCTTACGCCAGGAATGATCGGATCGGACGGCTGCCGTCGCTTTTACTCTCCCACGTGGAGCCTAATCGGACGGTGAGTGGCTGACGAGGCGGGCCCGTGGCGCGTACTTGCCGGCGCGCAAGGACAAGACGGGGAACGGAAAAATTATTGGAATCGTCGCCGAGAGCCGCGCTGAGCTGTCAGCGGGGTTTGTGTGACTGTGCTCTGTGAGTGCGTGACGGTGGGTGGGTTCGTTGGTGTCGTGATCGAGACATGTGATCGGCGTGGAATAATTTTTGGGATCAGCCAGGATCAGTCGGGTTGCTAATGCAGCAATGCTCCAAACGTGAGCACTACTAATCTTGGTTAAAATCGTTTTTGTTTGAACCGAAAGCAGGTGCTGGGTCTTTTTCGTGCAGAATCTTTTTGCTGCGCGCATTAACGGGTTTTGTGGTTGTGGATAATAGGGTGCTTTCGTTACCAATCATCGATTGAAGAAGATCAGGACGGTGGTTGCCCTTTTCGTTGATTGATGTGCTTGTGGATTTTCGATTGATGTGCTTGTGGATTTTCTCAGCTTGATTATGGATGGTCAATGGGCTTGGCCGGTTCTGATGAGCACATGTCGTCGCGCTTACGCTGGCAGTCGGCAGATGCATGTCTGCCACGGCACGAGGTTATCAACGGAACCGGGGGCTGAAAAATTGATTTTTAGTCGGGGCGTGACTCACGCTCGACGCCCGCGGACCGACGGCAGCCCACGCCTGCAGACAAACCCGGGGGGTCGTCGTTCGTCGAGACAAAGGAAGCTCGCTCATCCGCGGGTCCGACGCGACATGGCACGTTTTGACGCACTCGGCCGACGAAACGCAACCGGACTCGCCGGGAAGGCAGCGGCCTTGCCGATCACCGGTCCCCGTCCCGCACGAATCAATCGCTCCCGTGCGCTGCCCTCAACATTCTACTCGTGCAACCGTGCTACGATTTTGCTGGGTGCGCCCCGACGGGTTGCCAGACTCCAGTATCGTACCTTCTGTTGATCATAGTTCAATTCGATGAAAGGAGATAATTCCAAAGGCCGTGGCAGAAAAACGGTGCGACGAACTTTGCACTCTTTTTTCGTTGAAATAATTTATCCTTGCATTATCAGAAACGAAGCATGGGCAGGCAGTACAGCTTGTGCACCACCGAAGCAGCAGAAGAAGAGCTCAACGCACGGACCAAGCCCAACTCAAGCCATGAAGCTCAGCTCGAACTCGTCCTCGCCGACCATCATGAAGTGCGACCCCTGATCGATCACCTTCTTGCCGTCGGCCGTGGCCCGGCTGAAATGCTTGCACGGGCTGACCTCGAACTCCACGTGGGCCGTCTGCATGGCCTTGAGATGCAGGCTCTCGAACGCGATCAGCTGGCTGGCCGGCCTGCCGCTGCCGTCCGTGGCGTTGGGCCAGCGCAGGAACAGCAGCACCGGGTGCCGCCCGTCCATGGGCCCGTGGTTCTGCACCCGCACCAGCGCCGGGAACTTGAGCCGCTCGCACGTCTCGTCGCCCATCTCCTCCACGTCGTAGCTCACCGTGCCGGCGCCGGCCGCTTCCGTTGCCATCGCCTTCAGGCCCTCGATGTGGGTCATGGACGGCGGCTTCGTGCCCTTGGTGACGAAGCGGTGGGAGTACTTGGAGTAGCTCAGGCCGTAGCCGAAGTTGTACACGGTTGGGCCGCGGTAGAACCGGTACGTCCGGCCAGGGTAGCCGGTGGCCGGGTCGGCGCGCATCCGCATGTCCGTCATGGGAACTTTAATGTAATCTTGGGGATACCACGTCACCGGCAGCCTTCCACCTGACGATCAGAAGAACGGGTAGTGTTAGAGCTGCTCGTTTTAGTATCTGCCTATCTGGCAAGAATTTTTCATCAGAAGTGGAAGGAACTCTCACCAGGGTTGTGCTCTCCGAAGAGGACTTGGGCAATGGCAATGCCGCCAGCCTGGCCAGGGTACCCAGCCCAAACGATGGCACCGATCTTGGGGTTCGTCTTCGCGAAGCTCACGTCCACGGGGCCACCGCACAGCAGCACCAACACCACCGGCTTCTTGGCCGCCTTCGCGACGCTCTCGATGAGGCTCTGCTGCATCCCGGGGAGCGTCAGGTCCAACCGGTCGACCTCCTCCCTCTCCTGGTTCTGGTCCAGCCCCAAGAACAGCACGACGTAGTCCGCGGAACTCGCCGCACCGACCGCCTCGGGGATCGACGCCGCGGCGCAGGCGGCGGAGTCGCAGCCGGCGACGAACCTCGTGTCCTTCACGTAGCCCTGCAGCGCCTGGAGCGGCGTCACGGAGACGCAGGGCGGGCCGAAGTAGTTGCCCAGCAGATTCGTCGCGTTGTCCGCGTTGAACCCGATCACGGCGAGCGACGCGACGTTGGGTTTGGAGAGGGGGAGCGCGTTGGCGTCGTTCTTGAGCAGGACGATGCCGTCCAGCGCCGCTTCCAGCGCCAGGTTCTGGTGCTCTTGTTTGCAGACCTGGTCCGCGCCGATGTTGCCGTACCGGTTGTTCTTCGGGTTGCCGTTGAAGAGACCCAGCCGCATCCTCACGGTGAAGAGGTTGTGCAGGGCTCGGTTGATGTCCTGCTCTGTGATCTTGCCTTGCTGCAGAGCAGATGCGCCGTGCTGCTGCACGTAGCTGCCGCAGTTCACGTCCATTCCTGAAAGTTTTCAGGTTGCAAAAGGTAAGAAACACATTCCTGAAAGTTTTTTTTTTCTGAACATGATGATCGATTACTGCTTCAGCACGTAATACATTCGGAAATCCGTGGTTTTTGTTGGAACTGAATTGTACTGCTGCTGCATCATTGTTTTTTGTTGATTTATTAAGACTTTATCTCGCTGTTGTTTCTCATCTGAATTCTGAACCCTTCGGTAATCAAAGTGGAACAGAACAGCTGACGTGAAGATGCTGTCTTTCTATGACACCTGGATTCTAGTGATATCATGGAATTCGTCATGCTATCAATTATTTTCTGGCGAATTCAGATTCTGAGATAAGCATGACAGAACAGCATCATGAGTTCATGAGTAGTGTGGCGCGCCAAATCAACTTTTGGTTAAAGTTCAGTGTGACCTAACCTAACCCATCTCTCTTGCTACGCTGTCTATGATTTTTTTTATGTCCTCTGTTGCCGCGTGCCCAAAATCCAAATTGCCAAGAGTTTCAACTGGTTGTAAATTCAAGGGGGTATCCTGTAAATTCAAGGGGAGGACTTGCATTCTGATAATATTAAATCAATTCAATATTATGAATATAGGATCTATCAAATCGATTCATGGTTGATAAGCAAAAGAAAAGCAAAAGTGGAATAATATAACATAGGAAGATCCCTTATCCATAGTAAGACCAAAATAGATTTTTTAATTGGATTCTGAACCCCTCTATTTTTCATCCTTTTCCACTTTTGCTTTTCTATATATATGTATAGCCAAGAATCTTTCTTATCCAATTTCCCTTCCTTTTTCTTATAGTTATACATACAATTATGTATATATGTATTATATGACCAACTTTGTATGGGTTACATAGGGCGCGTTCGGTTCCCCCTCTAAAACCCCTCTAAACTTTATACCCCTCTAAAGTAAAAGAGAATCTTACTATTTAGGGGTACTAAATAAAATTTAATTACAAAACCTTTCTGCAGACGGGCGTTATTTTTCGAGACGAATCTAATGAGCCTAATTAATCAATGTTTTGACACAGTAATGCTACAGTAACCATCGTCTAATCGGGGCTTAATTACCCTCATTACGTTCGTCTCGCGAAATAGATGGGAGGTCCTGAACTTAGTTTTGTAATTTGACTTTGTTTAGTACACATAAATGCTGCTGGCATCTTTGATGTGACCCCTTTATACCCCTCTAAAGTGAACCGAACACCACCATAGACATCCAAATAAGCAATAGAAGTAGAAATGAGATAGAGAAAAGAGGATCTTAAGCTTTTAACTGAGAAAAATAAGATTTGATATAGTGAGCTCACAAGTCATACCAGCCTTGAGGACATATGCGACTGCATCTTCCGCTGTCTTGGCATATCCTTGCACATCATGGATGATTGACACGGCATCGCAGTCCGAAGTGATGTATCTGGTCAACACAGGAAACTTGGAAGCATTAGCTTGTCAGTCTCTCTCTAGGTACAGTTAATTTCAGCAAAGTTTCTTATCCAGCCATTCAGAAAGTATATATCTGGATCAGCTCTACGATATGCTGTGAAAATTTCCGGTGGTGGATATCTGTCACCCTCATGGCACCTTTTCCTTTCACCAAGGCTAGGCTTTCAGACTCACCCGTAAAATCCCCAATCTTTTCTTGCGGTTTTGGATAGGAGGTTGTAATCTGCGCACGTCGGCACGCCATTGACGCGGTTGTAGGAGCACATGATGCCGCTGGAGTGGCCGTCCTCGACGCAGCTCTTGAACGGAGGGTTGTACGTGTCCGCCAGATCCTGCGCTAACGCCTGAAAAAGATTTGCATTTCGTTCAGAGTTTCAGGCAAGCAAACTCAAAAACGTTCTCGAAACAAGCATATCGAGCGGTTTAAGTTGAGATGGCACCTTTGCGTCGAAGGCGTACCGGGTGACGCCCTTCCAGTTCTCGAGGTCGTAGGCGGTGAAGTGCTTGCAGCAGGCGGAGGCCTCCAGGTCCGTGGAGTTGACGGGGCCGGCCATGGCGTAGCCCTGCACGCCGCGGACGAAGACGGCGGCGTACTTGCCGGTCATCGTCGGGTCCTCGCCGGGGGTCTCCTGGCCCCGGCCCCATCGCGGGTCTCTGAAGACGTTGATGTTTGGCGCCCAGAAGGTGAGGCCCTCGGCCTGGCCGTTGTTGTACACCCCCCTCGCCTCGACGCCGATCACCTGTCCCGTTGCAGGAATGAAGCACCGTCAGACTCTGTTCTTAAATTTTGCAGAGGCTATTTTATTTTATTTTATTTTATTTTGCAGAGGCTAATTCTAGAGTCCCTCGCACTCATTTTTTTTCAGTTTGTTCTTGGCTCTTATCTGAATTTCAGCTACTACGCTTTTTCTAAAAAAAAGTTGGGAAAGAACAAATAATGAGCGTTCTTTTTTGTCAATTTCTTAGTGCAAGACAAGCTGCATCACCATGCATACTTTTGACCCAAAAAAAAAAAAGAGAGCTGTAAAGCTGCACGTACCTACCGCGTCGTACGAGAATGGATTCAAAAGTCGGTACACCCATTTGGTGAAATTAGGTGTGCAAAATCACGAGATGTTTCTTTGCAGTTTCTAACAGAAATGCCCTGCTCTGTGGTTCATCATTTGTCAGGCCGGTCACCCTGCACTATAGTCTGGGTGCTTCCTACTAGTAATTAACACGTACTACTGGTCTACTGGTCATTTAATTAGTGGCCAAACAGCCATGATCAATTGTGCATTTGACACCAACACAAAAGGACGCCAAACAGTTGGTAGGTCGTGCATGAGAGAGCGCCGCGGGGGGCGTACGTACCTGGCCGATGCGGTACCAGAGGTGCGGGTTGAAGGACGCGGCGGTGAGGATGACCTGCGGGAAGCTGGTGGCGGCGCGGAGCGGGCCGTCGAGGTGGATGCCGCGGCCGGCGTTGGACACGCCGTGCAGCGCCTCCGACCACCACTTGTACGCCGGCACGCCGAGCCGGGGGATGGCCGGGGACTGGTCCCCGAGCTGCGAGATCTTCTCCTCCACCGTCAGCCGCGACACCAGGTCGTCCGCGCGCCGCTCCACGGGCAGCCGCTGGTCGCAGAAAGGCACGTTGGGCGGCGCGCCGGCGCCGCAGGTGAAGGGCGGATCGGCCGCGACGGCGACATGCGGCGAGCACGCCAGCAGATGCAGGAGCACCAGCGCGGCCCAAGGGACGACGACGGCGGCGTGGAGGGAGAAGCGCGAGCGGCCTCCCATGGCTCCCTGACTGTGCGTGTCAAGTAAGGGTGTGAACTTCGGTATTTATCAGGCAAAAGGACGCGACGCGATGCACGAAAGTGTCTACAGGGAGTGGAGGCCACCGTCCTTGTGCGTTGCCAGTTTTGCCCCTGATCAACCATAAGATGATGGCACAATTGCATAACTGCCCTCGTTTTCAACCTTAACTGTATGTTTGCCTCTTTTTTTAGACTTTGCAAAATTGGATCTGCTTTCACCCAAGTTGTTGCACGATTGCCCCTATTTTGATGGCAAAACTGTAATTTTTCCGATCAAAATAGGGGCAATCGTGCAACAACTTGGGTGAAAGCAGGTCCAATTTTGCAAAGTCTAAAAAAAGAGGGCAAACATACAATTGAGGTTGAAAACGAGGGCAGTTTTGCAAATGACCCATGATGAATGTTATGTAAAATTCTGCTTCCGAAGCGATATTTGTCTTGTTATACAATATCTTGTGGAGTAAAGCTAAGCTATTTTAGCAGAGTAAATCTAAGTTAAGCACAATAGACGCACCTCTTTGTCTACAAAAGGGCACTAATTTGTTTGTTAGAGATAATCAAAATAACTTCGGTGCTTATTGTAGCTACTAAAATAATTCTTAACAGTTCCTGTTCGCAAAATCACTACATTTCGTTAGAACTACTCGCACCTTAACTATTACTATAAATTTAAAAAATTATAGATGGTATGGCATAATTCACTAAGGGCAGGTACAATGCTACACGTAAGGAGTCTCATGGCCCGTCTTATGCGTTACTACATAGAATTTTTGGGGACATCGAAGAGAGAGAGGGAGGTGAGAGAAAGAAGCGGTTGTTTCGCGAGGCAACCACCTCATGCGCTAAAATTTAGAAGTATGAGACGGCTTTCACACTATTGTAGGAGTTGTAATTGCCATGCAACTCATAAGTATTCCTTTTTTCATCCACAAATGAAGGAAGTATAGTACTTCTTTGAGACAACTAAAACAACCATCCATTGTATATGTGGTCTCATAAATCGTCTGATGATTACGAGACCGCCTATGAGACAACACTTTTGTACCTGCCCTAATCATGGGTGATGCACCAGATTCATTGCATATGTTTCAATGGTGCAAAGTTGTAGTCTTACTAAACTTAGCAGCACATAGACCATAGAAATATATATCGTACATTAATTTCTAGGATGTTGTCTGGTGATATGCAAAATATTTCTCCTTTTATAAACCTCGCTTTGAGTGGGCACAAGTTTATTGTTTCTATATATAGGGAGGAAATTATTAAAGGGAATAATAATAATTTCCTTGCATGAAAGACCAAAACATGTGACTTTGAGGTGTTTAAATGTTTTTCTATAACAAGTGTTTTAAATGTTACATAGTAAATATAAGGGGTAGGTGAGAAAGATATAATATATGAAATCTCTAGATATGGCAGTTACTTCTCATATGAACATACTTTATTACCTTTCAAGCAACATATTTTATTCTAAGCACCGCTTTACTTCTATAGTAAGCTAGCTAGTGTGATTGAAATGTTTAATTATCTCACTATGAATTGTATATATGCATTCCTCACGAGCATGCATGAGTGTGTTCTTTACCATTTTATTGAAGTTTCCATAGTTTGCACGGAGGGGTTGGTTTCCACCAAATACGTTCCCTTAGTATATGCTTACATGTCGTATGTTGCTACCAAACACAACATATACTTACATGTCATATGTTGCTACCGAGTGCTGATATGATGTTATATATCTTAACTACTAGTACAATTGGCACGTGAAATTGTAGTATGTATGTAGTTTAGTGCTCGCGCATTTGCACCGGAGGAGAAGAAATACATAACAAATTTACAACATCATTAGCCATCTTAACTTCCCAGCGCCGTGCATAACAGAATCACCCTTTTCTTAAGCGACAAACTGAAAATCCAACCATTTCCGAAAGCGAAGCAAGTTGCGGAAGTGGAACGAACGAGGCATTCAAACAACGCATCGAGCACGCGCGATCCCCATTCTACAAACAATTACGCGATTCAGATCTAAGACAAAATGTCGTTTCTGCGTGCACGACGCATCGTGGAGTCGTGGTCGCCACCGCCACTGCTAGCTCGAAGTGGAACTAATGCTTGCAAAACATGGCATGCCAGTCGACGATTTGGGGGGCAAGGCCGTAAGAAACGCGATGGGCAATGTCGTAATTTCACCGGACGGTACAGTATGCCGTATGCGTGCCTGGTTGTCTTCCGGCCTGGTTTGGCCGGTCTAGCGCCCGTGACAAGCTAGGGAGACGCATGCCGTCGGCGTGGCGTTCGCGCGCTGCCGGTGGCGGCGGCCGTGTGGTTTCCGCCATGATTGATGGATTCCAAGTGTTGGATCGGAACTGCGCCTAACGTAACGCAAGGACTGGACAAAGCTAGCGTCAGGTCAGAAGCCACGATGCAATAGATGACGATCTAGTACAGGTTATACTGTCTAGCTTGAGGTTCATCGCCTCGTGAATGTCTCTGCACTTAACACCCAAATTTAGATGCAGAAAAATACTATAGTAGCCGATGTGTGTACAGAATTTGCATTGGAGAAATTTAGCGAGCCTCTGTGCCCCATCGCATAGGCATAGCCACATGAGTGAGTCAATGGCGACAAATGCCGGACGGCGACAGTGCCCTGATGCGACGTGTTCAGTGTGTTTCCTCTTCCTGGCATAGGAGTCGTGCATGCACCTGCTTAGATTGCCAGTGTGTGGATCAAAGATGGCACCGGCAAACAGGAAGCTGCTGCGAGATCAGCCTGTGACATGTTTGTCGAAACTGACGGAAAGGAGGAGGACAATGAGAGCAAGCAGCGGGGTGTCATTGTGAACCTGTGGCAAAAGATGGCAATGGAAACCTAGACCAGTGGATTGGCGAACTGGCAGATTGGTATTTTGTGTTCAAAGTTTCAACGTTCAAAGCAGGACCTGATTTTGGAAAGCGGTCGAGATCATACTGGCAGCGATGTGGCGTCCTGGAATTGATGGCGATCGGAGGACGTGAACATGGAAATTGCGTACTTGTAATTTGACTTGGAGTTTGGAGTGCAGAGCGAAAAAGACAGGTGACGCAGGCAAAGCGTCTCACAAGAACAGAACACAATCTTTGCTGCTGGTTTCGCTGCAGATGTTCGGGGTGTCCTCACCTATGAGCGCAGCTCTCTTTCTGCTGTGCGTTTTCTTCTCACTCTTTTTTTTAAAAAAAAAGATATATATGCATGATATCTAGGCATTTATGCCCATATCGTAGTACAGTGCCAGGATGATCCGTGGCCTGGTGATGAAGTGGATAGAATAGCAGGTTCAGTGCCTGTGTCGGCGCGGAGACGAAGGCCGCAAGGGGGATGTAGAACTTTCCTGCCATTACTGATCTGTTTGTCGCTGAAAAGGATACTAATCGACGAGGGAAAGTGATACTGCAAGGTGACAAAGTAGGTGGTGGTGTTTAGGTCCAGACTGAGGACTGTTCAGGGACAGATATCTCAGTTGATTGATGTGGATCAAACTGGCTTCATACGTGGGCGATCAATTTCAGAAAACTTTGTATATGCCGTCGAGCTGGTTCAGTGTTGCTACAAGAGAAAGGTTCCCACCTTGGTCCTCAAGTTGGACTTCGCGAAGGCCTTTGATTCAGTAAACTGGGACAGCTTGATGGACATCTTGGCTGCTAGGGGACTCCCGGTGCAATGGAGAAGCTGGGTGCAGACTCTCCTCACCTCTTCGCGATCAGCGGTGCTAGTGAATGGAAATCCTGGTCCATGGCTGCAATTCAAGCGTGGGTTGCGGCAAGGAGATCCTCTGTCTCCCTACCTGTTCTTGCTGGTCGCCGATGTGCTGCAGCGCCTCATCAAGTGTGACGGCGGTGTGCGACACCCTATTAGTGATGACCAGCCCTGTCCAGTGCTGCAATACGCCGACGACACGCTCATTTTACTGAAAGCAGACATGCAGGACGTGGCACGCCTCAAAACTCTGCTAGACAACTTCTCTGCTGCTACCGGCTTGCTGATCAACTACAGCAAAAGTACCATGGTGCCAATGAATGTGGACTCAGATATTCTACCGCAGTGCCTCGCTCTACTTGGATGTCGGCAAGAAGGGTTTCCACAGACTTATCTTGGCTTGCCTTTATCCAATGAGAAGTTGCGCCTATCAGCGTTCAGTCCACTCATGGGGAAAACAGATAAATATTTGTCAGGCTGGGCTGCATCGCTTCTGAACCCGATCGCGCGCACGGTGCTGGTCAATGTTGTCATGGACAGCTTACCGACCTACGCCATGATGGCCATGCTCTTGCCGCCTGGTGTGTTCAAGCACTACTCTGCTCGCCGTCGTGCGTTTCTCTGGGCCGGGGAGGACAAAGCAACTGGCGCCGACTGCCTTGTCGCGTGGGATAAAGTGTCAACGCCTAAAGAATGTGGCGGCCTGGGCGTTCGTGACCTGGACATTCAGAACAAGTGCCTGCTCCTCAAGCTGTTACATCGCCTGCACACGGCGACGGACTCCTCATGGGCGACCTGGGCGCAGGAACACGCTGACATTCCGTCCATGGAAGGCGACATACATGGTGAACACTGGGACTCCATGCGCGCGCTGCTCTCGGCGTACCAAGACATTACCACTGTCAAGCTCGGGAACGGGCGAACCACATCATTCTGGAATGATTCTTGGCTCGAACAAGGGCGCCTCTCTGAGAAGCTACCAGCACTATACAGCCATGCTCTCAAACAAACTGCATCAGTCAGCACTGTTCTCACTGACGGTCTGCGTGCTCACCTAGTGCCACGCCTCACTCATGTTGCCACGGCGGAACTGGACACTGCCTTGGCCTGGATAGCTGACATCTCCCTTCAACCTGACGCTGATGTACGATGTAGCCCGCTGCTTGACAAGGACAACAAGCTTCGGACTGCGCCAATCTACAAGCTCTTGGTGGCGGGTACGGACTTCACTTGCCCCTACGCTGATTTCGTTTGGGAAAATTGCACCCCGCCGCGCGTACAGTTCTTCATCTGGCTGCTGGTTCAAGAACGTATCAAGTGCCGGACCACTCTCCTGACGAAGCATGTCGTCCAAACTGATGTGTGTGAGCTATGCGGTGACACAGCTGAAACTGCAAATCATCTCATTTTCCACTGCCCCACTGCTGCTGCGTTCTGGGCTGCTATTGGCCTCACTATCACCACCTCTTCGTCTGTTCGCACACTGTGGGATTTGCCCCGGCCTCCAACGGTCCCGGCTCGGCACTACAACAGCTTCTTACATCTCTGCTGCTGGATGGTTTGGAAACATCGTAACGAGTTCATCTTCCAGGATGAGCCGCTCTCCCTACCTAGACTGCTGCGAAGCTGTCGTGAGGAAGCTTACATGTGGAGATGTCGTCTCCCTCGCAAGGACATTCAAGTCTCGGATTCTTGGTGCTGCCTGTTTTCTTCAAATATGTAAATTTCGCATATATTGCTCTTCCTCCCTCAATGCCATGTACAGAACTTTTTGGGCCAATTTAGGGCCACCATTAATATAATGGAAAATCAGGTGGGGAGTTTATCCCCCCCGTTGACCCGTCAAAAAAAAAAAAACCACAGTCGAGCAAATTTGACGGAATTAGACGTCCTGTTTGGACCCGAATTTACCATTGACAGTACTTACGTCCATCAAAGTTTGATGCATCAGGATTCTCAAAAAATCTTGTTACAAAAGCACTTACAAGCATTCTGGCGGACACGGGCTGAATAGACCAGTAGGGAAACTCTGAATTTGTCTAGCCCACAGTCTATAGTGTGCACTCCCTAGATCGGCAATTTGAGCATTTGTTCTCTTGTGTTTGTTTGGATTGCGCCTGGATCTAGAACCTGTGCATCCACAACATCCTCCAAAAATGAGGACAATGTACAACTAGGCGCACATGCGCTGCTTTTACTGGTGGTCATATAGGACGTCAAGAAAACACCGGTCCTCCAGCTAGGCCGCCGTGCATGCGCACTCGACGGCGTCCATGATTGCCCGTGAGCCGCTGTGCTAGTACTTACTCGTGTGTGGATACCTATTCGTGTTTCTTTATAGCATGAAGCGACATTGATTTTCTGCCGCTTTTTTGGACGAGTGTTGAGCTCGACATGTTTGTAGCTGTCTCCCGGTTTCGTAGGAACCGTGCTCGGATCTTGGTCTGAAATCAAGTGAGATCTGACTGGGACAGAAGAGAACGCTGCATAACTTGGCTAGTGCTGTACATTAGAAGAAAATTTTATGTAAAAAAACGAATTAAAAGCTAGGTGTGAGTTGGCAATAGATTATGTGGATTTCTGATCCGGAGTCAAAAAGTTGGTGAGGATGTTGGGGGTCAGTGTCTCCAACAAAATTCCACAGAAGCACACATGCAGGGCATGGTCGCTTAAACTAGTGTTTGTGACATTAGCTGATGCTCTGAACATAATGCTCGCGGGAAAAAGGCGAAGTGGCAGGCAGATCTCGCCTTTTGCTACCCACTAACTCCTAACAAAAATTGCTGGTCTGGCAAATGACACTCTTGCATATGGATGTGAATTGTTCCAGGGTCATGATTGAGCTTTTTTTTTTTTTTTGCCAACGCGGGGGCGCCCGAGTGGCCAGAGCCAGAGGGCTCCGGGAGCGTTAGCTCCTGTCGGCCCGGGATCGAACCCCCGCCGCGGCACCAGAGGCATTTCAGTGAACAGTACCATGGAATACAAAAAAATCCCCTCGTTCTCCCCGGGTCAAAGCACATGGTTAAGACTCGCGCCGAAGCTCACAACGGCCAGCTGAGTCCCTGTGTAGGATCGGAGAGGGGGTTCGGGGGTTTTCTCGGCCTGCGTGAGAGGCTCTTCTCCTTAGCAAAATGCCGTCGGGGGCGGTCTTACCCCCGGCAGGTCGAGTTTTTATGATTGAGCTTTTTTTCTTTTTTTCTTTCAGGTCCAGGCTTCCACTCCGATGTGCTGTGGGAGTGTGAACTAGTGGCCACTCGGCTCGTTGGGCGGCCAAGAGGATTTGCCAATTCCGTTGGGTTGGGCAATTCTTGCACTGAGTGACATTAGCTTGGCATGGACGCCACGGAGCACTAGCTAGAAACATGTTGTAGGCCTAGCATGGCCTACTTCATCGCAAGGTTTCAATGCGCCACATCACAAAGGGGAAGAGATGTGCTTCATTGCCTCAGCATATGTTATGCCGTTTTGATCACTTATCTACTCATTTAATGGGAGCGCTATGAGTGAATCGCTTAGACTTCACGCATAAGGTACTCTCTGTGTGACGCCTTTTTGCCATTTTGCATTGACGCAATATAAGTGACTCGTTCTTTAATGAATCTTTGACGTGGCGTAAATCAATTCATTGTTTGTTTGTAACCACTACAGTCCTGGCATGGATATCTTCGGAAAAATCTGATGAAGAATTGTCTCCCATTACTGGAAATGGTTCTTGATTAGGCCATTTAGTGTTCGTGGACATGGCACGATGAACAGCAGCATGGTTGCTATCAGTGTCAATCTAAACCATCACATTACACATGATTGATACCATTTTCATGATTATGACAGCAACCAGGCACTGACAGCAGTCTTGTAATTTCTGGCAATCTCAAAAAAAAAAGTTACACAAGATACATATAATCTTCACAGTTTCGTCCAACACAACTTATCAAGGTGACGCATGTTACTAGCGGACAAACTATAAACATACAAAACAACAGTTACTGAACTTTAGTATCTTCACTGAATTATTTTTTCCAGATGTAATTTCGATCTACTAAAATCACCATATACCAGCACGCATGTAAACAAACATTCTTCAACCTTTTGTGCGAGGAGAGAGGAAAAGATCATACGAAGCAAACCGCAACCAGTTACTAATTGAATTGTGTCCTAACAAGACCAAAAAATTAAATTAAAATTAAAAAAAATACAGCTCCTACCCCCTAACTTCCTATGGAGATTTTTACATAGCATGTCCTCCGCTTGTCTTTGTAGACTTAGTGACAATACAAACATGCTGGTCAATGCTTCTCGATAGGAATAATTACTACTGCCAAGCACCTAATGTGACAATAACCACAATTCCTAAATTGACAGCAAATCTCAATACACATCGAACCAGCTGCTCCTACCAAATCTCAGGGGAACAAACAGTTCAGCAGTGCAACTATGCAGAACTCATTTTCCCAGCGTCGAATTGCTGACCTTTTCAAGATCCGTCTTGCAGTTCTCTCTCAATTTCTTTAGCTTCACAAAAGCTGAGTGCTGAATAAAAGTAACAATGAACATTAGTAACACACTCTTGAAACAAGAGATGCACTGCAAAAATTAGAAACATAAGTCAGACAGTGGTATCCTACCCAAAGAAGATTACAGACCACTCACATGCAAGTGTCACAGGCAAGGTACTGAATGCAATATAATCTAATTTACACAATTTCAAACGCTCAAGTTAAAAAAAGAAGAACTATTCAAACTGCATTTCTAAAACAGGGTGACAGGAGAAGCCAAGTTGCAAGCATGTCTAGCAAGTTTTGAAGAGTAAAATGTGAGGGACTCCGGCTGTTAATGGGAAATAGGATCGGGATTGATTAGAAAGACAAACTTTCCTGCTAGGATAGCTTTAACAGCTCCAGAAGCAGTCACTTTTCCATCCACAGAACATACAATACCAAAACATCACATTTGCACAGTTATCCGATGACATGCTATCAGGCTACCTACAGCCGAAGGATTAGGAGCAATACTGGCAGAGCTCAATCTTGTTCAATTTGTGGATAATGCCTACACTCACATTGCCTTTTTGAGTGTACATCAACAAACCCACAAATATCTTCCAAAATATGGCTGAAATCAGAACAGAAACCATGCCCAACCTCTAGCTTATGGGGTTAATCAAACACACAACAACAAAGCCTTATAGCCCCAAGCAAGTTGAGTTAGGCTAGAGATGAAACCCATAAGAACTTGCACGAAAAGTTAAAGAAAAGGAAAGTATAAGCAATAGACAACATGACTGAGTTAAAAGGTCAGGGGAAAATGGGACTAATGAATCAAACATTGAAAAGTAGCTTCCATAAAGAAAGGAACAAAATCCCTGTACTAGGTGGCATTCAATTACATTGGCACAATGATAAAGACAAACTCTAGCAGTTCACCCAGAATAGAATTTCTTTACAAGATTTGTGCTTAAAGCAACCAAAGAACAAAAATGGTTTTTGACTAGCGGTACACCGAAGAACAAAAATGGCTTTTGACTATTCCGGCAAACAGGCGTTTGTGCTGTTAAATTCCATTTCCAAAACTGAAGCCAGCTTCTAGCATCACTTGTATCAAATATACAACAATTATCGTGCATATTTGCTACCAAATGCTATAGTAATGAACAAAGGTACCAGATGAAACAGTTGTGATGTGTATGCCTGACCACTTGTTCAACATTTTTCTTTTCTCCTGCGCTTTCACAAGTACAGGAGAAAAGAAAAATGGTAATACCGTAACGAACACAATGAAGTAACAATGGATTATTCAAATTACCAACTATTTGGTTACCCCGAATGATGCCAGCAAGGATAGGCATTTGCAACTTAGGGTGTGTTTGGATGGATGGCTGGGTCAAGGTGGGTTGGGGCGGCCCCCTTTTTGGCACGCGTTTGGTTGAGAGTCAGGTAGTGGTAGGGTCAGCACCGGGCGAATATGCCCTCAAAAAAGAGCAGACCGCGCGGCCCCCGGCGCTCCGCGTGCTGCACAACACGCTCCCTCCAGCCCCCGCTCGGGTTGTGGTGACCTCGTCCCACCGCTTACCTACCCCTATGGCTCCCTCCTTCGTCCTCTCTAACAGCAGACGGGCGCAGAGACTCGATCCTGAGACAGGCCCGTAGGAGGCTGCGTTAGAACACTAAGCTAAGGGAAGTTTGGGACTTTGAGGGGAATGGTTGAGAAAACACCTGGCACTCGATTTTGCATATTTTCGGCACAGATTGCTCGAATTGACACCCCCCCCCCCCCCCCCCAACTCTCTGTGTGAGGTCATCTGGTGGTTCGCCATGGCGAATATGTGAAGTAGCATGAGGATGACGAAGAAAGAAGATAAGCAGGAGAGAGAAACGGTAGTCTATGTGGGCTAGTTCGGTGGATGTTGGGCCATATGGGCTTAGCAAATGAAGTTTAGCATTTCTTTTTTGTTCTTCTTTTTTTAATACTATAATTTCATTATCATTTGATTAAAGATCATTATAATTTGTTTTTATGCAACTTGAATTCATGTTTCATATTGTTTGAGAAAAAGAATTTCTGTTTCATGCCAACAAAGGGGGTAAGCACACCATCTTCAGGATGAGGTAACCATATTCGATTTCGTGTCCACATCCATCCATCCAAACAAAAACTGGGGCCGCCCCATCCACCACTCATCCCACGCACCAAACACAACAAATGGCTCGTCCCATCCCTTCAATCAAACAGCAGCAGGGGTCACACCACCCCAGAAAAAAGGGATGACCCCGCCCCATCCACTTTGACCCACAACCAAACGAACCCTTATATATGACACTAGTTGGTTCAATGTTGAACGAACTAGCATCTTATTAAGAACTGGAGGGAGTAGCAATTTGTTTAGCTAATCAGAAAATAAAATATCCAGGCGGTATTTATTAGCCTAGCATCTTAGACCCAATCCTATAATGGTAAGCACATTGGTTCAGATCATTCAAAATTACTCTCCCAAAGTAATGATTGCCGACACATGCAAAAAACATGTATCTAATATAACCATCCATGTAGACCAAATTGCACCAAAGACAATTTTCTACATATAACTACAGGTGTAATACGCACATCACATTTTTCGCATTAAGCAAGAAGCCATGGAGGATGGAAGATGGATAAAGCAACTCACAAGCTGTGTAGACTCACGAACAAGGACATTCTCCGTGTAAAGAAAGAGTGATCTCTGTTGTTGAGATAGTTGAAACTCCATCTCTGCAGCTCGTCCTGAGTTATACATGGCTGCACTGGCAGCATAATCATTGCCACGGGTTTTTGCCTCCAACGATCTAGCAAGCTTTATGCTCTTCTTCAATACTAAGCAATTGTGAAAAACGAATTAACATCAGTAACATTATCAGTAGCCACATAAAATAAAACCAGCAACAAGACATAGTTTCACTTATGCAGAAACAGAAAAAGGAGTCAAAGTCATACCAGAAAGCCGGCTTCTTGCATCCTGATAATGGAGATCGGTCCACATGAAAGCAGCTATTTGGATCAAGGAAACAGATGTAAGGTTCATGTTCACGTGGCATCATAATGACATAAACAATTACATATGAAACAAAGAAATATATGTAAACATACCCTTAGTACAGAAAGAGCAAGCACAGGACTTTGTGGGAACAGGTTCTTCCAGGCCGCCAGCCCTCATTGAAGCAGGCTGAACATGGAAACCTGGCGCGTTTCCACATGTCGTGAAGTCTGATGAAGACAGAGGCTTCTGACTTCCGGATGATCCAGCTATCTCCTCCTGAGTCAGACATTCACCGTCATTGGCAGTGGTTTTAGTAACAAAATCTGAGCTGCCAAAATGATCCCGGAAACCACCATCTATCTCATCATCATAATCCTCTTCACAGCCGCTTTCTGATTCCAGCGAAGAATCCAGCTCCTTGTCGCTGAGAGCAGATGAATCCACCGGCGCACTAACTTCCTTGGATCGCAGCCCAGCTGCCTCGGCGGCCATGTGCTGAACCTTTGTGGCATGAAAAATAGAGGGTCTTTCAAAATTCTTTTTGGCAACACCATCAAACAAATGTCCAAATATGATTCCCTTGCCCCTGCCACTGGTCTTTGCATTTTCATCAGACTCTTTCCTAGGCCCAATGTCCTTTTCGATCCTTCTAACCTTTATTCCACCTGAACCCTTCTCTAAATCTGTTGGGGCTGGTCGCTTGGAAAGGACATTTGTCAAGTCCCCGAATGCGCGGCGACCGCTACCTTGAGTGTTTTCTGCCATTCCAACTTTCAGATCATCACCAGTCAGCTATATTACCAGCAAAACCGCCACCACATACCCTGGACCCAAAAGTGTCTGTCAGTCCACAAAAAAGGGCGCGGTACACAATATTGTGTTAAGGTAAACAGTATAAGCATGACCCCAGTAGCATGATATGAACTCGAACAAACAGCTAGGTTTTCCGAATTGTGAAAACATGTGGATCTAGCCTATGCGAGCAGAACCAAGTACGTGCACCTTATTCTAATTGGACATTTATAGAGGAAATCCAAGCGCACTTGCAGCAGGTAGTACATTCAAACATTGAATCGAAGGTCATCTAAGAAATGCCCCTCCCAAACCATTCAAAATGTGAAGTCGAGGTTGTTACGTAAAATGCCATTGCACCCATACAAATAGGAACACCCTAGGACATGCGCAAAATTAGAGCGAAAATATCGTTGGATCCCCCCACCAACTCGGAACGAAACTTTTCGACGAGCAAAGGCCGCATCCAGGCCGCAAAGAGATGGTTCGGGTACCAGAACTTCGAGACGCGGCGGCTACCGGGGATGAATCAAGCGTTTCAGGTGCAGGATTGAGAAACTCATGAGAAATCTAGAGGGACCTCACCCCGCACGCGCGGGTGGAGTCGCGGCCGCGGGTGCGGCGGTGGGGCCGAAGGGGGATTGGGGGAAGTAGGGTTTGGGAAGCAAACCTCGCCGCGAGACGGTCGCCGTTCCCCGCCCAAGTCCGCCCGCCGCGGGAGCCGGCCGCCGGGGAGCGTGGAGGGCTAGGGGGGAGAAGGGGAGCGGGGGGGTTTGCGCCTTTGCGGCGCGGTGGAGTGGAGCCTACAAAAATGGAGGCGGAAACGGGAGGAGCGGGGGCGGGCGGGCGGCGTGAGCGACCCGCGCGAGCCAGTCCAGCGCGCGCTCGCGTTCGGAATTTTAGGGAGCCGCCGCGCGGTTGCGTGCCAGCGGCCGGGGCGGGAGGCGCGCTGCGGCGCGCGTCAGATTGGGGCTGCGCGGGGGGACGCGTGGCACGGGTCCGTCGGGTAGTCTGGGTTGGTCGCTGCTGTTTGGTTGCTTGTGGCTTCGGACACTAGGAATGGGCCGACCTGGCAGGCTTCCGGATTGGAGTTTTTCCCCCTTGGGCCTCCCTCCCAAATTGGGGCTGCGACAGTCTCTACAAGGTATCCATTTTTTTTTCTCGAGGATCTCTAGCCGTGTCTTGTCTTGCACATACTCGGGGATTCCTCAAAGAAAAAAAAAACATACTCGGGGATGGGAGAATCCTACACATTGAGCCCCCAAAAATAATTGATTAGGCATCGCATATTCGCATGGCTTGCGATTCGTGCAAAGGCGCGAGTGTTATGGGAGGCCGAGGGTTATGATTGCGACTCGGCGATGAAAAGAGAGGCGAGTATGATGAGAAAAGCGGCGCTAGCTCTTCTGAGATAACACATATACCCGCTTATAAAATTATGGCTAATTATCATCTGCTGCTCTAAGCATTTTAGAAAATCTGACTCATGCCCTATGGGATAGTGGAAATGACGTGGTTTTTTTTTTTTGATAATACGTATCTGCATTACTGGATAAGGAAAACGTACAAGTACGCATACACGAACAGACGTGGTTTCAAAGAGAGAAAATGTGTTTCTCAGGAAAAAGAGAGAGAGAGAGAGAGAAAAGGTGTTTGCTTAGTGGGCCCTGTGCAGCCCATTCAGCAGCCCATGTCGACTGATGAGGTTCAGTGGGCTTTCTTGTGCTGTTGTAACGAAGTGAGTCCACCTTCAACAAAGCTTGTTCTTCATTTGGGCTTGATTCCTCTGAACAATGACCTCTTTTATTATCTTTCAGAAAGCTATCATCTGTTGAAAATTGATTTAAAAACTAAATCAGACGTTTCGGTCTTGATTTACGCCAACCATCACAGTAATTTCCGGACGTTATAGATAAGGTATGGAAAAATAGCCAAATATTCGTATGCCATCTCGATACTGTTGTTTGTTTGTTTCTTCCGTGGAGAAGTATTCTTGCAAGCGAGAGAGCTGACTTCTTGCGAGCGTAGCATCATTCATCTCGACGTGATCATCAACATTTCTGTATATCCTCTTGGCATGATGATTTTTACAAGTTTCCTAGATCTTTTCAGATAATGAAACCCCAAAGTTCTTTTCTCTTTTTTCCCCAAAAACTCTCAAATATTCTCAACGGAATATCGCTGATCATCCCTCGCAAAAAAAAAAGAAAAAAGAAAAGGGAATATCGCTGATCACCGTATAATCAACTACATTTTTTTTGCGAGGATAATTCAACTACATTGATTCTCGATTATAAATCAACAGGAACCATGTGCAACATAGGTGGTTTCCTGCTGCAACAAAAAGGGAAATGGAATAAGCCAGAGACTTTGGAGTTCGCAGTGTAGATAATTCTATAATCTGACGTTAATCTGAGCTGTCTATATGGCAACCATGAAGCAACAAACAGTAAACTTGCGCCAGACTGGAGGAATCCTATGCGTGATTGATCTAAGAGCGTCGTCACGAGGCTAACTGCTCGCTGACTGCAAACTCTATAATAAGGGCCTGTTTGGCACGGCTCCGGCTGTGCTGGCTTCGGCTGCGGCTGTGCCTTATCTGAAAAACCAGCTGTGCTGGCTGTGACTGTGGCTGTGTCTGTAAATGTTTGGCAAAACGGCTTCTCCTGCGGCTTCTTCTATTTTGTATGAATGGATGCAAAAAGCAATTGTCCATATTGCCCCTAAACATATTACTTGCTTTATAAATATATTTTATGTTTCATCTCTAATTTATGTCATAAAAAGGATAATAAAAGAAAAATTAGAGTTAAACTAGTTGCTTTCATTTACCATTTGTTTTTTTTTCTATACTCAAGTAAAACATCACCGATCTTATCACCACCGATCTTTAATTTTTTTTTTCACTCAACTCGCCGATCTTATCTCTCTGCCCATGCCCCATGCCCAGCACTCATCCGGTCATCTCTCATCCTCTAAAGTCTCTCTCTCTTTCTCTCTTTCTTCTCCAACAAATAACGATCGATCGATTCCAACGCCACCAGTCTCCCACGCCACCGCGTCTGCAGCGCCGCTGGTCTCCCGCGGCACGGGCCTCAAGCGCCGCTGGCCTCCCACACCACCTGGCCTCCAGCGCCTCCGGGGTCCCACGCCACCGGGCCTCCAGCGCCGCCATGTGGAGGAGGAACGGGAGTCAGGAGAGATGTGCGCCGGGGGAGAAAACGCTAGGGGCAACGCGCGTCATTTTTGGCGTCGGTTTTGGGTGGGCCCACAGGAGAAGCGGGCGAAGCTACGGTTTTGCAGCTCCGGGCTTCGCTGCGTTTCCGCCAAGTGCTTCTCCCGTGATTTGCGGACAGCCGCCTGACGAAGCGCCTCGTTTGGCGATTTTTTGGCCGAAGCTGCGTGCGAAGCGGGAGCCGGAGCGCGGCTAAACACCCCCTAAAATGCAAAGTCAAGCAGCACCCCAAACGTGAGCATCTGCTTCTGTTCTTTGGAGTAAACACTATTCAGAACTTGCGTTGTCAATTACTGGATTTGGAGTAAACAATAATCTTCAGATCAACTTGCATCGTCAAGTACTGAACCCTTGGTTATTTCATTGTTTCTCTGAAGCCCCAGCAAGAGGCACGAGCTCGCACAGTGGACGAGAGATCGATCGCACGGCGCTGCGCGAGAGCATGCAGGTGCACATGCGTGCACGCTGCGCAATATCTTCTAAGGATCCGGATGGTACTCTACGCGATACCCACTGCATCGTGAGCGCAACTCTTCTCTCTGAATTCAAGTCTTTGGTGACGAGCGAGGAGGAGACAGTGGTGTGACTCCTTGCGACCACCGCACCTGAACGAAGCCAAAACGAGAGGCAGACAGAAGTTCATGGGCGCCACCGCCACACCAACTGGGGCACCGCCGCACCGGGCCGTCTGCTTGCTCTGTTCGATGGAGAGGTTGGTTGGTGGCGTAGTGGCGAGCTCTTTATGCACGCGCCATGGCGCAGAAGCCGCGTTCCAGGACTCGGGTCGTGGAGGCATCCAGTCAAAAACAGATGCGCTCGTATACAAGCACCAGACAGATGTGTCAGGCGAGATGCCTGACCAGGGGATTTCACGGGAACTAAGTACGTGTTTGTTGCATGGGTCTAAACTTTAGAGAGTTTTTGTAATAAATATTGTGATTATAAATAAAGTTTAATTATAAAACTAATTTCAGGACTCCGCTTGAATTCGCGAGACGAATCTAATGAGGATAATTAAGCAGTGATTAGACGATGGTTACTGTAGCACCACTGTGGCGAAACTTAGATTAATTAGGCTAATTAGATTCGTCTCGCGATTTAGAGGGGAGTCGTGACATAGGTTTTGTCATTAAATGAATAAAAATATTCTTAAATAGTAAGATTCTCTTTGATGTGACAGGTCTAAACTTTAGATTAGGGTGCAACGAACGCACCCTAAGGATGCGTTCGGGCGCACTCCTCTAATTTTTAGCATCTATCACATCAAAAAGAATCTTGCTATTTAAAACTACTTTTATTAATTTAATGACAAAACCTATGTCACAACCCCCTTCTAAATCGCGAGACGAATTTAATGAGCCTAATTAATCTATATTTTACTACAGTGATACTACAGTAACCATCGTCTAACTACGACTTAATTACTCTCATTAGATTCGTCTCGCAAATTCGAGCGGAGTCCTGAAATTAGTTTTGTAATAAACTTTATTTGTAATTAAAATATTCATTGAAAAACCTTTTAAAATTTAGACTCCATACGCCGAAGGCACCCTAAATCACGACAAAGCCCTCTCTTTCAGAAGATGTCCGTGTAGCGATTTCAGAAACGTTCATTGATCAAACGGCGGTAACTCAACTCCAGCGTTCAGGAAACGTACCGCTGCTGACAAACGAGGCCGTTGCCTATGATTTTTTGTTTCTCCCATTCAAATGAGACTACTGGAAACAGTGTAAATGTCTTTTTTGGCTGCAGAGAAAAGACTGGTTTACTGATTGCGTGGGCAATCTCACGGCCATTAGCGTCCACATCATCCGTATCGCTTGGAGTACAAGGGAGTTCTTCACGAGGACCCACTCCTTTTTGACCAACGAGGATTGACCACCATGGAGTAGAAGGGAGTTTCGAATATTTGGGTTGCATTGCTCCGCACTTCTACTGGCTGTCATAAGTACCCATCATTCGGAGTGTTCGGTTGGAGGATGCAGTTACTGTTGTAGTTTAAATAGTGAGAGAGAACACTGTAGCGGAGGATTCGCGCACTGTAGCAATTCAGTTGACTGTAGCAGCAGGAGCAGCAGCAGCCGGAGGATTTTCCTCCAGCCGAACACAGCCATTTATTATGTATAGCAAATCTGGTGAGGACACTCCCCGCACCCTCTGTAGAGAGAAACTATTCTTCCAAAAAAGTATTCTATTCAGTATTCTTCCAAAAAAGTATTATTCCTTTTCATGTGAGGACACTCCCCGCACCCTCTGTAGAGAGAAAGGATAGACAACAGAATTTGTGCGCATGTAAAGCAAATCTGATATCCTGATCGATAGGTTGATACGTGAAGACGGACGAGAGGTCCGGATCGAGCTGCGGCGCGTGGGCTTGCGTGAAGGGGAAAAGAGAGGGGAAAAGGTGGCAAACCATCGAAAAACGATGTGAATCCAATGATTTGGTGCGGCACGCGGAGCAGAACTGGAATCCTAGTGGCTTATCTCTCGTCCACTCCGGCTCTCGGTCTCCCGCTCTCACCTGCCATCCACCTCCACTTAGACCATTCCGCTCCTCTCCATCCGATCACTGATCCACAACTGTACCTGCCCTCTCATATTAGGAGTATGTACAACAATTTTATTTTTTGAGAGTGAGAGTATGTACAACATTACACTGTACGATTAGCAGATCAACTGTCCAGCAATTCAGGTGTCAGGTGCTGAGTAGTGATTGGTGAGCGATCGATTGACAACATCAGAAGTCGGGAGCTGTGGCGTCCACCCATTTCAAAAGTACGGGGGAGGATTAGCTCACCGAGAATTAACAAGCATATCTAACGTGAGCGGTGTCTGATGGAGAGTACCCTGGCGTCGCAGAACGAGACGGTGACGCGGTTTTCTAAATGCTTATCATCTCTATCCTCTTGATCAGCGGGGCCGGGGCTAAGCTCCTAAATCAACTCACAAGCGATATCTTTGATTAACGAGTTTGGTTAGTGGCCAACGCCAGCATCTAGTGTTCATTGATGTAGATATGCTACTATACTAATCTTGTTTGCTGTTAACTTCTTTGCAAGTTGCAGTTCCAGAGGCTTCTCATCGCTGTTGTTCGCCTCATCTCGAACTTGCACAATTGCAAGATACAAAAGATGTCACATCCAGATTTTAGGCCAGGCCTGGAGTTTAGCTGCTCGCATTATGGCAATGCAAGGTTACATGAGACTTTTTGAATTGGTGGTCGATAGTTCACGCCGTACATCACCATAATTTTGTTATCTCGTCCACCCGGTCCGTGGTGCGAGCGAGACCACAAGATTCACCACCGAGTAAAGAACAGAACATGGTGAGCGACCAGACCATGCTCCTCTCGCGACGCGGATGGAACCACACATCTTTTTCGTCGGCGCTTCTTTGGGGCAGGCAGCCACCCACCGGAGCAACTGTCAACTTGCGAGACATGAGCCGATCACGGCAACGGCCGGGCGAAATGCGTCGGTTCGCTTGCCCGAAACGCGCAGATTCCTGCGGGCGCGCGGCCAGACAGACGTGTGCTTCCGCGCGCCCACACACACACATCGGCGCGCGCTGCCGACACGGTGCGCAACCGGGGCGTGCAGCTCTGCCGTTCCATTTCGGCTCGCGTCATTGACCACCCACCCGAAACGAGGGGGAAGCGTCGCGTCGGACACGGATCGGCCTTGGCGTCGGTCTCGGGGTTCTCCGGCTCCGATCCGCGGGGCACCTCGCATCTCCGTCTCATCCCCGGCGAGCGAGCCATGTCGACGTCGCGTGCCCGCGCCGCGGTCGCTCGAGTCGCTCAAGTTGCTTCAGATATTTGCCGGTTTGCTTGGCCCAGAATCGCAGCGCCGATGCACTTGCGCTCGTGTTTTGCCCTTTAATCCGGGGCAAAATTCGTGGCCCTTTTCGCTCTCGAGATTCTGGACGCGATTTCTCTGTCGAAACGTTGCTGCACGCATCGGGCAAGAGCACTTTTCTCCGTCAGGCAGTGTGAAGTCACCTACGGAAAATCAACTCGGAACTGCCCTGCCCGGGCGAACACAGCATATTGCGATCGCTTTTATTTCCACGGGTGCATTAATGTGCCTCACACGCATTTGCATCCTTTTGATGTGCTGTTTCACCGGTTCAAGCAACAATTTTTCTTCTTTCCGTAACACTTGTGTATCCTTCAACTTGCGACATGGATCAACATTACCATCATCGGAGCTGCTGTATCGCGCGGACAAATGGCGGAAGCAACCAAAACGGAACTGTGCTGACTCGGTCGTCCGCCAAAGGGAGGCTGATTGGAGCCACCGAAGTTTCGAAAATTTTCTTCGTCTCGCCATAGTTTTCTACTTGTGTTGCTCTCAACGAATTGATTGAAGTTTGTTTTTTCTTAATTCCACACCATAAGTTTTGAACAATGGTACGCTATGAGAGGGACTTATCGCTGTACCATCACGTGGCTCTGTAGACTTCTTCAACATGATTAACCAATAATAAAACTGGGGGTTATCGAATTTGCACGTCGCTAGGCCTTGCAATTTGCGATGTAATTTATGTGCTACCGTTCAAACTTTTCCCTTTGATGTCTAAATCAATTAATGGTACCCACAGCTCGTCAGCCCTGTATCTGTATCAAGGAGGTTTCAAACTCAAAATTTGTTTCTGCTATACCAATTCACAGTTTCACACAATTGGTTGCTGTTTTGAAAGCAACATCTCCAGTACGGTGTTGAATTCAAAAGAGGGGGGAAATGCAAAGTTCTGCGGCCAAAGTATCAAATAGGAGTACATTTTCTGTTATACACAGCCAAATGAATCACTTTTAAAACCCACTAATACCGTAAAAACAGAGGGGAGGTAGTCTCGTGCTATATGAAAATAAACAAGGCACCTCAAATATTGAAAACATATACTACCCCGTCCCTTTATATAGAGCGTTTTAGGGGTTTGAATTTTTTTCCTAAATGTAGGGCGTTTTGAAGATAAGACAAACTTTGTGGTTAGTGAGAGGGTTGGTGGAGGGATGGATTGAGGTAAAAATGAGGGTTGTGGTAGTCTTTTAACATCTTGATTATTTTTGTGTTTGAATGCTAGAAAACCTTATCGGCCTGTTCGGCTCAGCGGAATCGGCTGGGCTGGAGAGGCTAGGCTTGTTGCCGTTACTCACATTTCTACTGTAGCATCAGCCAGCTCCAGCCGCCAGCCCCAGCCACAAACAAGCAAACGAACAGGCTGTATATTTAGGGATGGAGGGAGTAACTGGAATGAGGTACTTCCTCTGGTCTCTTAACGTCTGGAAAGCAAAATCAATTCATTTTTTGTTCAAATCTGCTGCCCGGACGTCATCATTTCAAAACCGGAGTTAGTACTTTCGTGAATAATACATATACCAACTTAAATATTTACTTCTACTCTAGTTTTTGTCTCAAGAACGCATAATTATATAACAGATTAAGCTAATCAGCACAAAAACTCCTGAATATAATAGTAAGCCGTAAGCTTGCTCTTGGCGCAAGCGAAAAGCCAAATTGCAGCGAACAAATGGCGCCACAATTCCGAAGTCAATCCAGCCCACCAACCTCCAATCACAAGCGTCCACCTACGCAGAACAGAGCGTGGGTCCCGAACCGATACGCATGGCAGATGCCAACTGGCTGCAACTTGTCATTCGCGCGTGCTACTGCTACCTTGCGTGGGTTTACGAAATGAACAGCTCTCTTCCAAATTGCGTTTTTAACATTGTTTACTCAAAATAATCGAATCATTTTGTACTAATCCATCGAGGCGAGGCAATCGCGATGAACAGCGAGGAAGGGATGCTCGCTTCGCTTCTCAGGCACGGCCGTGGCCTGGCACTATATAAAGCCCTGGCCGTGAAGCCTTTCTTCCCCAGAGAGACGCCTCAACCCCACCCCACCACTTCCACCAAGAACGCCAAGCCACATCCCACTCCAGTCCACGGTGAGGTTGAGCGATCCAAGCAAGACATCGACGACGCCAGGTTTGTTCTCTGAACTCTGATCTTTTTAGCAGCAGGCACGGACTTACACAAGAAAAGGTCCGGTTCAAGAAGGCTCTTCTTTTGGGATTATTAGATCAAAAGAAGCGGTGTTCTTGGGTTTGGATGTTTTCTCACCTTCATCAGCTCTCCTAGGAGGAACAGAGATCCAGAGAACCTTTTTTCTCTTCTGGATTCTTGCCGCTTTTCAGCCTTCGAAAGGGTTCTTTTACAACACCCTTCTCGTCCATCCCTTTTATTTTCTTTCAAAACCTGATTAAAACCACCTTGTTTCTCTACTTTTATTGAGGAACAGGGCTGATTTCCAAACTTTTCTACTTTTATTTCTTCCTGTTTTTAGTTCTCCACTGCCTTCTAGCTCCATCCGAGCTTCCATCTAGTCCTAATGGCCGCAGCCATAGATATGTACAAGTACAATACTAGCCCACACCAGATCACCTCTGCTTCGGATCAGGAGCTCATGAAAGCACTCGAGCCTTTTATACCGAGTGCTTCTTCATCCAGCTCTTCCTCCCCCTACAACTACTACTCTTCTTCCATGACCCAAGATTCTTACATGCCTACACCCTCCTACGCCTCCTCCTCCACGCCGCCTCTTCCCACCACCGCCACCTCTTCTTCTTTCTCGCAGCTTCCACCACTCTACTCATCGCCTTACGCTGCTTCGGCGGCGTCAAGCATGACTGGACCGATGGGCCTGACCCACCTCGGCCCGGCCCAGATCCAGCAGATCCAGGCCCAGTTCTTGGTGCAGCAGCAGCAGCAGCAGCAGAGGGGCCTGCACGCGGCGTTCCTGGGCCCGCGGGCGCAGCCGATGAAGCAGTCCGGGTCGCCGCCGCGCGGTGCGCTGGCGGCGGCGGCGGCGCAGTCGAAGCTGTACCGCGGCGTGCGGCAGCGCCACTGGGGCAAGTGGGTGGCGGAGATCCGCCTCCCCAAGAACCGGACGCGGCTGTGGCTCGGCACCTTCGACACCGCCGAGGACGCGGCGCTCGCCTACGACAAGGCGGCGTTCCGCCTCCGCGGCGACATGGCGCGGCTCAACTTCCCCTCCCTCCGCCGCGGCGGCGCGCACCTCGCGGGCCCGCTCCACGCCTCCGTCGACGCCAAGCTCACCGCCATCTGCCAGTCCCTCTCCGGCGCGTCCTCCTCCAAGAACGGCTCCCCCATCTCCGACTCCGCCGCATCTCCACCCGACTCACCCAAGTGCTCGGCGTCGTCGTCGGAGGAGGAGGAGTCGGTCTCCGCCGGCTCCCCACCTTCTCCGACGTTGGCGCCGCCCGTCCCGGAGATGGCGAAGCTGGACTTCACGGAGACCCCGTGGGACGAGACAGAGGCGTTCCACCTGCGCAAGTACCCGTCCTGGGAGATCGACTGGGACTCCATCCTCTCATGAACAACGATCAACTGAATTACTACAAGTAGTAGCAAGATTCAGTCAGCCCAATAGCTATGTAATTTTCCTTTGGAATTTGCAGCTGCGATGGCTCGACGGCATTTTAGACGTCGGCCATGGCGGCTGCCAGTAGCAGCAACTAGCTAGTAAAACTCGTGCAGTGTTGTGATGTAATAGTACTAAGTGATGATCTCCTGGTTGAGCTGCCGGTTGTTTTTGTAACGGCACGGCCAGTCGAGAATGTGTAATCCGGTGTTATTATCTATTGCAGCTTAATTTCTCTAGCTTATGTAAACTAGTTGCATGTCTTTATATCGCTTATGAGATTAGTGCTGTAATGATATGTGCCGCTCTCTTGGTCCTGCTCCTGCATGGGTTGTTTGTGCGTTGTGACTTGACCTGTGAAGTTGTCTTATGCCTTTTTCTTCTTTCGATTTGTCTCTTGTTGCAAAGATGATTATGATTGTGGTATCAGACTGTTGCAAACATGCGTGTCTAGGCAAAGCTGAAGACATTTACTGCTGCTGATAGCTGAGACTTGCTGTTAATACACAACCATATCGAAAGGGCTTGTGCTTCCATGAACTTTCAGCTTATAAAGGCCCCGTTCGGATGCAAACTTTAGAGGGCTCTAAAGTACTGTAGCTGTCACATCAATAATGCCGGCACGATTTATGTGTACTAAACAAAGTCAAATCACAAAACTAAGTCCAGGACCCCCCTCTATTTCGCGAGACGAACGTAATGAGGGTAATTAAGCGGCGATTAGACGATAGTTACTGTAGCATCACTGTGTCAAAACATTGATTAATTAGGCTCGTTAGATTCGTCTCGAAAAATAACGCCCATCTGCAGAAAGGTTTTGTAATTAAATTTTATTTAGTACCCCTAAATAGTAAGATTCTTTTTACTTTAGAGGGTATAACTTTAGAGGGTGCATCCGAACTGCACCAAAGTAGGAGTATGACAGAGTGAAAGATAGAGTTTCAAGCTAGCAAAGTTATCATCTCCAGCAACGGTTGAAAGAGTCCCAGCTGATTCATCGAGCTGCCGTGTGACCGTGTCCATAGTATCTGAGCTGATGTAGCACTAGTTTATCAGTCCCAGCTAAGGTATAAACCAACGGAAGTGTAAGAATTTGGAAATGTTAATAGAGCTTTAGGTTGGTCTGCTGTCAGAGGTTCAGTGTACAAGTTCTCTTATTGCTAGTCATCAGTTACTGTATTAATCTACCTACCACTGTTTTGAGTGGTTTGGCTCAAATGCACACGAAAGCACTAAACCGGACGCCCATTCACAAACAAATCAATCCACCCATTTCTTTATTCGCAGATGACAATTTGCGTTGGAAGCATCCAGATTGCCGAACCCATCAAGCTTATCTCGTGAAAACGACCTGATGGTTATGGCGGACCAGCCAATCCTCATCTCCTCCGCATCCGACGGCCTTAGCTCCCACTTCCAATCTTCCACTAGATGCAATTCTTTAGTCTTCCCATCCAAGTGGCCGGTGAAAGACGAGCATAAAGATGGGCCACACATAATGAGGCATCCATCCCCAACCCACAATTTCTCTGTTTCTGCGAGCGCATATATCCGTCACCACTCTATTATCTCCAGCAATAATGCTGCATAAAAGAACCATCGACCATGTATTTTTATTTTGGCGAATTTCGTCCATCAAATCCCAAATCACCGTGCTTTGTTCACTAAAGAGTAATTTTAATACTCGTACAAAGTATATATGTCATTGCACTCCCCTCTATCTAAAGTATCAGCAACGTACTTTGCCTTCGTTTGGGTGCAAAACCCGTAGCCAAAATATCCATGTTTAGCAGCCAAGGACACACCTGTTCGGGATCTGGCACTGCTGCTTTATCCTTACCTGAAATGCCACGAAGAAAGTAATGGGAACATGCTGGGAACATGCTGAAACAACCTACTCTTAATAAACAATGAACCACACCAGCAGAACAAGAGCCTGCAGCAGAACAAGAGCCTGTAGTGCTTGCTATTGCTAGGAAGTCCTGCAATTTCACACTGCCATTTGGTGCTCTGGTGGTAGGAGGACAAAAGGGAACACACGAGACAGACGCCGTTAATGAATAATCAGAGATATGGATGGATTTGATGAGAAGGAAAAGGCGGTCGCGACGGCCGGCAAAGTCCGGCAGGCATATGATGCTTTCACATCGGCCAAATCTATAGCTAGCTCGTATAGGTTCGTCGAAGTCACTGAAAGCACCGGTGAGGTGGACCAGCGTTGCTGCCTCTGCGTGCTTGCCCAACTTATTTGGCTCGCTCACTGGCTCTGGATTTGTCGAGTGATGGAATCCGCCATCTGCAACTGCAATTGGAGATGGGATGATATGCCCGCCCACTCGTTCGTCTGTTTTGTTTACCGTCAAACAAGTTCTAGAAGTGCAATTAATTTTTGGCAAGTTGGATGGTGATGATCCTATCAGCACTTCTTGTTTAAGAGCCTTGTGTCGTGCTCCACTCCAGGCCATGGGGTCGTTGCAATGAGGATCATCGAGTTGGTGCTAGTCCGTATCCTGCAGGTAATCATGATGACGAACGAATTTAACCTACAGGGCAAGGCGCAGAGACCTCTATGATCCATGGTTACTCTCAGTTTATCTGCTGGTTGGCGGCCGGACTGAAATGAGCACTTTTTTTTTCTGAGGTAACACTGAAATGAGCACTTGGAGCATTCCGCTCTGGAATTTCGTCAAGCGCAAAAGTCTGATTAGGTTTAACTGCCATGCCACGCACGACAGGTAGTTCTCCGACCCCTTTCGCCTGTCCTGTGTCCGGCTCCGGCGTCACATTTGGCTTCTGTAGCCAATCGTTTTCCTGCTGAGAAGTGACCACAAAAAGGTATGATGATCTCACGCACCTCCGCTTGCAAAGAACGCGAAGTCGAGTCCGTGGCCCTCGCCAATCGCGATGGAAAACACACATCGACGTCGTTGTCCAGCTCAAAACCGCGATGTTTACTGGATGCCAGGAACCTCCATTTGGAACTCGAACTGAATCCTTATTCCTGCCTTCCGTTGGTGCTCCCTCCACAATTTTCACCACTTGTTTATAGAGCCGAAATGAATGATTTCGCAGCCCAAATGTTCAGTCCTAAGAGCATCTCCAGTAAAGCCCCTACTTGGGCTTCTACTCTATTATTTAAGAGCTTGAGCCAAAAAATCAACTCTAGCAGGGATCTTACTTGAGCTCTCATTTTGCATGCCCCCTCAAATTCCATCTCCATCCCTTATTCCTAGGATCCTCCAATCCCCCCTCTCATTCGTGGGTCCCACTGTTTTTTCATTTCCTTTTTTCTCTTCTTATTCTTTTTTCTTTCTCTCTTCTCCCTCCTCCTCCCTTACGCCATGGCAGATCTCGCTGGCGGCCGCGCGCCGCCTGCCCCCTTGCGTCGCCCCGAGCCGGGCTCCTCATCTCTCGCGCCTACGGCCGCCTCTGCGCCCTCCCGCATGGAGGATTCGACCTCAACTCCGGCCGCCTCCTCCCCCTCTCTCACCGGCCGCCGCCGTCGCCCCTCCCCGTCGTCGCCGGCCCTCCCCTCCTGCCACTGCGCCAAATCCGGCCATCTCCAGCCACGAACCATCGCGGCCCGGCCGGATCTGGCGATTTGTGGAGCCGCCCGGCCGCGCCCGTCTCTCCCGCGTCCCGGCTGCGACCGGGCTCGCCAGCCTGGCGCCGGCTTCTGCCGGCCCTTCGCTTCTGCCGACGGCCGTCGCCTCTCTCGACCCCATCCTTGCGCCAAATCCAGCCGTCCCCGCCACGGAGAAGCTCCCCTGGGACCGGATCCGGCTCTGCGCCGGCGCCGTCACTTGACGCCACCCCCACCTGTCCTTTCGCCCGACAAGGCGACGCTCCTGTTGCCGCGCCCAGCCGCGACGCGCCCCCGCCGTTGACGCCGCACCCGGCCGCGTCCACCTCGGCTTCTTTCGTCAACGTCGCGCATCGGGCGCCGCGTGGAGGAGCGGCGCGTCGAGTCGCTGTGCGCCAGGGAGAGCTTCACGTTGGGGGAGCCGCGCGCGGGGTCGCCGTCCCGGGGAGTGCAGCGCGTCGGGTCGCCGCCGTGGCGATTCCCCCTCCTCCGCGCCATGGCCTTCGATTCGCCCCGACCGTCGTCGATTGCGCCCGCCGTCGTGCAGCTCCCGCGCAGGGCGAGCTCGGGCACGCCGCCCGCCATGGCGAGGCGCAGAGGCGAGCTCGGCTTGGCTTGCTGCCCGCCTGTCCGATGCGGGAGGAGGAAGAAAAGGGCATGAGAGGCTGACGTGTGGGGCCCACTTTTTTGAGGCTTGCATGTATGGAGTACTGCTGGAGTTGGAGCCACCTTCTAGAGGCTCACATCTAGGAGCCAGCCCCTATATGATCATGTAGGGAGTCATATTTACATGCCCTTGCTGGAGATGCTCTAAGCCATGTTCATTTCTAGTTCTGCCTGAAGGGAAGCGGGCGAGAGAGAACTCTCTTCGGAGCAGTGGCGGGCTTTCGAAACATGTTACACGTGGGCCTGAAGCACACATGCAAAAAATGGGCTGGCTGTAAGACTGGACATTTACACGGATTATGGGCCTGAAGCCATTCCTCAGTTGGGCTACATGTAACATGATCACGCTGTGGGCACAATGGACCAGTTGCGCCGGGCCGATATGTACGCTTACGCGCAGCTGTAGAAGTGGCCCTAGTTGATTGACGACTGGGCGGGCTACTTCTCATGGCCGGGCTGAACCACATTATGCATTTATGCGGGTCTCGCTTGCTGAACCGAGCACAAACCCAGCCAATACAGCTACTGAAGAGGAACCTTAGTAGCACTAGCATCTCAAGATAAGAGGAATAGTAGCAGCAGCAGCAGATACAACCGAATTAAACTGTCACCGTGCATACATTGCATATGTTTCTTGTACAAAATCGTGTTCGAAACACCGATCCATGTGGCGTTTTGCGGAGGGCATGCAATCCTTGCATCCGCCTTTGCACCAATCCTTGCGGAGGGCATGCAACCCTTGGGACAGCAAACAGCATGCCTTTGTACCAATGATGCCATTCGCCGGTGCACCTACATTTGGAACTAGCAGCAGGCAGGCACACGGGCCGGCACCACCACTGTCACTACAGCCAGTCAGCAACTGCTACTGCACCCCGCTACACGCTCGCAGTTTGCATGCAGGCAGCAGACCAGAGCAGACAGGCTTGGCCCCGGGTGGGCCAGGCCAGGCTTCCAGTAAACGACATGACAAGTTCGAGCCACTAGTAAAACCATCACCCCCTTTTTGAGTTTCGACGCATGTGAGTGCCTGACACACGGCACGAGTGGCGCGAGGAGGGGGGCCTTCCTTTTGCTGCGGTGCTGTGCTGTGCTGGCCAGTAACGTATGCCGATGGAATCTCGCGTGCTGTTTCCAGATTCCAGAATCTAGGTCAAAGTCTAGATACTCGTGAGGCGATGCGCGCGCTTGATCATGCATCCATCATGCGTCCTCCCCGCAGGCACAACGCAGCATGCAGGTAGCAGCAGAGTTTACTTTTTATCTCATTGATCAAAGAACCGAGGCTTGCGCGCGCGCCGCCGTTTATTACTGTGTCCGTCCATAAGCATAACCCTCCCATGTGAGGCCGCACAGGAGGAGATTATTGGTGGGAGACGGCGCTGGCCAATGCGGTGCCCGTCTTTAGTTATAAAATGACTCGAGCAAAAGAGGGGAACCTTTTGGGCCACGTGAAATCGATCGAAAGCTGGTGGTGGTGCCCGCCCCATCGTGCTTTCTTTCAGGCCGGTGTCATATGCGCGCGCGCGCACACACACCCCTTTGATTTGATCTTTTTTTTTTTTGCGGGTAGCTTTGATTTGATCTTTTGTAGCATGATCTACAAGGTTGCGATTAGGATATACATAGGGCGCTAATGTGCAACTTGCAAGTACACAATTATATAGATCACTAGTCCACCGCATTAGTCTATACTATTGTTCTTCCCTGTGGGTATAGTACTTGTTCGTTGACTGGGTCTCCCTACCACTCTTTCTCCGGCAAGACCAACGCATCAAAAAATGTGCATGAAAATAGAATCGTACCTAGATGGCACGAGCTTTTTTTCCCAGCAGCAGTACTGAGTTTTGTCCCGGCCCAACTGTGCAATGCCTGTGGCGTAAACTTTGGACCGAGGCTAGCTACACGAAAGATCATAAGCGTACACCGGTTCAGACGTCCTAGTACTGTAAATCTATACCTCTACTGCGCACTGTGCATCCCTGGTCACCGAGTAGTAGTAGGAGTAGTAGTGTAGGTACACGATTACACGAACACGAAGACCAACACGACAGCATGCAAACAGACGGCTGCATCCACGGCCTGGAAGCTTGGCCATTTCTACTTTGGGGTGTTGCGCGAGGTAGCGCTCGGCGTGGGGCCCGGACCGCGCCAGGACACCAAGGCACAGCGCACCGCAGCGGGTTCCGCGCGTACTTGCGGCCGTTGGGATTGGCCGCGCGCCAACCGAGGTGGGAAGTAACCCGGGAACCAGAGGCGCCCTCTGTCCTCGCCGCTGCTGCATGCCGATACCGCCATGGGCAATTGGGCACGTCCCGTCTCGTCCAGCCCCCGCCCCCGGCCGCCAGAAGCAAAAGCATGCATCGATCGGCGACGCGCCCCGGCCCCGGCAGCCGAGATGGAAAGATGCGCGGCTGACTCGACCGCAGGTGAGCCGGGGGGGACGGGGGGACCCGCGCCGCCCCGTCGCATTCGTTCGTTCGTTCGCGCGTGGGCTCGTCGCATGCAAGCTGCTCAGCAGAGTGCGGCCCGTGCAACTGCGCGTGGCTCGTGTACAAGCTTTGCAAGGAGGCCACGACGCATGGTGGTGGGCTGGCTGGTTGGATTCCTTTCGCTTCCCCTGCGGTGCGGACCTTGTCGTCTTACTAGAAGTGGAGCGCGGTTGTTTGTCGCGGTACCGCGGCTTGGCCGCTGGGTCTTGCTTGTACCGCATGCATGCATGCCAACAGCGCGTGGCCGTCAGTCGGCGTACGACACTGTACTAGTACCAGTGCATGCAACTTTGCTCACAGTAGTGGCACTTGGCAGCTACTCCTAACTCGTACCACTGCCTAGCTTTGTTCGCCTTACACAACATGCGCGACGCGTGCATTTGAACAGGACCATACGTGTAAGTACGTGGAGTGTCGAGACGAATCCATGCGATCGGCTGACCGGCGCACGGTCTGCCCTGAAGATTCATGCGCATGCATATATAGACAACACGTAGGTACGTACCCCGGCCCGGTACCCGTACGTTCAGGCATGCATGCAACCTGTGTGATACAGAAGCCGACAAATTATAAACATCAGTCGTGCGAGAACACTATGCGTGCATGGCACGAGTTCTGACGTCTTGAACGTACCCGCGCGCCATGCATGCATGCCAATGTTGGGAAGGAAAATTTTGTTGCTTGCATTGTGCTATATGAACCTTGCTTACTTGCTCAGGCATCCGGATATACGGCGATACGTTCTTCCCAACAGAAAAATACACACCGACTGAACGTGGCACTGAAAGCAGAATTAATGAGTCGACGTTTATTTTCACACATCTTTTCGGCTCGATCCTACCGAGAACAATCAAACTTGTGATCTGCCCGCCGCCCACAGGCAATCGACTCCAAATTGGTAACTGTAGTTAACTACTCCACCAACTAAGTATCCCACCTAGATCGCAAACATATTGAGCCTTTGTCCTGGCTGTTAAGGAAACGGAGCGAACATATATGATTGGGGCGGATTTCTCAAGGGGAAAAAAGGCACTTTTGTTCAGATTAATAAAGAATGGAAAAGTTAAAAGCAGGAGGATGAAGAAAACGATCGATACTTAAGGTGGTGCTTGGTGGGACGCGGAAAGCGGTCGCGTCCTTTTACACGACGATGTTTTTTGCCATCGATCCCCCAGCTTTTCCTGCTTTGCTCCCATTTCCCGCGCACTAACGAGAGCTCGACCGATAGAGACCCTCAAAATCTGAGTTCTTCAGTGGCCAGATAAATTTTCTTACTTCTTTCCATCTCAAATACGCATGGCAGCAACGCAGCTTCTGAACAAAGCGCTCAGTTAATGATATCTCTGCCATTTTTGGACAAGATTGACCTACCTATCCCCATCTTTCCGACCCATCAACAGGATTATCAAAACATCTGTGTGCTGTTTTGCTTGCAAGGACGCACGCAGACACAGAAAAGAAAAGGAGATTAGCAGCACTAGTGTTGTAGTTAGTTGGTTTGTTAAGTTGTTGTTCATGGTTGTTGCCGCCACTAACACTGTGGCATGTTTTTATTTTATATTTTAGTGGGAGTATCTGACAAAATTTTACAGCGCAAAAGGTCGATCGAACAGATATCGCCCAATGAAAGCTGCTGAGTGCCCACCTTAGGTTTTATAGAGAATTATTATATGTTTAGTTGACTCTCTAGTTTCTTAAGTTTTTGTCCTCTCTAACAGGTCAGAGCCCTGCTTGCAGGTTACACTGTACATGACAGCAAGAAGAATCGCAATGGGCGGTTCCTAACATGTGTAGTACTAGTAGCAGAGCAAGCATAATTGTACGGCGAAGCATATGCACATTCAGACATCATAAGTGAGTACTTCAGTTACAACTTACAACCAACGACGTTTCCAAAAATCAAAAATAAAAAGAATCACAATCTGTAATATTATTCCGAGCTCCAGCTACGATTAACATCCAATCTGTAGCTACAAAAAGGAAAAAGTTCTTTTTCTGAAAGAACTTGACAGGAAGCAGTTAGGCGTCAGTTCTATATTAGGCGTTGATTTGTCCCGTAGGTGGACCAGCAAGGCAAAGTTGTAACATGGACTCTATTTTTTTGGCCCCTGAACAAAATTAATTACAGCCAAATTGCGTGGACTGTACATGCATGGCATGCCTCTCTCTTCCCTTATTTGGGACAACTGTCCAGGTTCGATGAATTTAGTCCCATGGGTTACCGCACAGAATCCTACCGCTCCTTTCCATGTGTTCCAAAGCCCACAAAAATGGACCTACCAATAGTTTATTTTAACAAGGTAAATTGTTACAAGCCTATATTCACTAAAAAAAAATTAACTATTAGTCACCAAGGTACTTTTTTTTTTTTGCGATGGAGTCACCAAGGTACTTGGTCACAATAGCTAACTTGTCACTAACAGGTCACATTTTGGTGGCTAAAACCTTGTCACTATATGTATATAATGACCAATAATTGCATATATTGGTCACTAAAACTATATAGCAACCAACATAACATTGGTAACTACATATAACGTTGGTCACTAAAGTCGTATATCCACCAAAAATCTCAAACTTAGTCACTATTAATCAACTTTTAGTGACCAATAAAGAAAAAATTCGTTGGTCACTAAAACTTGGTGACTAAAACTATGTTTTCTTGTTGTGATTTATTGTCACAACTAGTTTTTGTTTGCAAACTATCTATGTTATCATGGATAGTTGGGAGATTTACATACAATCGACCACTATTAAAGACATTATGAAACATTCTGTGCTAACATTTTTTTATTCTTCTATATGCTGAAGGTTCATGCTATAGTATCTAGGATCAAATCAATGTAACCATTAATATTCTGAGGCTTTTGTAACACCACAAGGTTGCCCGGCAAATTGTTGATAGCGGTTTTGGTTTAGGTTCTTGGCCAACTATTCTATAAGCCTATTGTTCATAATGTTGACCGTGGAAAGCAACCTCCAAGTTTCTCTCAAGCCAATAAAGTTACCACGCTAATAAGAAAAATAAATTAGCCATGTACCACCACTAGTATGCAAGAAATTAACCTGGAATACTGTTATATTGTTTACATTTCCATTACATCCGTTCTAAGAATATTGACCATGAGCAAACTTGTGTGCATGTTTATAAATAACCCATCGTAGCCATTCTTTGCTTGCACATAAGCTTGCCATGATAAGAGTGTCAAAAGTTGTAGTCCAGGCATTCTTTTGGTGCAAAATATAATGCCTATCCTTGACTGAAGCAAATCTATGCCTACTCTTGATAGCAATTTTCTCATATAATGTTCTTCTTGATAGAATTATTCTCATATATAATATTCAAAACAATGCTGTTGAAACTACAAGTATTTTTTGAAATCGGCGATAATTACAAGTATTTTTGAGGATCGAGGAGTATGAGAGGCAGCAAAGGAAAAACATTTGCTTTTGAGATGCAAAACATTAATTTTAGCTCTAGAACAAATCTGATAAGACATTTTAACATTTTCTTTGGAGATAGTATGTACATATGGAGTTGCTTTCTGCGTTGCCTTGCATGCGCTACAAAACAAACAATACGGCAGGGTAGGGATGCACCAATGCCCCTCCGGTGTACAGTACCAGCGAAGCTCGCCGGGCGGCGGCCACTCCGGCCCACACAAGTCGGCTCCACTAGGGAACCAACGTGGCAGGCCCATCTGGCCCCACAGCTCGGGCTATAAGTACCCACACTTCTCCCAGTCCGCCTCCACCCATCTCAAGCTCTCACAAGCAACCGCACACACTCCCGTGTAGTCCTGAGGCCTTGTCTCGTCCAAGTGCGTTGCGTTGCGTTCGGACGAGACGATCGAGAAGGTCGCGGCGCTGCGTTTCCACGAGCCTGCTGCTGCTGCTGCCTCGCCCCCCTTGGTGCTAGCTGCGCGCACATGACGAACCAAGACGTGGTGGTCTCGGAGATGGGCATTGCGGCCGGCGCGGCGATGCCGGGGCCCGGCCCGGCCCTGCTGGCCTGCCGGGGCGCGGCCGCCGGCGCCATGTCGCTGCGGCAGACGTACCTGGACCTGGCCGCGGCCGCGGCCCGCTCCGCCAGCTGCACCTGGGTCGACGCCATGCGCGCCTCGTCCCCTCCTCGCTCCCGCGCGGCCGCCGATGTCGACGAGTTCACGGCCTGGATGGTGAGTTTTCGTCCTTCGTCTCCTAGCTTGCTGCATGCCACGCGTCGCCGTCGGCTTGCTCTCTCGGTGCATGGATTGTTGCCTTCAGGTGCTAACCGTTTCTCTGGCCTGTTTTTGAGCAGAGGAAGCACCCGTCGGCGCTCGGAAAGTTCGAGCAGATTGCCGGCGCGTCCAAGGGGAAGAAGATCGTCATGTTCCTCGACTACGACGGCACGCTCTCGCCCATCGTCGCCGATCCCGACGCGGCCTACATGAGCGACGAGGTGAGGACTCGTCCTTAGCTTTCATGGCCGGACCAAAGAGTTCAATCTTGACTGACGTTTCGCTCCTCGCGGTGTGCGCGTGCGCAGATGAGAGCGGCGGTGCGCGACGTGGCGAAGAACTTCCCAACGGCGATCGTGAGCGGGCGGTGCCGCGACAAGGTACATTATTGCCTCCGCCATTCGTTTCGTTCAATAGCAGCAAAGCTCTTGACAGGCTCCGGCGCGCGTGTGCATATGCTGATTCGGCTCTCCTCTCGCTCGCGCGGTGCAGGTGCGCAACTTCGTCGGCCTCTCGGAGCTCTACTACGCCGGCAGCCACGGCATGGACATCAAGGGACCAAGCTCTAATGTAACTTCTTCACTCCACTTCTTCTTTTATCATCCTAAATCATCCCCATCACTTCGTTCGCGTTCGCTGATCAATAATCTCCCCCCTCCCACGCCAATCTGCAGCCCGAGTCGGTCCTGTGCCAGCCTGCAAGCGAGTTCCTCCCCGTGATAGACGAGGTATGCTACGGAAACAAATCAACTAACGAGGATTAATTAGCTAGAAGAACAACACTTGTCGATTGAGGTGATTAACAACGGCGCGTGCGGTGAATCTTGTTTTTGTCAGGTGTACAAGGCGCTGGTGGAAAAGACGAAATCCACACCTGGAGCCAAGGTGGAGAACAACAAGTTCTGCCTGTCCGTCCACTTCAGATGTGTAGATGAAAAGGTAGGCAAACATCACTCTATCTTGGGATGCCAACCACTTCAACGCAAGAACCGGGTTTTTAATACTGATGTAGTAATAACAAAGCAGCCGCGTCGATCACGAGCGGTTAGTTTATCCTTATCATCTGTCTGAACCACCTCTTCCCTCTCTCTCGATCCTTGCAGAGATGGAATGCTTTGGCCGAGCAAGTCAAGGCCGTGATCAAGGACTACCCCAAGCTGAAGCTCACGCAGGGGAGGAAGGTTTTGGAGATCCGCCCCAGCATCATGTGGGACAAGGGCAAGGCCCTGGAGTTTCTTCTCGAATCGCTCGGTACGTGCGTCGCGACAAAAAACCTCTTACCTTCTTCATGTCGTCAGTGTCGTGACAAATCGTTTTCGATCCTTTCGGTTTTTATTCACTTGCGTATCACACCGCTGTCCTAAAGAAATCGGCTGATGACACCTCGCCATATTTGCTATTCGTCTCCAGGATTCGCCAACTCCAGCGACGTCCTCCCTGTGTACATCGGTGACGACCGCACCGACGAGGACGCCTTCAAGGTACAGCTAGCGCATCAACGAGAAACTGTCGCAGCGTTTCTGATCTCGACTGCTGTATTTGTTTTTGCCCATGTTGATAGATGTTTTTTGTATATATGGTGGCATATGCAGGTGTTGAGGAAGAGGGGTCAAGGCTTCGGGATCCTTGTTTCCAAGTGCCCCAAGGAGACCAACGCCTCCTACTCTCTCCAGGACCCAAATGAGGTAAACTTTTTTTTTCTTTAAAGAAAGAAAAAAGCTTCAGCTAGCTATCGTGCTGCTTTTTGTTGCTCGAGCTCAGTAAAAATGTCGACATCTTTTTGCAGGTCATGGAGTTCTTGGTCCGGCTCGTGGAGTGGAAACGGAGATCATCATCGCCGATGATTCGGCCGAGAGTGTAGTCGAGCAGCTGATGCGAAGCTAATCGGTCGGTCGGTCGGTCCACCGGTCAACCGATCGAATCGGTGTCCAATCATGAGAACATCCCCACCACCATTGTTTTTTTCTTCTGACGATTCTTGTGGAACGGCCGGACTCGTGGTGGTTCAGGTTCTTCGATTCCCTGACCCCTGTGCCACCGATGAAAAAGAGGCCACACAACACACCTCGCCTGCCCCGGTTCTGAAGATGTTTGAGCGGCTGCAAGCATAGCATGTTTGGTGCTGCTGTCTAATACAGTAATCGTGTCTTGTACTAGGACTACCTCTTGTTGTGATATTTTTTTTTTGTCGTTTGCATGTCCCATGGGTTTGGAAGGCATATGCAAAGCTACCTGCCGTCCGACCTGCTAGAACCTTGGCAAGAAACAGAAGGTTCACTTCACCCCATGTACTTAGTAACTAGCTATAGCTAGGCTTCGTCCTTGATCCGCTTCCCTGTAAAATCGTTGTACTACTACTAGTCAAAGATGTAATGGAATTAATTTGCGATTATCTCGTACGTCCTACAGCTAGATGCCATGCCACTTGCTTGTTCTTTTGATGACGATAAGTTTATACACTGATGCAAGCGCGAACCGTAAAAAGGGTGGCAACGCCGTACACCACCTCGCAAGGGGCGCATGTGAGCGGCTTGCTGCACGATCTTCCTGCAGGCTCGCCTGCCAGTTCTTGCCATGACAAAAGCTATCTCCCAAAACGAATAAATACTTAATGATCCATCAGGTGTGAACTGTGGACAGCTGATTCGTGTCAATCAGCTACGGTGTTACCCGGTGCTTTGCATGTACGAACGCAGGATATTATACGGTGAGCTACTGAATTATTTTTTCAGCTGTATTGTACTATGGGGACATGTTCTTGAGATGGCGATCGAAGTTCATGACAGATCTACATGCGCCAATACCAACTCATGCTCTGGATCCCATGATTCCTTCAGACATACAATATATAGGCTCCTCCAACAATGTTGTGGTCCTTACTGATCAGTGTGCAACGCGAGTATATTACGAAGTACCTTTGAATACTGGGGTAAGTTCATGATATGATGAGATTTGCTGGCTGTAAATAAAGGTACGTACAGGGAATTAGGCATATCCATCAATTAACAATATCTGCAGTTCGTGGCCTTGATTAGGACGCAACCTCCTCTTAAGCTGAGTCATTATGCAGCTCTATTTTTTATCGATCACCGGTAGACGTACATACATTAAGTACAGAGTAAGTGAGGGAATGAAGACTTCTGCATACCCTGTCCAGATATATGATTCCTTGCAATGATTCGATGCATATTCTCATGTGACTGCATGGTGTGGTACAGTACAGTTCGAGAGCACTAGCAGCTCATGTTCTCTAGCTAGTGCTGAAAAAGGCAGTCCTGCTTAAAATGTTCATCTTTATCGATCAGAGACCGTATGCAGGTCGAGATCGAGTTGACTGCTCGGGACCACCAATTATCATTGTGAGCTATCTAGGTAGCTAGCTGTGTGCTAGTTGTTACTACCACTCGCACTGATCATATATGGATGATCATGATCCTTTTTATCTGCCTGCAAGAGGGTTTTTTCTAGCTATGACATGAAAGGGGCAACTGGCTAGCTGCCACTGCAATTGGAAACATTGCCAATCGCACACAATAATGCACTTCCCTTGGACTGATGTTAGTGGCTTCATGGCTTGTTTGTCCTCTGCATGAATATATGGCTCAAGTGCACACTGTACAGCACTGTTGGAACAAAGCAGCCATTTTTAGTTACATTCTCTGATGAAATTTTTTGATGGGGCATCCATCTGATACTCTTAGAACACATCCACCAACCGGAGCAACTTTAAACTGAATACACACTCCTAATCAATTACCTTAGCATCTCCATCGGACCTGCAGTGCATTCACTCCGACCAACCGGACGCACACATCGTCTTCGCCCGGCAATCTGCAGTGATATCTGATAGTTACAGGGGCCGGGTAGGGTTTTGCACTGGACCCATTGATCGATCCCATGAAAGTTGCGTGGCATTCGATCCGTGGATGCTTAGTGACGACTCAGGGAGGCCTCACCGATCCATGGTACTTTATGTCTTTTTGCCTTTAACTGGGACGCCCCCAGCAACCAACCCGCTTTGGCTCGACGCAAGTGTTATTTGGTGCAATCCAATCAGGTGCTGATGAAATGCCTATATCCTGCAGCAACGACAACGAGATGAGCTGTTAGTACGTAGTACTGGACACTGTGCGTGTCGCCGCCTCATTTCCCGGCTCCGAGAGAGCAAGCTGCAGTGCAGTCGATCATGTTATTGGTTGGAGAAAATGCAAGTTTTGCTGCTAGTGATTTTTTTTTTGAGGAAACTACGGTGGGGGAAATCCCCACCTGAATTGTTTCCCATCGCAACAAAATAGAGTTTTGGTTACATGCTGCTAGCTAGTGAATTACTAGACTAGTAGAGAAGTTGCATCATCAAAATATGCGTGCATGCTGAAACCCATATATATGGCCACATATATATACTATACTGCAGGCGTCTCAGCACTGACGTAACGAAATGAAACTTACAAGCATGGTCCAAGTAGGTTTTGGGGAACAGAAACACTACCGGTCAGTACTGCTTCAGTAGCTAACTGTCCGCGCGCATTGTTTCCTATGATCCCACACAAGAACCCATGCAAGCATGCAACATGGCATTATATTAGACCTGGAGCACAGTGACTGCCGATTATTAAACTGGCCCGCTAATCTGGCATTGAGATCCCCCAACTCAAAACAAGGGATCAGCGCAATAGAATACTTGGTGCAACCATTATAGGGTGCAGGGAAGAAACGGTTGTTTATACAGATCCAAGCTGCTTTGCCTTTGCGTAGGCGCATATTTTTATCTGGCAGCAAAGGGTTTGGAGAGAGCTAATTAGCTTGGCGCACTTGGTTCAAGGGTCGACACGGGCCGGCGAGACCCCCGCACATGGCTCCCAGGTGGAGAGATCTATCCGGTATCAATGATTCACCATAAACTATCTACAACTCATCCATCTCTCAATGTGCTATACTATATACACCCTTCATCACAGGAACAAGAGTAGAGAAAGGTCAAAGTGTGAAGGAGGAGCATCAGATGATCTGACAACACAATGCAAGAGATGGCGATGGGCATTTTTGTTCGGGAACACTCTGCACTGCTACGACTAATGTGTGTGTACATGCATGTGCTAGCTACTAGTAGCTTTTAGGTAGAGAT